>QEOT01001955.1:31840-59879 GCA_003123785.1 Pterocarya stenoptera
TAAACCACCAACACAAATTAACGTCCTTTTATGCTGTGGCATAGTTCTTGCAAGTATCACGTTGTTCATTTAAATGTGGTAAACATGAAGAAAATTAGGATAATAAATGATAAGCGTCAATTAATGGCCACATTTCATGATATTTTTATACTCATTTCATCTCATCTCATCATTATAATTTTTCTAAATTCTCACTCAAAATATAAAAATAATTCAACTTTTTCAAATTCCAAAATAGTAATAATACTAAAAAATTATATTATAACAATATTTTATTCAACTCATCTAAAACCATCTCATCTCATTCCACGATCCAAACGAGCCATTAGAATTAACTCCATGCTTGATCAAAATACAAATTAAACCACTTCTCATGATAGTTGGTTCAAATGGACAAATAAATATTTGATGAATATATATTATGCACAGCCTGCAGCATCCATACATAGTACTATTATAGTAATGAACAAATCTCTTAATTATAACGTCATCAGGCCGTTATAATAACGTGTGAATAAATCTCTTAAGATAATAACGTGGGAAACAGTTGCAGCTACAGCAGGTTATAGTAACGCCATATCTCTTAAGATAATACACAATGTCAATCCAAAAGAAGGAACGAAAAAAAGAAAGTAATGTTAAGGACAAAGAAAAAAAAGCTTAAACCTAACCAAAATCAAATGTCAATGCATGGTTATTACAAGCATCAAGAACATTATTCTTCATACATAGGAATAGTTACGAAATTTAACAGCAACAAGCTAACAATTAAATGGACCAACTAGGCACATAAATTTACCATCAATGGACCAACTAGGTACATAAATTATTGCCACAAGTCAAGCATTAGCCAATTCAGTAGTAGTTCCACCACCCTGAATAGATGTAGGAGTCTATGCCTTTTCCTTTTATATTCATGATTTAAGAACTAGAACACAACACACAAATAAAATAGTACAAAAATATTAACTCAACTTGGGGCCGTTTTAGTTATTTACAATCACTAAAATAGCCCCACATGTTTAGGTTAGTCGTTCAAAACATCCTCACAAAAACTGTCCCAAAAACACAGTACATATATATTAACTCAAAGTACCGGGGCTGTTATAAAATTATAATAACCACATGAATTAGGGTTGTTTTAGTGATTTAATTTCAGTTTAATATATAAATTCAAATTGCTTTAACTTTTGCATCATATTAATATATAAACGGCCCAAACCACACAACACAAATAAAAACAGCTCCAAAAACAAGTATAATAACAGTTTAATCATTCAATACATGCAAAACAAAAACAGCCCCAAAAGCTCAAATAATAAATATTAGCTCAAATAAAAACTAGACCTACATGCCAAATTCGACAAAGTGGTGAAATCTACTAAGATTAATTTTAATTAAAATAGCTAGGCAGATTATAATTAAGACACAAAAACATCCCCACTGATAATCCATATGATTTTCCAAACCATGCTTACTTAGTATGACATATCACAACCAAATTCACAAAAACCATGATAAGAGTCTACTGATTTTCAAGATTCACAAAGCATATACCCATCTAGATTCTACATNAACTCCATAGAAATATCATCACAAGCCTTGGTTCTTACAGCTTCGTTGAATCGGTAACCTCGAGAACTAGTAAAATTTTATGAGCAAATCAAAAGTCAAAAGAAAAAAGAGATATAGACAACGAAGGAAAGAGAGAGAGATAGAGCCATAGGGCTTACCAGAAGAGAGAGAGAGAGAGTTCGTGCGATGGGACTCTGAGAGAGGCCGTGCAGTCAGTAGTAGGATTTCGAGAGAGAGGCCGTGCCGCTCGGGGGGGGGGGGGGGNAGGGAAAGGCCCATAGGACTTTGGCCCAGAAGCCTAGCCCAAAGAGGATCGTACTTGAAGCAAACCATCAACCAAGGAGAGGAGCCATCTGGTAGACAAGACAGCTCAACCTGACGCATCGGCGGCCTCCCTCAAGAACAAAGTATGCACGGGGTACAAGAAAAACGCGGAGGACCCTCGATTCATCAACATCAGAGCATCAATGGTTCCCAAAAACTGGGTTGAGGCTCAGGGAGCTATCCCATATTAATGATGCTGTGTGTTCACATAAAATATTTGCAAGTGTACATAATCGTAACAAGTAGTAAAATATTTTGAATAAAACGGATATCGAACCCACATGAAATAATTATGCTATTGAGTATTAAAATTGACTAAATTAATTACTATTTGGAAAACCATAATTTGAAGAATGGATTATCTAAATTAAACTGAAGAAAAGAGCATTGAAATTAATATTTTAAAGATAATAAGAATAGATCTAGGGCATTTGATTTCACCTAGCAAATCCCACACAATTTAATCTTCCTTATTATAGAATTTCAATTATCCCAAGTTGATGATAAAAATCCCTTAACTATTTCATACTTTCTATCGAATAATATCAAAAATATCTCCAATTAATAACCCCATATCTCTATGTGAATTTAACTGATTGAAGACTCATCAAGTTCTTTAGATTTTTCTTGAAAATCACATTAGTCGCAGTAAAGCATCTCTACTTTCACTCAACTAATGATGCTTAATCCTAGAGCTCAAATCACAAATCACATCTCGGTCTCATTGTGATTCAATAGATCGAATAATAGTTAGCTAGAAACTTACAAGCATTAAGAACAATGAATAAACACATAATCATGGAAATATTGAAAATAAAATAACTTATAATATAAATTGTGTGTTCAATGCTAGGCTACATTAAAACTCTAGAAAAGAAAATTAGTTCATAATGAAATTGAAAAGAAAAACAATAAAACTGGTGTTTTTCATTAGAGTCGGCTGATGAAGCATATGGCTCTCACCTCTACCCTCCAAATGCATATCCTCGAAAGAAACTTAAAAAATAAGCTCTAGAATAATATTAGACTCTAAAAAGCTCATACTAACTCCCTTATTCATTCCACAAGACGAGATTAAATAGATGTCAAAGCTCAAATTCGGAAACAAGATAATTGCAGCTACAATCTATCCTAAAGATTGGAAAATAGTTTCTAAAGATATATATTAACAAAAAAGGAAATTATCCCAAGATTAACGGAATTATATAAAATGGAAGATTCAGTGATATATTGCGACTTCAATTGTGGAACTCGGGAGGATTTCATGGTCAGTAAATTGATCGCGGAACTCTGAAGGGTCCCATCGGGTAGATGCAATGTGCGCTGAATATAACTGACGTGGAGGTCACAAACGAATGGGCGTGGAGGTCACAAAGATCACACGGCCCTCTCCTCGCCTACCGAGTGGAAAGACTCCTGACTGAGATGGAAGACTCTTCTCACATTTTCTAGTTGTTGCCTATGATGTCTTTTAGGTAGGTCTTTTGAGTTAGTCAGTTATACTAGTCACCAAATCTAACCGCCCAGAGCCTTGTCGCTAGGTCTTTGCACCCAGCTCTTCGCTCCCAGAAGGTAGAATATATTCGAGCCAAGTCTTTGCGCCTAATTCTGGTCGTAAATTCTAGTCATGAGTTCTAGTTGCGCATTCTCTTTTATACCAAAATATTTTCCTTTCGCACTAAATCTTCTCATTCCTTCAAATCCAAGAAAATAATGAAATATATATAGAAATAAAATAAAATCAATAATATTGAAGGAAAAATGACACTTTTCATAAATAAAAGAGTAATAAAAATCATATAAAAATCACATTTATCACTATGAATCAAGTCACACTCACAATTATGAAGTCGACATGGAGTCACGCTGCATTTAAAGATTCTGACAAAATGAATAGTATGGGGACTCTCTCATAGCGATGGGCATGATCTGCTCTCTGAACTCCTAATATAAATAGTTGATCCCATGTATGAGGAAGCTCTCTCGAATCCTTTAACTCTTTTACTTATTTGCTACATTCCAAGAACAATTACTGATTTTGGCATCGGAGGCTCCCGGCCCCTAGGCCGCCCTCTCAAAGCCGCATACGTTCATCTCTTTGCAGGGCCTGTTGTGAAGACCTGAGTTGTTGGGACCTAGCCTAAGGATGAGCGAAACACGACATTAACAGTGGCGCCGTCTGTTGAATCGAGTTAGATCTTGCGTGCCCTTCGTACATCTGAGGCAACCCGTTCCAAGTAACTCAGAGGATCATTGAATCGACTTGAGATAAGGAAGTAAAGCAAATGGAGGACCAGACGTGTAGGAACGAGAAAATTACAATAGAAGAAGGCCAAACAAGCGAGGACGAAACGCGATAAGTGGCGGAGAAGGTCAACACTCAGCTTCCGATCCCCAATCACATGGAGGTTGCAAGTGAGATTCGAAAGACCGAGCCAATCGGGTTGCTTGAACTTATCCTCTTCCACCCAAGCCTACCAAAAGCCACTTTGGCAATCGGAGGGGTGATGGCACAGGAAGCTCGAGACGCCATGTGACAACTCCTTGCTGAGCATATGAATGTATTCGCAGGGAATCATCGAGACATGCCTAGGATAGCCCCTGAGATCATACACCATAGATTAAATGTAGACTAAAAAATCTAAGGAGTGTGGAAGAAACGTTGAAGAGTCAGTGTAGAGAAGAACGCCGTGAAGGTTGAAGAGGTGGATAGATTGCTGAGTGGCGGGATTTATCCGGGAAGCCCATTACCTAGAGTGGTTGTCAAGCGTGGTGCTGGTTAATAAGTCAAGTGGAAAATTGAGGATGTGGATCTCATTCACCTCAACAAAGCTTACCTGAAGGACAGCTTCCCACTTTCACAGATTGACCTCATCGTCGACTCTACGGCGGGTCATCATATGCTCAGCTTCATGGACACCTATTATGGGTACAAATAAATCTACATGAAGACCGAGGTCTATACTACTACAAGGAGATGTCGTTTGGGCTAAAGAATGTAGGGGCCATCTACCAGTGGCTAGTCAATCGAGTGTTCAAAGACCAAATCAGATGGAATATGGAAGTCTACATGGACGATCTATTAGTCAAAAGAGGGACCTTAAGACAACATCTGGATGACCTAAGGGAGGCTTTTGCGATATTGCGATGATATCAGATGAAGCTGAATGGTGCGGGTCGAAAAATTCCTAGGGTTCATGGTATCTGAGCGAGGTATTGAAGTCAATCCTGAGAAGGTAGACAGTATCCTCAGTATGGCTTCACCATGAAGTATAAACAAAGTGTAGAGGTTACTAGGTGAATTGCCGCGCTAGGCAAGTTTGTCTCGAGATCGATCGACAAATGCCTATCGTTCTTCAAGGTCTTGTGGAAAGCGAAAATGTGGGGCGACGAATGTGACCAGGCATTCGGAGCCCTCAAGGAACCCAAGTGCGGGGAATCGCTTGTACTTAATACTGGTGCACGAGGAAGACAGGATCCAAAAGTTGGTATATTATGTTAGTCGGGCGTACCGAGGAGCTGAAGTCTGATACCCCAGCATAGAGCAGTTAACTTTTGCATTAGTAGCAACCACATGGAAATTACGCCCCTACTTTCAGGCTCACCCTATGCGAGTCCTCACGGAAACTCCTCAAAAGAAGGTATTGCAATGGCTAGACACTTTGGAACGCCTTATGAACTAGGCAGTGGAATTAAGCGAGTTCGATATCGAATACACTCCTTGAGTCACCGTGAAGGGGCAGGTATTGGCAGACTTCGTCGCCAAGTTTACCGGATTCCCAATAGTGAGCGATGGTAAGTGCCCTACAAAACCCCGACAAGTATTCGTTGATGGCTCATCCTATCGAATAGGGGCAGTTGTGGTGCACATCATGACTCCCAAGGGGGAAGATAACAATGAAGCAGAGTATGAAGTACTGCTCGCAGGATTACAGGTGGCCAAAGCCTAAAGAGCCATCGAAATTGAAGTATGGGCTGACTCCCAAGTGGTAGTGAACCAAGTATTGGGAGAGTTCGCCGTCAAGAGCGAGAAGTTAAGGAGATACCTCACGTTGGTAGGGGCAGAGCGGCTTCTCTTCAAGTATTTCCAAATTCAGCAAATATCGGGGATGGAAAATCAAAGGTGGACAAATTGGCATGCGCAACGTCCGAACATGAAGGCTCAACCTTGCCGAATAATACGATGGTTAAGATAGTAGAAGTGCCCGCTGTCAGGATTGAGGTCATGACAATACAACTTGGGATCCCAGACTGTGCAGCAAGCATAGTCAAGTATTTGGAAACTGGTGAAATGCCTGAAGATGGGAAGTAGGCGAGAAAAATCAAGAATAGAGTGGTGCACTACACCATGATTGAGGGATTCCTGTATCAGTTGGGTCACACAGCTCCTCTCCTAAGATGTATCTCCTTAGAAGTGTAAAAAATGTCAAGAATACGCCTAAATTCCCCATTGCCCGCTAGAGAAGCTAACATCAATCACTTCACTTTGGCCGTTTGCCTAGTGGGGGGTCTATCTGGTAGGCCCCCTTCCCCTGGGAAAATGAGGGTCAACTTTGTCGTGATGGCAGTCGACTACTTCACCAAATGGGCCGAGACATAAGCTTTAGCCACTATCATTGCAGGCACTATTACACGATTCCTACGGAAAGCAATAATTTGAAGGTTCGGCTTCCCGCACACTGTCATCTTGGATAATGAGAGGTAGTTTGACTCTGATAACTACCGAAACTAGTGTCGAGACTTGGGGATCGAATTTCGATAATCGTCCCCGGGGCACCCGTAGTCCAACTGACAAGTCGAGACAACTAACAAAAAGCTGATGGGAATATTGAAGAAACGAGTCAACGACCAAAAAGTAGGGGTGCTACCCGCCCTTTACGGGGTGGGGCCACCCTTCTCCGCACCCTGCCTCGCATGGGGTGGCCACAATATTTTATTTAACTTAATTTTAATCTCAACTCATATCATCTTATCTGTAAAAACAAATGAGGCCTTAGAATACTTTTGAGCATGGACGTGTAACTAAAGGCAGGTATGGGGAGTGTGATGAAATGAGAATTTAGTAATAAGATAGTTTGTGAATAGTAGTGAGATAATTTGAATTGAGTATTTTTTGAGTTTTGAAAAAGAAGAAAGAAAAAGTTGAATAAAGAATATTATAAAGTTAAAATATTGTAAGAATATAGTTTTATAATATTATTTTCGTTTAAGATTTGAAAATTTTTGAATTATTTTTTATCTAAAAATTTTAAAAAGTTGTAATGATTAATTTAAAAAAATTATAATGATTAATTTGAAAATTTTATATTTAAATTATGTTTGAAAATAAATTGGGCTCATATAAAATGAGATTAGTTGAGAATTTTAAATGCAAATGTAAATGGGTGAAGCTCCCAGTCGGTTTGTTGTATAATGTCTTTTACATTCGCGAATAGGGAGTTGCTAGGTAAGAGTTGCAGTAAAATACAGTTTACATCAGCACGCAGGCAATTACTTTTTTCGTCTTTTTGTGATCTCTCTCTCTCTCTCCCCCCCCACTCCCATCACCTATGCTCCCTTTGTCGCTCTCTCTCTCTCTCTAAAATTGTTACACGCCTGTTAGAACTAGCAAGAAAATACCCACTTCAAGGGTGAGCACCTCCAAAAAAGATGAGAGAGAGAGAGAGAGAGAATTGAGAGAATAAACTTGTATATTGATTTTCTGGATACCCATTTCTTCCCATTACTTCCCACTACAATCCCTTATATTTGACATAACAAACTCTAGAAAGAAATCTAACATGCACTATGCGCACTTAAGGAAATAACAGACATAAAGCAGGTGCATGTGAGAAGGTAGCAGGTTATGGGAGACCAAGTCCATTAGAAACTGGAACCCATTCAATAAAGTCCATGGTTATGTGAGACCATGGTCTTGAAGGTATGGGTAAGGGCTGTAACAACCTACTAGCGAAAGCATGTTCTGTCTTCTGCCGCTGACAAATCTCACAGTTTTTTATGTGGGCTCAAACCTCGGCCAAAAGAAGTCCTTCTGCGCCCTTAGAATTGTCTTGTCTCCCCCTAAGTGACCCCTCCTCCCCAAGAACTATTACGAAGGAACTGTAGAATCTTTTTATGAGGTCTAGGGAATTAGCCACATAGATTCTTCCTTTGTAGTACAATATTCCCTTATTGAATAATGAGGAGATAATTCCTTATTTTGACACTGCAACATTAAGGTCTTTAAGTTTGTGTCCCCCTCAATTCCTCTTTCTAACTCCTACAACCACTCCAAGGATGGTACTAAGATTAGTGCCAAGGACTCCTGCCCTTCCTTTTCTACCATGGACAAGGCACCAGCAACCTTGTTTTCAGGACCCTTTTTATACTCAACTAAAAACTCATACCCAAGTAGCTTACTTAGCCACTTTTGCTATATTGGGGTGCCAATTTCTTGATCCAATAGGTATTTCAGGTTGTGGTGGTCAGTTCTCACCACAAAAGGCCTGTCCAGTAAATATGGTCTCCACTTTTGAACTGCTGTAATGAGGGCATACTGTTTCTTCTCATAAGTGGATAGAAGTAGTGTTTTTCCCTTGAGATCTTGACTGAAAAATGATACTGGCCTTCCCTTTTGCATCAACACTACCCCTACCCCTCTTCCCGAGGCATCACACTATACCACGAAAGGGTTGAAAAAAATCTGCTAGTGTTAGCACTGTGGGCTGGGTTACTGCTTCTTTTAATTCAACAAATGCCTTCTCGGCTTCCTCATTCCACTCAAAATAATTTTTCCTCAATAAGGCAATTAGGGCAGAAGCAATAACGCCATAGTTTTTTATAAACCTTCTGTAGTACCCAGTCAGCCCTAGAAAACCTCTTAGGCCCTTTATGTTTCTTGGTCTAGGCCATACTAGCATAGCCTTAATTTTTTCATAATCTGCCTTGACCCCTTGGTCAGATATGATGTGTCCCAAGAACCCTACTTCAGGGCAGCCAAACTTACATTTGGACTCCTTAGCAAATAGTTTGTGTTTTCTGAGAACACTTAGGGTAATTTTTAGATGCTCTAGGTGTTCCTCCTTGCCTCTACTGTACACCAAGACATCATCAATGAATATCAAAATAAACCTCCTTAAAAAAGGCCTAAAGACCTCATTCATCAAGCTTTAAAATGTTGAAGGGGCATTGGTCAACCCAAAGAGCATGGCCAGGAATTCATAATGGCCTTCGTGGGTATGAAAGGTTGTTTTAGGTACATCTTGGGGCCTAACCCTGATCTGGTGGTACCTAGATCTGAGGTCCAACTTCGAAAAAATCTAAGCCCCACTCAATTCATCAGGTAGCTCCTCTACCATGGGTATAGGGAATTTGTCCTGAACTGTAACTTGCTTCAGTACCCTGTAGTCGACATACATGCGTCATCAGCCATCATCCTTCATCACCAAGAGGACTGGATAAGAATAAGGACTTTGACTAGACTTTATGACCCCTGTTCTAAGCAACTCCTTAACTATGTTCGCAATCTCATCCTTTTGGAAAAAAGGATACCAGTATGGTTTGACAAATACGGGTTTAGCCCTAGGCAACAAGTTGATTTCATGATCATGGGCTCTAATGGGTGGTAACCTTTTGGGTTCCTGGAATACATCATTAAACTGTCCCAAAACTACCCTTATGACTTCTGACAGGTTCTGCTCTTCCACATTCTCTTTTTTGTTAATCATCTGCAGTATTACCCCATTTTTTCTAACTTGTTGATTTTGGTATATGACCCTTCTTCCTTTCATCTCGCCAGCATTAATTTTCTGCACTGGAACTACTGTCTTACTTCCACCAACCCCTTGATAATTTCCCAGCCCTCTATGGCTCCCAGATTCTATGCTAGCAGTAAGGAAACTGTTGACCCCTTTTTTGCTAGACTTTAGGTGCTCCTCTTGTAACTTGGCCAAACTAAAAGTAGTTAACAGGTCTGGACAATTGAACATCCTCACCTGAAACCTAATTTCATCCTTTAGGCCACTTAGAAAACAACTAAGAGTGTGAAAATTTGATAGTCTACACAATCGATTGGAAATTGCCTTAAACTCCACCTTATACTCCTTAACTGAACCCCTTTGTCTTAGCTTCGTTAAGGCCTCCATAGGGTCATCATAGAAGCTTGGACCAAATCTAGTCAAAAATGTTCTCACAAAACCCTCCCAATCAGTAATAGTTCCAGTACTCTCAAGATCCACCATGGTTTTTCCTTCCATATGGAAGGAAGCTAGCCGAAGCTTGTGGTGAGGTGGTGTATTATAAAACAAAAAGAATTGATTTACCTTATTGAGCCACCCTAATGGATTTTCCCCTTGGAAGGAAGGAAAGTTGAACTTGACAGATATGGCCACTATCTCCCTATTCACCTCACTAAAACCTTTCCGCCTGTTGAGATTCACCCCAGATGAAAACTCGTCTCTATGAGGATCTGCATTTCTCTTTTGCAACTCAACTGTTAATGCTACCAATTACTGATCATAGCATCCGATTGTCGTTTTAAGGCTAATACTTCTATTTCCAATGTTTTCAGTTGGGACTCAATGGATTTTTTCAGCCCATTCAGACCTTCCTACAACTAATTGATACGAGTTCTCCCAGCCATGGTGGTTTAACCGATGCTAAGGAATGACCATATCTGATGCCAACTATTATACACCTATTAGAACTAGTAAGGAAATACCCAATTCGAGGGTGAGCACCTCTAGAGAAGATGAGAGAGAGAGAGAGAGAGAGAGAATTGAGAGAATAAACTTGTATATTTATATTCTGGATACCCATTTCTTCCAACTACAATTACTTATATCTGACATAACAAACTCTAGAAAGAAATCTAACATGCACTATGCATAGCACTTAAGGAAATAACAAACATCTACAAAATGGGCTTATAAGCCTACTCGTGGGCCTGAGGCCTTACAAACTTAGTAAATTAACAATACAACTTAACAAAGCAAATTAAGATAACTGGCCCATTGATCTTGGCCCATGGCCCTTCTTCCTTCATCTATCGAGCCTTAGGGCTTCCTTCTCAATCTTTCCCCTTTCTTTACCAATCTGATTCTTCAACCCCCCTCCCTTCCTCCATTGGTGACACCTTGGTAGCCTCCAACAGCGGAAGAGATCCCGCATGTTCGAAATCCCCTTTCCCTCCTCCAATTGTTGCCCCCCTTAATCTCAAGGAGGACATCGTTGAGAGATCTGTGGACTCCAAGAGATTTGCAGCCACTGCCGAGAGCTACACTTCTATCTTCAACCATGAACATTTAGCTCTCTCTAAGGTTAAAACTCGGCCTTTTTTACTCTGATTTTGTTACCTTTTAATTTCTATTTGGATGCTGAGAAAATGTGGGAGGGATTTCTGTTTTGTCAAATGCCGATACTTGAAAATCTATTTAGCGGCATTTGTCTACAAATTAACGACATTTCTTAAAATGCCACAAGTTTTTCTAATTTAACGATGTTTATCAAACCACCGTCATTAATTTGTTGCCATCCCATTGTATATAATAGCAAAGTTATAATAAGCGTCGCTGCTAATACGTTGTTGGTGCATTATACTAATTGGTGGCATTTTTTAAAACATCACTAATAGTACGTTGGCGACACATTAAATGCATTAACGGAGTTTATCTAAATGCCGCGACTAATACAGGTAATGGCGTTAAAATACACGCCACTGCTAATATGGTGCCGGCGTATAATATAAATTGGTGGCGTTTATTTAAACGCCACCAGTATTTTGTTGGTGACACATTGAATATATTAACGGCATTTATCTAAATGCCACCAATATTAAAGTTCTTTTATTGTTCATTTCTTTATCCTTTTAATCATTTTTCTTTTAGAGTTCTTTGACGAGCTTCATTCCTTTTAATCATTTTTTTAAAAATTTATTTGATTGTTCATTTCTTTATTCCTTTTCAAAGTTATTTTATTGATCATTTTTTTTTTATCTTTTTAATCATTAGTTTTTTAGAGTTCTTTGACGGGCTTTATCCATTTTAATCATTTTAAAAAAAATTATTTTATTGTTCATTTCTTTATCCCTTTTAATCATTTGCTTTTAGAGTTCCTTTCGGATGAGCTTCCCACATGCACAACAATTTTCCGTCCAGTTGTTTTTCCTCTTTGGGTTAATCATCATTCACATTCTGCTTTAATCTGAATGATTGAACCTTTAGAATGTGTTTTTTTTTTTTAAATCCAATGATTATCAATGATAATTCACATAGTCAAAGACAAATGCATTGTACATAGAGCATACGGCATCGCTATTGCCACGATCTAGCCCAGTAGTAGCGCAGCGCCGCTGCACAGACCGACCACTGCATCTCCTCCTCATCCCACACCACAACAGTCTTTCCACATCTATAGTCTCAGCAAGGCCACCTCCCATAACACAACCCTTTCCACTGTGAAACCCAGTGAGAGAACACGCCGTCCCAGCTCCTCCGCATGGCTCCTGCACCACCATCCCCCAAGCCTCATGTTACTGCATAAAGGGAACCCAACCTGGCTGTGTGCCACTACTCCACCTCCCGAGAACCACCGATCCAAGCTGCTGCACCTTCACAAATCCACTAGCTTATCGAATAAAACCGAAAGGATGAACACCAACTCAGCCACCGTAAAATGTTACGATCACCCTCCTGCATTCTGCTCAACCATTACCAGCTGAAACCACTGCCCAACAACTCCCCGAGTCCTCCTTTGTAAGCCTCGAATCATCTCTGTTTTGGCCCCCGAAAACAAAGCACGGCTCTTCTGTTTGCCACGACTCCTTTGCAAGCCGTCAGCTCCTCCACACCAATAACACCAGCATTGAGATCATTGCCAGACAACCCAAGGCACCCCTGACCTTCGCACGCCTCCTCTTCGTCTCTTGGTATGTTTTCGTTCTCTCTCACATTGAGCTCTCCCTCCATCCCACTCTTTCATGCTCAGTCGTTCAGCTAGATGGCATCTCCGCCGCAAACTCAAGCTTGCTCTTCAACTGCTTCTAACGTACCTCGAAGGCTCGATCGGTTTTTACTCTGTAAGTAAGCCTCTACCACTACACTTAGGTCTGCTTTTATTTTGTTCTCTATTTATATCTAGGTTAACCTAATAGATGAGGTTTACTATTACCATTTTTCCCTTAGTATGACGTTTCTAGTTTATTGTTTTTGGGTGATTACTTGATGGGTTTTTGTTTAATCCAATTGGTTTAAATGGGTTATGTTTTTAATAAATCTTGGTTTATTTATACTTCAAAAGTGCTTATATTTGTAAATTCAAACTATTCAGTTTTAAATGAACTTGTTTTTAAGTCTCAAAAATTTATATTTATGTAGATAATATTTTAATAATATTGTTAATTAAAGGAAGTAAAGAATGTTTAAATAGAAGAGTTTTTCATGACTATTTTTATGGAAATTTATAGTAGCCAAAGTATTCTATTATTATGCAACTAATCAAAATGTCCGTAAATAGATCATTATATATATATAGATGCAGATAATGCATATATAATTAATTGCAGTACATGATGATAATCAATGTTTGCAATATGAGCATACATAATATATATATATAGTTGTGAATGAAAAGTTGGTTATGATTTGATTATATTCTTGGATGACAAAGTAATAAAAGTGCTTGTTTTGGTTGCAAATTTTTTTTGATGTTTTCTATTATGTTACGATTATATCCTTGATAATAGGACATGGCATGGACTAGAACAACCGCTGGTATGTCTGCGTTATTAGTAACTAGGATTAGAAGTATGTGAGCATAGACAAAGAATTAGGTAGGAGAGGCGAAACCGAATGATCGAGGCCTATGGATGGAGAAGTTTGAGCACCATCATACTCATGCGATGGATGTAGATTTTAGAGGAAACATTTCCCTATGACGAGCATTGCCATATGAAGAGCAACAACCTCCACATGACCCGCTAGTTTGGAGAGATGCCACAAGGGTACGAGTGTTAGGCTTTAACCGAGAAGCATAATCGAGCCATGCTACTAAGATCCAAGCTAAAGGGCATTTGGCATTTGAAACATCTGAATCTTCCTTTGATCTTTTCCGTATTCTCGAAGAAGGTCAACCAATGGAAGATGATGAAGCTACTATAGAGCATAAGTTGAACGAGCAAAGGACGAACATGTATTACAACTCTAACGTTGATGTAATTTTCTACCTCTCACAAGACTCGGTAACCAAAAAGAAAGAAGAACTGCCATCACCTTCTTCATTTGAGGATTCGACTACAGCTAGTAGACGTAGACCTTCAAGTGAGTTAGTACACCATTAGTTTTAATTATGTCGTTTATCCGACATTGAAGATGAAATCTTTTCTTAAAGGGGGAGGATGTGACACCCTGATCTTTGAGCATGGATTTAGAGATTGTTAGGTCACCTTTGGACTTGAGTAAATGTTGGCAACATTGGACTAAAGGTCGATTAGTTAAGTTTGTGTGCTTAAGGGTTTGTTATTTGTATGGATGACCACCCAAGCCCATTAATTTCTAGGCCCTCGAAATTTTGTACCTTACACTTCCCGCCACATGCATAGGAGGACCTTTAGGTTTCCAAGAAAATGCAATCATAAGAGGAGAAGGTAGGAGGTTTGGTTTACTAAAGCCCATGCCACTTATCATTCATGCAAGAAGGCTTTAGGATCTTTAGAAGATCAATTATGAGGGAGATGAAGGGAAGTTTCAGCATTCTAGGAGGCCAACACAACTTGGAAAGCATGCATGGGAACGCTTAGGGTTTTTAGAAGGGCAATCATAGGAGGAAAGGAATAAGGGTTTCAGTTTTGCTAAGGTTATGACACATGGCGCCCATGCACACTAGTGACCCTTAGGTTTTCCAAGAAGGAAGGTGAAGAGAAAGGGTTATGGAAAACAAAGAGACATATGCCATTTGACAAGCATGCATGAGACCTTTAGGATTTCTAGAAGAATCTAATGATGAAGGGGGTTTAGGGTTTCAACCATAGAAAGGGGGCATCAGTTGTCTTCCATGATAAGGAGTTCTTGAGTTCCCAAGAGAAGCAATGATTGAAGAGGGAAAGGTGAAGGGGTTTTGGCCAAGGTAAGATGGGCCACTGGGCTCCCATGCATATAGGTTTCTTGAGCCTTTTCAATTTCCAGCAATAATTCATGATAAGAGAGAATATGAGTGGGAGCAAGGAGGGATATAAATGGGGTCATTAATGGCCAGCATACATACTCAAGGGAGAAGGGAGATCAAGAGTGATTTGGGTATTTTCAGTTTTATCTCATTCTCTTCTCTCTTTCTCGTCCAAATCTAGAAGCCAAACACCATTTTCTCTCAAACCCAAACACCATTTTCATGCATCCAAGGGAGGGAAAGATTCAAGGAAACTCTTGTGGAGATTAGAACTGTAAGGAAGCTCAACTTTACCCTTTCTCTAGTTCACATCATGAATGCACAAGGGTTGAGGAAGTTTTGAGGTTTCGGATGTGAGGGAGGTAAGGCTTGTTTTCAAACATGAGAGGGTGGCCATGCTTAAACTCTATTGAGCATGGTCTTGCCTCTAGGTTTTTTCTTTTCTAAAACCCGAGTCTTTTATGGCAAAATCAATAAGAAGGAACCTTTTGAATAAAACAAGATATATTCGGCCATCATTAGGGTCTTATGAAATATTTAGTCACCACTTGAAGAAAACACAATGTAGAGTGTCTTGCACATGTTTAGAAACACTCGACCACTAGGGTTTCAACCAAGGGAAGGAAGGACTTAATGAAATTCGGCCCCTAGGGTTTCTTGTCGTGTGTATATGTGCTTGTGAATCAAAGACAAGGGCAAAGAACAAAGAAAGAAAATTTATAGATGGATGGCCCTAAAACTGATTAGGGTTAGATGTTTAATCCCCCTAGTACACGAACCTCATTTTTGGATTTTAGTATTTTGATTTTTAGGAATATAATATTTAACACATACACTTTTAGCTTGCTTGATCGTCGGTATTTATTTATGTTGAAGCTTTGAAAGCTAGCCTCTAACTTACTCTTGGATAATATACTTATGTCTTTGTGCAAACTCACATATTGTTTGTATTGCTTAATGAACCATCCACTCTCAAATGTCACATGATATGATCGATTTTCCTCTATCGTATGCTTGAATCTTCATGATATGCTCTAATGATGCTTGCTGGAATTTTGGTTCAAATGACATGTTTGGAGCTTCCTTTGTATTGATATATGCCTTATTGAATAATCATGTGTTATGTCCATGTATATGTATCTAATTGTTCTAATTATTTCAAGACATTCACATGGTGCATTCTCTGCATATTGAGCACAAGTATATGACATGGATACAAGAAAAGTTGCATGGTTTCATTACAAGTTACATGTCATATATTTTCCGGTTGTATATTAAAAGAAAAGATTTTTGTCACGACCCCAATGTTAGGATGAGGGAATATCCTAATAGAATTCTTTTGTCCACCCTGAAGTGCTTAAATTAGAGTGGTAACCCCTGGATTGACGAAATACAGGCGTGAGCATCTCTTGATACTGATGTAGTCACACCCGGTCAAAGGTCCGGTAATGTGATGTGGTAACTAGCAGGGAGCCCAAGGTTCATACAGGTAGCCGTAAGGTGTCCATATATTGTTATATGGAATAAGTATACAAGTAATTAAAAAAAATTACATTTGTTACATGGTTATATTGTTATTTTGTCAAATGGTTACAAGATCAGTTTTTTTGAAAAAAAAAAAAATGAATCTAGACGGGACAAAAATGTGTCTTGACAAAATCGCACGTACATGCCCATGCATTTATATTCATTGTTTACCTTATACATGCTTATATTATCTTTGTATATATTATTTGTTTAACTTGTTGAGATTTCTTGAAATCCCATTATAGTAATTTCTACTTCTATTCCTTCTGAAATGATAGAAGTTGTGACAAGACCAGAGGATAGGAATGGGGAAGCGTAAGTGTGACGAGCCCCGAAGATTCCCAAGAGAATCATGGACGCTTCATTAGTAGAGCCGCTTGAGGTAGCCGAGAAGTTTATTTGTGAAGTTTTAGAGCTTTTTGAGGATATCCAGAATATTGTGAAAAAAAAAAAAAAAATTCTGGACTATAGCATTGTTGATCCGATGAAAACAATGTTTAAGGGTTTTAATGAAAGGGCAAGGTTTACGACCCTATTTTATATGGATGGTTAAGACAATTACTTTTGAGATTAATAGTACTTTGTTTTAATACCATATTAAATTGCTCAAACCTTTACTAGTTTTGAATGATTCTGCTGCGATTATTGCATATTGCTAGAATTATGCTATGTGCATTGTATGTTAACTGTCATGAATAAGGAGTATGTGACTTTGTATTACATGTCCCGACGCTTCAATTTCCGTCAAATCTCAAGCGGGCTCCGTCAAATCTCAAGCGGGATGTGGGGGCATCACTTGTATCTTTCTAATCTAAATCCAAATTGGATCATTTTACCTCATACAGAGTAGTAGCCTCATTTTAGGGTTTTTTTGGGAATCCCCCCATATTCAATCAATGATACGAAGATATATGCTCCTTCACGAGTCAAACTGCACATCTAATATCACAAATGCTCAAGTAGAAATCATGTTCACACGTTCTTACGGTTTTCTTTCTATTGATAAACGGGCAGACTCGAAAAAGCAAGAAACTACTTGCAAAATAAATCCATATTATTTATCTTAAAATTGTGAGTGACATTTCATATACATAATTAACATATAAATCCACTTAAAACATGCACAATGGATAAAATTTTGTCATTGATAAGAGCTGCAGCTGCACAAGGGTTCCTCGTGCACTAAATTGTATAGTCCTGCGTTTTTGTATTGCACTAAATTGTAATAATGCTTTCATACATTGCCGTCTTTGTTCTTTTTCCTTGTTTTCAAAGGTTTTGTTGTCCTTGTAAATCCACAATGTTTTTTTTTAATCAAAGTGCATAAAAAATACATCAGAGAAAGAGGATGGGGTTGGTGCCCTCATTACGTTGATTGCACTGCTAAGAGGGAGCAGATAAAATAAAAAAAATGACAAAAGAACCAAAGTTTCTGACCCATGTTCCTTCGCTCAGACGAAGGAAGGGACCGCCACAAACAGTTTGCTTTGATCCCACTAGTCGGTCAATTGGTTATGACTTGAAACCACACTCGGGATAAAAAGACACTACAATCACTTGTTTTTAAAGCATTTTGTAAGACAACAACATTTCCATAACCTCTATATTCTTGTTCAAAAAACGCATAAATATAGTTAGATAGCTAGAGATGAAAACACTCGATCCACAATGGCACCAAAAGAAAACCAGTACCGGCACGAAGGCCACCCACGCACCAACTAAAATAGTGTGGGTAGGACGCATCTTCAATTTCTGAGACCAAAGAATCTGTTGGCGCCGCACATGTAGTCAAAAGAGTCATGAAATAGCGATAGTGTCGAAGCCAATGCACAACATTGGTGGCATGTGAGTCTTACGCGCTAGTCGGATGGTGGCAATTCATGAGCCATCTTGTAGATTGACGTTTGGGGAATGCGGTAGTGTAGCCAGAAAGCGGTACATCGGACATTTTCTGACCTAGTAGAGAAAATACAAGACAAATATACACAATGGTGTGGAGAGAGGAAAGGAGTGAGAGGAAGGCAGTTCTTTGATTTCTACAGAGAAGGGAGAGAAAAGGTTTCTAGAAAGAGAAAGTAAATGGAGTATTTAAATCCTGAATGTTTTGCTTGTTGGTTGATTCGCTTTCCTCAAATTACTTTGCTGCTATTTAAACTCTGGAACACTTTCTTTGAATCTTACTTAAAGGTCACCTCGAGGAACGTCTGTGAGCAGTTGCATAATCCAGTTTCCCTCAGACAAAAGGTACATAGATTTACAAAAGACTCGGCCGCAGGCCTGCAGCCTACTTGTCGCTGAAAACCTTTGATTGGTTCATTTCAAGTGGTTGACAAAGTTACAGGTATTTAATACTCAAAGCATAAGTGTAAAAGAAACGAACTCAGATTAACGGACATGCATTACTATGCATGAATCTCTCCAACATCAGCATTGAGTTTTATGGCCAACATCCTTCCTCACACCTGATAAACAAACCAAAGCGAGAACCACTTGGTACAATCTTTACAGGTCTACAGAAATAGTTTCACATTTGATTTCAAAAGAAAATGGGTGTTATTAGATCAGAACTATATACTTGTAGTTCAATGGCATCTTATTCAACAAAAAAAGAAAAATAAGTAAAAGCCAAACTGAACACTTGGACCTAGATTTTTTTTGAATAATAATCCAACCAAAAGTTAAACTCAAACCTCGAACTCTAGTATGCTTCGTTTCATGAGACAAGCTCAAAACTTCAATTTTTTAGACAGATAATTTCAGGAACAATGAAAAAATGTGGTATGAGATGGACAGCTTGGGAGTTTGTTTGGGTTGGGGGAGGGGGCAAGATTTTGGAATGAACCTGCTTTTTTATTCAGTCTCATCTATTTTCAAACTTCAATTGCTTCATGAGTTACACCAAAGATCTCAAGTTTGGTTAAATTTATTGTCAACATGAAACAGATGTGATTTTGTTGAAGAATTGGGGCCAGAATCAAGGGAAAATTAGGATGGGTAATGCATAAAGGCTCTCCTCCAAGGTCAATCAGCGGATGAAAAGGTACAGCTAAAAACAATTGACAGAAGCTCATTGCTTTACAAGCTAATCCCACACCGATTCAGAAAGATATGTTCATTGACAGGGAAATGATATGAATCGCAAATGAATTCATTGAACAGAATTAAAAAAAAAAAAAAAATTCAAAATAAGGGAATCTATTGGTAATAAATTGTAGAGAAATGATATTTGCAGTTATGGAATGTGTAAGTGTCATGCAATCTCTTTGAAAAAAGTGAATAAATACGAGACCCACATGAAAAAAACAAATTTTTTAATATCCTACTATTTTTTAAAACGATTGCACGGTGCTTACATACTTCACAATTATATGTAGCATTACTCTAAATTGTATGATGCCCAAGTTAACAGACAAAAGAAGAAAGGTTTGGTTTGGGGATGGTTGGTGTTTGCAGTGTCATCAGAATTAAGTCAATGAATTCTAGATGCGTAAACCAAGGCTCAAGCTCAAAATTAAGTCAAACATAAGTTTGGGTCTAGTTCAGCATGAATTTAAAGCTAGCCCAAGCATGCTTAAAGCGACCAAACTAAGCTGGTAGATGACTACTTCATTAACAGTTAACCCAGCATGAATAATCCATAAACAATTAACAGGTGCTTTAAGACCAATAGGGCAGAAGATAATCCAACATTCCACTCTATTCCTCGTTCCCCTCTACGGGAAACACCTCTTTTTTTCACTCGAGGCACTCATCACAAAATACTCGAAACATAACCTGAAAACTACAAAAGAAATATAAACTTCTTCAACAACTACACTAACTAGTCTTTGTAAAACATACAAGCCAAGGAAGAGTAACCTCATTATTTCACAATGAACAGCCAACACTATCCCAAATTGATGTAATATGCAGGAAACCAAGGATGCATTTGGTTCGATTAACCCCAAATTCAGGAACCGTACCGTAAAAACCCAATTTATCCATACACGAATCAACTAATTTTCCAAATCATAAACCACAATTATCATTAACTAACTCAATAATCCTCAAATTCAATATCCCGTAAACAAAAAGGAAAAAAAAGGCATACTAGAGTTTACATGATGCAACGTAAAAAACGTGTAATGAAAATGCGAAAGATAGATCCCATAGACTTATCTCGACGCATCAGTCCCGGCGGGCCTTAAGACGCTGGTTAAGCTGCTCGACCCTGACGACGAGACCGGTGACGGAATAGAGGATCCAGTAGAAGATGAGAGCGGCGGCGATGAGTAGGGCGTTGCGCTGGCTCTTGATGATGGACTTCTGGTGGCGGAGGTGCTCGGAGGGGCTGCAGGAGTCAGGAGACTCGCACTGGGGTCTGGTCTCGTACTTCCAGTATATGTCCATGAGCAGGAAGAGGCAGAACGGAACCACCGACAGCAGCGGCTTCAGAAGGTTACGAGTGACGGCGATGAGCCCCTTACGGATCCCATCAAGCCCCGGGATGGTAAGCAGGAGAACCATGATGGCCTCGGCACCCGCCGCGTAGCCCAGTACAACCCACTCCAGTGCCATTTTCCCCTATAGATCTAATGCTGCTGTTGCTTCGGTTTCTTGCTTGTTTGTTCCCTTGGAGCGTTTCTTCTGGAGGAAGGAGTTTATTTACAGGCCGAGGCGAGAGAGAGAGAGAGAGAGAGAGAGAGAGTCGCGGTGGTCTTGTGGCATATAAAGTGTACGTTTTCTTTATCTCATGGAGGGCAGATTGCACCCAATTTAATTAAAAAATGTTAAATATGAAAATAGTTTATGTAGTTTATCTTTACAATAACTTATCTTTAAGTTTTCATTTGAATTTTTAATTATTTTATTTTTAATATTGATCAAATTAATTATTTTATCAGTTAGGCGCAATTTGGATAGTAAGATGAGATGAGATGATTTTAGATAAAAGTTAAAAGTTGAATAAAAAAATATTATTAATAAAAATGGCTTAATCCTCTTCTAAGGGCCCGCTTGGTATTATTGTGGGCTTGGGTCATGGCATGGTCCAGTAAATTAGTGAATATAAGGCCTAATCCCATGCAAATCTCATTTGAATAGAGCTAGACCACTAACTACCTGGATATTTAGGGATGAAATGATGATCGTTTCATTTGGAGATAAAATAAGACATAATATCCCTAAGACTTAAATTTCAAATAATAGGCGGAACAGTTATCGAATATTATAGGAATAAGTCACAAAGTTCTATTTATAGGGTTCTAGTACGATTATGATCTCATTTGAATTTTTGATTGGAGAAACCATATTATTATTGGCTGACTTAGGCATCGGAGGTGTCACGTCGAGCCCCCAAGCCTCTCTTTACTCTTTGGTTATAGGTGATCACGTGTGAGAAGTTGTGAAACATGTATTTAATAGTTGGCATCATCTGTGGGATTCTTTTGTCCTATAATGTGTGCTTTTCACATGCCCACCCCAACACAATCTTAGGCAACTAAACACCAAGAAGTGACCTTACGAAATATGGAGGGGCAGCTTGCAGAAATGGAGGAAGTAGTGAGGAAGCTTACTGCTGAAGTGGAGTCCTTGTGAAAAGAGACGAGACCCTCAAGGCAAAGAACGAGCCGTCAGGGGAGGACATGGCGCCTAGTGAGCCCAAGAAGGTGGAGATGGAAGGTCACAGTGCTAGTACAGGCAAGCCACCTTAGGACAATGAGGAGACGAAGAAGATGCATCACGACTTGCACAACTTGATGGACAAATATGAGGAAATGGCCAAGAAGATAGAGACCACTTCCTCAGTTGATCAACTGCTGACCAGCACCAATCTGCCATACAATGTAGAAATCATGGCAGTGCCATTGCCGTCAAAGTTCAAGATTCCGTCGGTAGACATGTTTGATAGATCCAAGGATCCAATGGAGCATCTAGAAACTTTTAAGGCTCACAAGCTCCATGGATTTTCGGGAGAGATCGCATGTAGGGCTTTGCCCTTGACTTTGAAGGGAACAGCCTGAGGGTGGTTCAGAGCACTGTGGCTGGGATCCATAGACAATTTCGAGGAGATGGGCAGGCAATTCATAACCCAGTTTATGGCCAATTGAAGGCGAAGAAGGCTGGCAGCATACTTGTTAACTGTGAAGCAAAGGGAGGACGAGAGCTTGAGAGCATACTTGGCACGGTTCAATAAGGAGAGGATGACAGTTGACAACCAAGATGAAAAAATCATGTTAGCCGCTCTGCTCGGGGGCATTTGGCCGAGAAGTCCTTTTATGGCCGAGTTGGCGAGGAAGACACCCTCCACTTTACGAGAATTTATGGACGGGACAAATGATTTTGTCAATGCCGAGGATACAAGAATCGCCTTAATCACAAGATCGGAATGAAAAGAGGAGCTGATGCTGAAGGGAGGTCCCAAAAGGGATCGAGAAGGAGGACAAAAGGCGAGGAGGGGCTAGCATGAGGGAAGGCACGATGTACATATGGGACAATATGACAGCAACCATGTGCACCACTCTAGTGTGCATAATCAAGATAAGGCAAGGGAGACTAGGCATGATGAGGGTCATGGGCGACAAACCCAAAAGTATTGCACGTATCACAAGAAAAATGGTCACAAAATTGAAGATTGCCACACGCTGAAGCAAAATATTGAATAGCTGAGGGGCACCAGAGAGCTGGAGTGTATTGTCGCCAGTAGGGCTGTAAACGGACCGACCGGACCGGATCGAGTTCATTCCGTCCGGTCCACGGTCCATGTGTTTTTCGGACCGAACCTAAAAAAAAAATATATATTATATATATAATTAATTATATAATTTTCATCTAACCTAATCCTATCACTAACTAATATATAATTATACTATATTATAATTAAGTATAGACTATAGTTATACAGTTATACTTATACTAATATTACTAATATATATCTATACTATATTACTAATAGTCGCTAAGTTGTTTCATGTAAGACCCTCTCTCTCTGCTCTCTAAAACCAAACCCTCTCTCTCTAGAAGTTCTCTTGTCTAAACGCAGCGGGGGGAGGGGGAGCTTCGGCTCCCTCTTCCCTCTCCTCTCCTCCCTCTCTAACGTCGGCCCTTCGTCTTTGACGATTTTTGTTTTGTTTTTGTGTTTTTTTCAGCTTTTGGTGAATAAAGGGACTAGCCGATCCGAGCTTCTCCGGCCCCCATCCTCCTATACACACACCTCCAGGAGACTCCCCTGTCGCTGATCTGTAAAAGCTTTTCTTGCGGTCTCCTCCGGAATAGCGCGTTGCCCGCACGCGCGGGACGTAGGGTTCGAAGCTCGCCGGCGTTTGGGCTTCACGCATCACCTAGGATCTCTCCGACGTTGCTACATGTGGCGGTTTCAGAACCGGCGTCTCTGAATCCTCTCAGCTCGTCCATCGGCTTCTCCTTGTTTCATGCACTGATTTCCTTTACAGTGTTTTAGTGTTTTTTTTTATTGTATCTAGGTCTAGGAAAAAAAAACCCATAAATGTAGTGCCCATTCGGACTGGGTCCGAATGGTGTTTCCTCCCCCTTCGCGTAGGCGGAATTGGTGGGCGTTTCCTCCTCCCGTTTATCGGGTTTGGAGTCTTTGTTTGATGGGTTCTGGTTCCTCTGTCCTGAACAGAGGAGTGGTATCTCTTAGACGTAGGTCTGTAGAGATGCGTTGTTTGGACTAGACCTTGCCAGTCACGGTGGTGTACTGGGATACTACTAACGCTTGTATTGACTTATTTTTAAGTCAACTTGTAAGTCCTCTCTCTTTAATGGAACGAGATTTACTGTTATCAAAAAGAATATATATATTACTAATAGTCTAATACTTTTTTATACTAATACTATTATATAGTTATACTAATCATGATTCATAATAACTAATCACTATAAATCTATAACTATATATATTTAGTATCAATATATTAATATATTCTTTAATGTATTATTAATATTATTAAGTGTTAAGAGTTATAGTATAAATTATAATATATGTATAATTTATAAATTTATAATAGTATGTATAATTAAATATTTTATGCTTATTTATAATGGTATGTTAAGTATGTATCTTTATCAATTATAGATGTAATATGTATAGATAATTAAATTATTTATGCTTATTGCTTCATATACAAAATGTTAAAAATTGTATATGGCTCATTATGCATTAACATACTTTAAGTTAGTAATAAAATAATAATTAACATCTTCAATAATGTAATTTTCATTTAATTTATTATCATTGACCATATAAAATATTTTTTTATTGAGTTTGTTACATAATCCATATTAATAAGTCACTTAGTTTAATTTAGTATTGTAAATAAATTTTTTTTATTAATTGATGTGAAAAAAAAAAGCCGGACCGAATGGACCAGACCGAACCGGACCGTTTACACCCCTAGTTGCCAGGAATGCTTCTCCACCACGGCGTTTTGGCAATAGGAAGTAGGAATGCAAACCTCAACGGAGTGAGAGCCCGAGAAGGAAGGGATCACCTAAAAGAGGAAGGAGATCGTAGGAACTGTGAGATCGGCGTCCTGGGCAAGGTGCGAATCGAAGACATCCACCATTGTGAGATACGTACCATAGCTGGAGGAAATGCAGGAGGTGGTCCGACCTCCTCCGGGAGGAAGGCTTATGCCAGATGGGTGAGGTACGAGGAGGTGTACAATGTAGAAAGACCGGTTAAGCAGCCCCGGTCACAATCCTCTCCCACAATATGTTTTGACGATAATGACTGTCGAGGAGTGGTTTACCTGCATGATGACGCGTTGGTAATATCAATGTTGGTGGCAAATTACACCACCCGAAGGATACTATTCGATAATAGGAGTTCAGCAGACATCCTATTCTAGGATGCTTTCACGAGGATGGGAATAAGCGTAGACCAGTGCTGACTACTTTGAAAGGGTTCACGAAAGTAGCAATGCAACCTATGGGGTCCATCACGCTGCCAGTTTCAGTGGAGACAGACCCCCACCTTGCCACCACCATGACAGAGTTCTTAGTAGTAAAGACATAGTCGGTGTATAATGCTATCATCGGTCGACCAACGCTAAATGCTTTGACGGTGACTACTTCTACCTATCATATAAATATGAAGTTCACCACAAAGGCGAGGATTGGGGAAGTATATGGCAAGCAAGTGCTTACCCAAGAGTGCTATGTCCATGAGCTCAGGTGGGGAGAGAAAGTCATGAAGGCAGTCAAGTCTAGAGAGGTGCCATGGTAGCCCTCTCTCCGCCCCCACCTAAAGTATTCATAACGAAGGTGGAAACAAGGGATGAAGACACCCTGAAACAAGGAGAGGTAGACGAGCCCTTGGAGCTTGACAACTGTGACCCAGCTCAACCAGAGAACCACGTGAAGATTGGAAACAAAATAACGAAAGAAGAAGGCGACAACTAACATAGATCATTCTCGAACACAAAGACATTTTTGCATGGAGCCATAAAGACATACTAGGAATTGCCGACGATATAATAGAACACCAGTTGAACATCAGGCTGAATGCACGACCTATTAAGCAAAAAAATAGGAATTTTAGTTTCGAGAAGTACAAGGCGATTGCAGAAGAAGTGGGTCGCTTGTTGGCAGCGGGATTCATTAGGAAAACTCAATACCCTGATTGATTGTCGAATGTGCTGTTGGTAAAAAAACCCAACGGGAAGTAGCGGATGTACATAGACTTCATATACCTAAACAAGGCCTGTCCAAATGATAACTTTCCCCTCCCTCGAATAGACTTGATAGTCGACGCCACGACGAGTCATAAGATGTTGAGCTTCATAAATGCTTATTCAAAGAATAATCAAATCAAGATGGGTCAGTCTGACCAAGACAGAACGACTTTCAAAACTGATCAGGGACTGTAGTGCAAAGTTATACTTTTTGGGCTGAAGAATGTGGGGGCAACATACCAGAGGCTAGTAAACAAGATGTTCAAACATCAAATAGGCCGAAACATGGAGGTGTACGTGAATGACCTCTTGGTAAAAAGTATGGAGTTTGGGCAGCATGTGGAGGATCTAAGGGAAACTTTTGGCATGTTACGATGATACAAGATGAAGCTTAATTCGACCAAATGCATGTTCAGCATGCAGTTGGGCAAGTTTTTGGGATTTATGGTGTTGAAGAGGGGCATCGAGACAAATCTCGAAAAGCTACAGGCAATCCTGGAGATGAAGTCGCCCACGAACTTGAACGAGGTCCAAAAGTTGGCGGGAAGGATTGCGGCCCTCAACAGATTCATGTCCCGATCAATAGACAAGTACCTCCCTTTTTTTCAAGTATGAACGATGGCTCAAGGCTGGGATTCCCGATGTGATGAGGCGTTCACACAACTGAAAGAATACCTAACTCACTCGCCGTTGCTTAGCGAGGCCAAGAAGGGGGAAAATAGGAAGAGCCAGAAAGTAATAAATAATCGTAGTAGTTAAAGAAGGGACATGCAAAATGGCGTGAAGGTGAAACAACTTTTCACAGATGCATGTGAAATGACAAAAAGCCCAAAGAAATGAAGCGGCATCTCGATTACAAGTCCCATCACACTACGCGTGATGAGACTTCACGGGATAACTGGAAGGGGTTTAATCCTCTCCCAAGGGCCCGCTGTGTATTATCATGAGCTTGGGCCATGGCATGGTCTTGTAAGTTAGTAAATATAAGGCCTAACCCCATGTGAATCTCATCTAAATAGAGCTAGAGCACTAACTGCCCGAGTATTTTGAATTTTCAAGATGAAATGGTGATCGGCTCATTTGGAGATAAAATAAACCTTAATATCTCTAAGGCTTAGATTTCAAATAATAGGCGGGACAGTTATCGAGTATTATCTGAATAAGTCACACAACTCCATTTATAGGATTCAAGTACGATTATGATCTCATCTAAATTTTTGGCTGGAGAAATCATATTATTATTTGTTAACTTAGGCATCAGATATGTCTCGCCGAACCCCTAAGACTCTTTACTCTTTGGTTGCAGGTGATCGCATGTGAGAAGTTGTGAAACACGTCTTCAACAGTTAGAATATTATTTTTTAATATTATTATTATTTAAGGATTTGAAAAAATTGAATTGTGTTTTGTTTATTATATTTTGTGCGAAAATTTTAAAAAAATTGTAATGATAAAATGAAATGAAATGAGATGAACGATTTCACTATTCAAATGGGACCTTAGTGAGCATTGAACAGTTAAATGTAAGGGTGTGCATCCAAGTTAGCGTATAGTCGGACTTGGAAGAGGGTGTCAAATCCAACTCGGGTATCCACCTTAGTTAGCTCGTGCCGATATCCGGATGCATCTAGATTTTTGAAATCCTGAAATCGTATTGTATTTGAATTTTGCAACTTTTTTTTTAAAGAAACCTATATTTTATTTAAAAAATTTTAAGAAAAAATTAATATTGAAAACATAATCCTGGACCTGAGTGGCCATTCAAGTAAAGAGCTGGTTTTAGTATTTTTATTATCTTTCCT
>QEOT01001955.1:60072-73518 GCA_003123785.1 Pterocarya stenoptera
GCAAGTGCTTGTTTAATTTACTAGTGTGGTAGTCAATGAGTAAGGCCATTCGTATGAAAGAAATTATATTTCCTTAGAATTAGGGTTCTGATCTTTGGCCTCAACACTTAGTTTTCTTCTCTTCGTGGATATTAAATAAAGTGTGTGGGGGTATGAGTTCTTTTCCAAGTGTGTTGCGTTTAGTGAAATGAGAGGTTCACAACCTTTGTGTCTACGTCTTGTTTCCAATGATGCCATATTGAGGAATGAAGTAATGATCTATGTAGAGGGGCCCGAGTCACTAAGTTTGAAGTTTGCATGTAAAATAAAAAATATTTAACATGTTATTTTTTATTTTTTATTTTTTATTTTTATATATACAGGGGATGGAGATTCAATTCTTGGTTCTTTTAAGTGAGAAATCAAGATATTGCCAATTGGCATTTAACATGCTAATTGATCTTAGAAAAAAACTATTATGCCGCCCCAAAGTGACCACTCCATTTGACCGCTCAGTAAAATTATTATTATTATTTTTACTTAATGATGAAGGAAGTGATTTTAAGTGTATTGATGTATTTTTTTATTTTTTAAAAATATTTAAAAATATTTTTAAAATGTAAATAGAAAAATGAAAAAAAAAAGCTGCAAAAGCAACTATCGATAATACTGAGAGTAGCACCGCTCTTGATCTTAATGTTCTTTCAACAAATAAAAGTCATTAATTATCACATTCATTTACAATATACACTAGCAAATAATTTATAATAAAGTTATCATTTATTTTGTTTCGAAATTTTATCTCAACAATATTAAAAGCTGAAAAAGTTGGTTCAATTTATTTTTATTTGAAACCTAGTCTTAATAATGTTTATGATTTAAAGTTTCTGACTTATCCATATTGTTCAAATTAATTTTTCAAAATAAAAGGCAAAGAAAATGACCCACGAAAAGTTATATAATGATTTTCAAAACTAATTTAAATTTAAGTACATTATAATAAATCAAATTAAAAAATTTGGGTTTACATGATGTATCAATGGGCATATATATGATATATGGAGAATATAACATATTTGGGATTAAAAGAATTCATATCTAATACTCTTTTATTACAAAATTATCTTCATACGTTTTTCGATAGGTTAAGAATCTGCAAATTTCTTTGGAGTAAATTATTTTAAAGTTTTATCTATTAAAGAAACTTGAAATTTTTAAAAAGTTGGAAACAAAGAGGTAAAAGAAACATATCTTAAGAGTACTCTTAATGGATTCTTCATCCTATCATTTAAAATAGATCATCCAAACTCACTTTTCTATTTCACATACTGACTTTTATAATATATAATACATTATCTTATCTATTTTTTCTTTATATAATTTAAATATTATACTTTTTAATATATTTTATTCATTTCAAATAAAGTAAAAAGAAAAATGAATTAAATATTTATATAAGTGTGAATAGTATTCTATAGATGTAAAGATGGTACTGTAGCAAACTGGATATTAGTTATAAAATACGTATTCTATTATATGGACTATATTGAATCATTTCCTTCCAATTTTACAAAAATATATTCGGAAAGCTCCACTTCTCTTTAGATTTTCACATAGAAAAACTATTGTCATGGGCTTACGGCTTTATGGGATTGCTCACGTCTCATGATATATTATAGATCTATTTTTTAAAATTTACATAACTTTTAATTAAATTAATAAAAAATGTAAGAACTTTTGTAGGCTTTTAGGTGAGCCTCCTTATTAAATTAGTTTAAGAGATTGCTTACAGATTTGCAAATTGCAATGGACTCATTTCTCCCTACTAGTGAAGACACACCATCCAGTAGGTAGGTTGCAAGGTTTTTCCTTTTGTATGGGAATACTTGTCGATCTGTGGATCATTTACCTCTTCGTGGGATAAAATATGTGGGATTGTTATCAACTCCACTAGGGCATCTGGCTCTTTATGCTTGGATCCCATGGATAATATATGGAAGGGTGATTTGGTCAATGATGTTTTTTTAATCAAGGATGCATCAAACTAAAACAGAGATACAAGTTGAGGGAACGTGGTATCCGTTACAAAAACTCCATTACTATAATTGCAGTGCTCGGAGAGAGACAGAGAGTGAGGGAGGTAAAACAAAAAGGAGTGAAGCAATGAGCCATAGGTTTGAATAAAGGTGACAATATGTGACACGACCCATGAACTCAATACGAACACAGCACGAAATTAATGATTTTGAGTTTAATATAAATTGATTCAGGTCAAAACGGGTTGACTTATTAAGACACGATTAAAAGCAGATAAATAACCGGTCAATAATTTTAATCCAAAACCAACACGTAAAAACCCATTTAAAGTCTATTTCAAAATTAACATTTTATTACTATTGAGTTGTAATATTAGTATTTCTCAATATGCTTATGTATTCTATTGTTGGGATTATAATTCTTTACCTATGCTTATATTTGTTATTATAGGGTTTGTAATATTGGTTTAATATAGAAAAATTAGTAAGTAGTCTTATTATTTTATTTAAATATTGTGGAGACTAATAAATATAGGTTTTAATTTTTATGTGAAATTATGTTAAGCAGGTTAAATGGGTTATGCATGTTAGTTCAATCCATTTACATAAAACAATTTGAAATGAGACGTGTTATATTGATATATTTTTAATTAATTATTAAACGGATCAAAATGGGTAAAATGACACGATCCGTTATTTAAAGAGATCGGGTTAAAGTTTGAAATTTTGACATGTTTATCTTAACAGGTCATGTTTGAGTTGACTTATATAGTCGAATATACATGATTTGACCCGACATAAATAACCGCAAAAACGAATTACCACTCATAACCGTTTAGACCCATGTTCCTTGATTGAGCCAACGGGGGGCCACAAAAAGTGGTGTAAGTTGATCCAACAAGTGGACTGATTGGTTATGGCATTAAACTACATTAGGTAGAAAGACACTGCAACTATTCTAGTGCATTTTGTAGGTTTGAGATACAATGTATGCTAGCGTTAGCTAGTTGAATGAGCAGAGCTCATTTCTCTGAGGATGGATCTCCCTGCAATATCAGCAGAGCTCATTTCTCTGAGGATGGATCTCCCTGCAAAGATATTGCAGGGTTGTAGGAGTGGAAAAAAAACTATCAGGAATAAAAATTACGCAAGAAAAGAGTTTTCCATGCCCACAGATGTTTTTACTATTGTTTTCCTGCTTCCCGTCCCCAATTAATTGCTTTTGTGAACTGCAAACTGAAAGGCTTATGAGTACATTGGCGATCTATATCATTGTTATATCATTATATGATACTTCCACAAGGCAGGGGCCCCCATGAACACACCAAGAAGTTTCATAACCATGATTGAGACAAGAGGGTTGGTTTCCTTTTCGTTTGGCTTTAACTCTACTTTGGCGGCAGATAAAAAGAGGATTAAAGCAGTGGGTTTGATTGATGCCAAGCACCGAAATTGGGACAAAAATAAAAACATCCCAAGTTAAAAAGCAAACCCAAAAGCAATGGATAATAGATGAGAGAGAAGATTTATACACAGAACCAATATCTTATGGTACTGCTAAATCCCATTACAAATCTTCCTCCTTTAGAACATTATTCGGTCTTGATATAGAAACACATCATAGTAGGATAGTCTTAGGACACAAGAAAGCTTGATGAAACATGACTTGGCAGATAGGATCCCAGAAAGTACCATTGATTTGGTTGAAAAGTAGGATAGTCTTGAAGTGGTGGAATTTTAGGCTATAAGAAAAATTGCAGTAACATAATGTAGCTACCAAGAACACAATCTTCTTAATTTTACTCAAGTTCAGCATGATGGTTGGCTTCAGTTCATACAAAGATAGAGGTTGTTGATGAAAAACAGCTCGAAAACACCCGCAATCCATATGCATAACTAGAATGTCTTTTTCATACTCTCATCTGTTTTGTTTCAGGCATTTAGTGAACATCATCTGATTCTTTGGTGTTTAAAACAAGAGCTCTACATTGATAAGATCAACTAATATTATTAGATTGTAAATACAAAACAAGCTGAACACTGAATTGAGTACATAGTTAATAAATATGCCAAGATCTAACTTTTGGATGAGACTAAAGCAAAAGCACTCTAATATCACCCAACAGAGGCACTGTCCACAGCATTACAAAGAGCACTTTTCACTAAAGTGTCAACTGTTTTATAAACATGAGAGGCAACCTAACATTATTAAGACTTAAGTGGGAGTACATTATTGAGCTTTTCTTCGTTTCACCACTTTTCTTTTTCACTTGTTTCAAGGTGCTCCATTGACATCTTTCTATCTACCTTAAGTATTCTTTTAGAGGAAATTTGAAAGAGGAACTTAAAGATAGTGATAGTGGCAAGGAAAAAGAAAAAGACCAAAACCTATAAAGAGACACAGAAGAGGCACCGAAAGCCAAATTATTTACCAGAGGAAACAGGGTTGATAGGAGCAGATCCAGAAATACCATCCACGAGATTGTAATTTACTTACAACCTGCAAAGGAAATGCAATAAAGGGTACTGAGATTTAGTGTTTGCATAAAGAAGAAGTGGTCAAAGAAGAAAAAGAACAAAAGCGAGAACCGAGAATGTTCATATGCCTTTACCTTTATCTTTTTCAAAATGCTTATTTAAGAAGGTAAGGAATATTATGAGCAATCCAACTGCTGCTATGCCTCCAATTACAATTGCAAGCGTCCGGTCCCACTCATCATCATCATCATTGTCTTTATCATACTCATGCTCATTCTCATAATCTATATATTGATCAAGAATATCAAACAATTAGAATTCATCTGGCACTATCATTTTACGACGAAGTGTTATGATTGGAAAATAGAAAATGAAAGCACTCTAAATTGCAGAAGTTTGAGAAAATGTTTGGAGTTGGAATTGAATACTACTTGCAGATAGAACTTTTTTTCATGGAAGGACATCAGGCTGTGTTTCAATAAGCTAAACATAAGGGCAGCATTTCCATTGAATTGGGATGTTGTTGTAATGCTAATTACCAACCCAATAGCAGGACTCTGTTTTTGCTTTGTTTTAATTCTCTAGTTTAGAACATATAGGACATAAACGCAATGGTTTGGGTCAGCAGCATCGGATTCTTTCTCAGTTCCCAATGAGACACACACTTTTATGAGGCATCGTATGTCTTGTAGCATTCAAATATTAAATCAGATGCTTTCCAGAAAACCATTCTTGTTTATACAAGAAAGTCTAGGTACTTTGACACTGGAAATATATTCTCAATTACCAATCAGTCAAACCCAAGTTCTTTTTTTTTTTTCCTTTTCCCTTAAGCAAATCATAATCAAAAGCCCCCAAACACTATTTAGGACTGCCTTCTCGCTTTCCTCCATTGTATAATTATTTTTTGGCCCAAAAGAGAAAAGTTCCCGGTCATCAAGTTCTTGTAAGATTCATGTTCATAGGAACTTGGTTTTAGACCCATGATAAGCAATAAGCTTTCGAGTTTTGATCATCGAGATCCTTATCTGATGAAAAACAGAGTGATTAGTTGTTCCCAAGGCACCAACTGCTGAAGCATCATCAGAATAAGCCACTCCAAGAATCAACAAATGCAAAACAAATGATTTAGTAAGCCTGAATATGCCTAAATTCCACCACTTTGCTGATTAAGCAAAGGATGGAAATATATATCAATAGAGAACGAACAAACTCACTAAAAATTGGATACAAGACGACAACTTTCAGTCTCCCAAATTCTTGATACACACACACACACACCAAAAGAAATAAGATGAACAACTACTATTTACACAAAGCTCCTTGAATAATTTGAACACACCCAAATCACCATGCAAACTCATAATTCACACGCAGTAATTTACACTTCAATGAAGTGAAGGATAAATTCAAAATTACCCAAGAGGGTCTTGCTTACTTAAGTCATTAAAATCAACAAAATGTTAGACCAAAGAACCGAAAAGAAAAAAGAACCTAAAATCAGAAACCACCATCCGGGGTGGCGAAACCGCTTACCCTCTCCGGCGTGCGAGCGAACGCCGCCTCCTGTGTAGCGCACGTAACACTTGGCCAAGAACATGTCGCCCCACGCGGCGGTCCCGCACTCCGTCTTCAGCCTTCCGATGGCGTCCGTTAGGCAGTCCTGGCACTCCCCGGCACTCAAGTCCCCCACGCACTGCGCCACACCCTGAAGATTGCCGGAGGTACTCGACCGGAAGGTCTTGTAGGCCCCACCATCACCGGTCCCCAGATACGCCAGCACGGCATCTCTCCTGGTCAACGAGTCGGAGTCGTACCCAATCGCCGGCGCACCACATTTCTTGACAACCACCGTCTTGTCCTCCACACCCAAGAAGTTGGTACTATCGTACTTCACGTAACAACCTTCGAGCTGCAACGCACCACCGCAAGAGTTAACGCAAAGGGTGCCGAGTTGACTCACCGAACGAGCGACGCACTGGGCGCAGTCGTTATCCTGGAGGTCTCCCCGGCATTGGAAGAGGCCGTAGACGGTTTCTTGTTGGGTGGAGCCCGTGGTCGTGAAGTTGTTATAGGTTGTGAACATGGCTGAGTTGACCAGGGAGGTGAGGATCGAGTTGACGCTGTTCTCGTACGGTGAACCAGGCGTGTACTTCGGCTGAGAGCACCCACCAAAGACGAAGGTATCTATGGCGGAATCTGAGAGAGTCGTGAGGGTTGAGATAGTGAGAAGAAAACCATAGAGAGAGAGCAAAGAAACAGCTTTATTACTCACAGACATGTTTGTGTTTCAGGGAGGTAGAGAGATTATGGAGAGGTAGAGAGATCGGGAAGCCGAGTGTTTCGGAACTGAGAGCTCAAACAGCTGTGTTTCTGCGGGAGAGAGAGCTCTTTGGCAGAGAATAAGGTTGCTCTAAGGGACTCAGGCCAGAAACTGATACATGGGGTGCGCATATGATTGATTTGAAGCTACCTAGAAGTTGGAAGCGAGAGAATTTTCAAAAATAGATGGGCGGTGATGGTGTACTACCCATCTACTATCCACTTATTACATGTAGTGGATTTATTTTTTTATTATTTTTTTATTATTTTATTTTAAATAATTTTTTAATATCTTTAATCATTAAAAAAATAAAAATATATATAATTTTATTAATAATTAATTTCTTAACTATTAAGTAAAATTAAAAATTTTTAAAAATTAAATATAAAAAAATAGTAAATAAATAGTAGAAGAATAGTAACTCTATCATTTTTCAAAATAGATAAATGAAAAAGAAAAAAGAAAAACACAAGAAATAGAATAGGAAATAGATAAACAGATTATATGCATAGAGGAAGACCTTTTATTCTTACATTAAATATTTATTTTTTATTTTTTAATTTTTTTAATAAGTGTGTGGTATAAAAATATAAATAAAAAAACTCTAAAAAAATATAAAATTTAGAACACACTTTAATTTTTTGTGGAAAAATAATAATAGGTTAATTACTTCCTACCATTCATTTATTACTCTTTTTATTTTTTTTACTTAATGGTTAAAAAAGTGACTATTAATGAAATTGTATATTTTTTTAATAGTTAAAAATGTTAAAAAAAATACTTAATAAAAAATAAAAAAAAAATAAAAATTTTAAATACACTCTAAAATAAAAATAATGAAATGGTAATAAGCATATCACTATCATATGCTAGGGATAAAGTATTATGGGTACAAGATAACCCACGATAATGGTTCTTTTAAAAATTCACATGATTACAAGCTGGAGAGAACTAGCTAGACCCATCCCTATCACAGTTGGGGGCAACCTTCCCTTCGTTATTATTATTATTATTATTATTATTATTATTTTGAGGGATTCCCTTCCTTAATTCAATGGCCACCAACGATACATCAGCATGAAAAATCCTAGCTACGCTAACCATCCTGAGGAGCAAATACAACCACCAGAAATGATGTCATCAAATCTAGTTACTGATCCATGTCACGAAGATGAATTAATCATGAATAATATTAAATACAGATTTAAAATTGACATATTTTAAATAATATTTTTATAAAATAATGAGTTTGAATTTACATTTAAATAGGAAAATTAATGAAAAAATAATTTATATTGTTCTATTTTTTTTTTATCATACAGTCCCATTTAGATTCAGAGATGAGTTGAGATGGTTTTAAATAAGTTGGATCAAATATTGTTAGAATATTATTATTGTTTTGAAATTTGAAAAAGTTGAATTGTTTATTATATTTTGTATAAAAAATTTAAAAAAATTATAATAATAAAATAAAATGAATTGAGATGAATTTTCAATTCAAACCGAGATTTAATGAAAATGAGTACGAGAAAGCGTGTTTTCTAATATATTATTCTTTCATAAAGTAACTAAGTAAGAGCATTCCCAATGGCTTATCTAAATTCCTTATTTCTGTATATTTTGAAGAAAGTAGCCTGAAAAAGGCGTCCAATGGATCATGTATTTCATTCGTAATTTTCATTCTTATAACTAGAAAAAGCTTCAGATTGTGGTGGAAGAGAATTTGACGTAGGTCTATCAGCATTCTGCTTTGTTGATTGACATGCTTCTTTGGAACTCTCACCTTTTTCATCTTCACAATTATATATATATATATATATATATATATATATATGAATTGGATGGGGTTGATGGAGGGTGTGTAGATGTGAATGAAGTGGTACTAGGCTGAATGTTCAGCCTTTTCGATAGTTGAAAACCAACTCTAGTTGAATGGTTTTATGTATTACTTTTGAGTCTTTTACTCGGTTGTATGGTATTTAAAAGAAATGGATAGAATAATAATATAAATAAGGCAGCAAAATGTCTTAACAAAAATGTTGGCTTAGTGATATTTATTGAAGGTAAATGGTTGTCCTAACAAAAATAGTTGGCTTACTGAATATAATCTCTTATTATTTGTTAGGTACTGGGCTGAATGTTTAGCCTTTTCGATGGTATAGATAGCTGGGAGCAAAATGTATTAAAAACAATGGTTGGTTTCGTGTAATCAACTTCTTTTTTTTTTTTTTTTTTGTCCACCACTAACCTGCCCTGTTATCCCCATTTGAGAAGATCAGTAAAATTTTTAATTGAGTTTAATCAACAAGTGGTACTTATTAAAATTTCTTTTGACAAACTTTTTAATTGATAGAATTATTGAGTTCCATGATCCATTTTTTTCTTTTATTTTTTTCCTTTGAAGGATGAATTCACAACTCCATGGAGTTCATTCTTTCACTACCCTCTTACAAGAGGGGGAAGAAAGCTACAATGACTACCTCCTCACATTTCTGAATAAATTAGAATCTCAAGTAACTCCTCCCAACCCAAAACAAGCTACTTTAAAATCTAAACAAGGAAAATTTAGTGTTAAGGAGGATAATTTACTATTGTCAGCTTGGCTTAATACAAGTTTGGACCCGATCAATGGGGTTGATCAATCCAAACATTCATTTTAGGCTAGAGTACATGAATATTATGAGAAAAACAAGAAGCCCACATCTTATGAACGTAGTTCAAACTCTCTCACAAATAGATGGTCAGCCATTCAACATGCTACAAATAAGTTTTGTGAGGCCTTAGCTCAAATCGAAGGAAGATCTCCAAGTGAGGTTACTGAGCAAGATAAGGTGTATAAACAATATCTTTTAATTTCATTGTTGAAATGACATTATATTATATATATTTCACATCTCATTTAATGATTTTTCAGATTGAGCAAGCAAAGGAGCTCTATCCAAGTAACCAGTCCGCAACATTCAACTTCCTCCATTGTTGGACTATTCTAAGGCACCATGCAAAATGGAAACAAACTGTGACGGATGGTAGTGTGAAAACTAAGAGAAGATCAATAATCCCAAATGCTCATGTGCCAGAGTTTATATCTATAGATGAAGACACCATATCTCCATTTATAGATGTGAATCTGGAGAGACCCATTGAAAAGAAGGCTGAAAAGAAGCGAAAGAGGCAGGATAGTACCTCTTCCAATCTTGCTGATTTGGTGACTAAAATAAGAGATGAGAAAAAGAGAGCAAATGCTAAGAAGAAGTGAGAAGATACAAAAGAGCTTATCTGTCTTACAAAAGAGAGGCTTGATTTGGATAAACGGAGAGAAGATAAGGAAATTATGGGGATGGATATGCCAAGTTTACCTCTAATGCAGCAAGAGTATTTCCATAGCCTCCAATTGAAAATACTTGAGAAGCAAAGGTCTACAAAATCATGACTAGGTGGTGTATGGGCTGCAAATGAACATTTTTTGACAGGTAACAATGCAGCCACTTTTGGGAATGCTCATTTGATAGTTTTTGTATAGAACATAGCACAAACCTGAAGCCACAAATTCAGCCACATTTGGAAGTTATTTTGATGGTTTTTGTATAGAACTATGCACAAACCTGAAGCCACAATGTAGTATCTGCATAGTCCAAATTTTCTTTTGTATAGAACACAACACAATTCAACTAAACTATCTTAATAGTCTAATGTGTTCTTTGTTAGGAAAATTATGATGGTGGGACACTAAAATGTAGTTGTGAATGATTTAAGAGTATTATGGAATGAATGAGTATGAAAGAGTTTTATGTAAATGAATGAGTTAGAATCTGAACCTACTGTATTATGGAGTTAGTTTTAATCACTATGTTTAGGATATGACAATCTTAACTTATTGATGAAAATTCTTACATTCAACTTTTTTCCACATTGGATATTACCAGGGTTAGAATCTATACATGTTTATGAGAATGTATTTTTGTGGAATATAATCTCTTGGTGTTCTTGGTCCCATTGTATTATTTATCTTCATTTTTCCTACCCCGGGCAGTATTTATCCTTAGTGTAGTGTTCTTGGTCTCATTATATTATTTCTCTTCATTTTTATTTCCCTGGGCAATATTTATCCTTAGTGTTCTTGGTTGTATTGTATTCAGCGTTTGGATTTATTCTATCCTTAGTGCAAAGCCCCACTTGCCTTTGGAGGAATGAGTAAAAGAAAAAATACCAAAAGAACTATAAGAGAGCTAGAGCTAGAGGAACTGGCAGAAAAGGGAAGGGAATTGAGTGCAAGGGTGTAACAAGCCTTCTATTTGATATGGAAAACTCATTGTTAAGGAGCAATGCCTTGTTGAATTTCTATCTATATGTTTTCTCTAGTTACCTAGCCCCTAAAGTCTGAACTTCAAAGTCTCGAGAATGCTGAACAACACATTCCCTAGCTATATCCTTAATTTGCGTATGCATTTGACGGAGGCATCTTGGAATGTAGGGACCAAGTAAAGAGAAACGTTGGTGGCTGGATTTGTGACCAGTTTTTTTTTTTTTTTAAATAAAACGAACAATATAAAAAATAAAAACTAATGATTAAGCAAACAACTATTGAAAATAGTTTGCAAAGATTATAAACATTATTGATGATAGAACATACCTACGTCTTAAATTACCCTTGGCATTAAACAAGAATATAACATTAGATTAAATATAGTGAAATTAAGGAAATTAAGGTTACATCTTGCACAACACAAGAATATAACATTAGGCTCAACATAGTGAACGGATATTCTCATAATATACTTAGAGAATATTTTCATTATATAACCTCTTCTTTTTTATTTTTTGAATTAATTTATATTTTTGTTTAGCTTATAAATTTGGATTAATTTAAAATAGAACATAATTATATGACATTGTATATGGGGAGATATTACAAATATAAAAAAGTATGAAGATATCATTGGTAGTTAGAGAAAATATTTGAAATGAATAAAAAAGATTAAAAACTACACAAATGGTTGGAGATTGGAGACAAATTACCGTTTGTCTCAAAAGTTTAAATTGATGGAAAGAAAGAGATTTAATTATTTATACTTTATCTTAATACTCTTTCTCACGTATGAGCCAAGACTCACCCTTAATAAATAGATCAAATATATTAAATATCTAATTAAATTGCATAGAGTATAGAATCAAATGCTTCCAACAACAAGATGAATTATACTAAAAATTTCAATCCTGTAGTAAAACCAATAATTGGATTGGCCACTTATAATGGATTGGCCACTCCAGGTCCTATCCAACTTCAAACTTTTTGTGATTCGGATTGGACCAGCTTTGCTGATGATCTCAAGTTTACTACTGGTTTTGCTATTTTTCTTAGACCTTGTCTTGTCTCATGGAGCACTAAAAAGCAGACAGTAGTATCTAAATCAAGCACGGAAGCTAAATATTAGTCTATGGCATTGGTAATTGCATAAATGTTTTGGATCAGAATGCCAATCAAAGATCTTCACATACCTCTTCTCTCCACACCTATACTCTGGTGCGACAATTTAGGAGTCATTGCTCTTGTCTCCAACCTTATCTTCCATACAAGAACAAAGCATATAAAGATTGACTACCCTTTTATCATAAAGAAGTTGCTTAACAATGATATTATTGTAGATACATCTCTGCTTCATATCAAATTGGAGACATTTTTATTCAAGTTCTGATAGTATATGAAATCACAACTTATCTCAAAAGTTTTAGTTGATGGGAAGAAATAGATTTAATTATTTATATTTTATCTTAACACATGTCTCATTTAAAATTAATTTCCATTATTTTTTTCTTATTTTGATTTAATTTTTATTTTTCGTTTTTTCCCTTTTTAAATGATGTTTGACTTTGTATCTATTTTTAATATTTTCTATATTTTTCTTAGACATGTGGGAAGTTGTTGAGTTATGCTTGTTGTTAAGAGACTTCAGACGGAAGTAACGGAATGACACATTCTAATAGAATCAAAACATAAAGTCTTCTTACCGGTTTGTTTTCATAATTCCTCTTAACTTATCTCTTCTAATTATTATAATTTTTTTTAAATTTTTATATAAAACAAAATAAATAATTTAATTTTTTTAAATCTTAAAATAAAAATAATATTAAAAATATATATTTTAATAATATTTTATTTAACTTTTAATTTTAATCTCAACTAATCTTATTTCATATGTAAAAATAAACAAATAGTCAAATTTTAAAAATTCAATAACCAATTTTAAATTGACCTAAACCCAATAATAATCATTTATTAATATTTTCTTAAAATACTACAAAACTCATGGACAAAACGTGCACTTGACTTCAAGTTTGCAATTCTCATTTACAAAACGGATAGCCAGCCAAAAGAAAAATAAATAAATAAGGAAGCGGTTTCAGGCCAATGGGATTGGCTTAAATGTGACCAACTTTTGCAGCAAAGGGACCAGATTCAAGTGGTCCCCCATAATTACAGGATCCTATTCAAATTTGACTGCCCTCTATTTTAATTATTTAATTAGGGTTCCGGTAACATACCATGTTCTTCTACTCTAAAAGGGAGAAGACATCACTTGCACCCTTAGGCATTTAGATTTTATATCTTCGAACTCTCTAATGGAGTTTTCG
>QEOT01001955.1:74173-117290 GCA_003123785.1 Pterocarya stenoptera
AAAAAAAAAAATTAAAATAAAAATTGACATCTAAGAGGTTTGTAGTGTAGGTTTGCTAAGTAGAAGCACTCATTTATGTTTTAGGGCTTAGACCCACTTCTAAAGATGAAAAGACTGTATATGAGGTGTTTGATAAAAACGTTTGACCACCATGAGAGTATCAAGAGTTTATTCCATTGAACATATATCGAGAGGTGTTTCAGTTCACGTTTATGTCTAAAGTCAGTTCATGTTCAATTTCACGTTCAGTCATGTTTCAAGTTCACGTTCATGTCCAAGTCAGTTTACACTCAATTTCACACTCAGTCATGCTTCAAGTTCGCATTCATGTCCAAGTCAGTTCACGTTCATGTCACGTCAAGTCAAGTCTCAGTTTCAAGTTCATGTCATGTCAATTTTCCAATTTGGTTCACGTTTTAATTCAAGTTATGTTAGTTCACCATGTTATGTTATGCTTATTATTGACTTTGATTATGCATTCATGTTTTTACTGTTATGTATGTACCATTAATCTGTATGGAAATTTCCTATTAACTTGCTGAGATGTAATCAAATATCATCGTGGTAGTCTCAACTATCATTCCTCCCAAATAGTAGGCGATGTGGCAGGGCCAGAACATGGAGCAGACAATGGCAGACTGGAGGTGGTTGATTAGACACCATAGCACACGATGCGAAGCTTACTACCTCCATAGTTAGGTTTTTGGACAGTATTTTGGTATCATTAGTCGAGTTACACGAGTTACTCGAAGAACTAGCCCAATAGTATATTTTGGTGATGTAATTATGGAACTCGGTCTCTCATATTTTGAGATTACAGTCTTCTGAGACTCGTATTGTAATCATGGATGTTTATTTTATTAAGTATGCATGAATTATGTTTTAATTATTTGTAATATTATCAGTTTGGTGCATAGTATTGCTAAAAAAAAAAAAAATTATCCGTTGCGAATATTGTATAACGCTAGATGCATGTTAGGAATATTACATCTTATATATCATGAACGAGGCAGGTAACCTTATGTTGCATGTCCCAATGCTTTAGATGTTTGTCCGATCTCAAACGGAATCTGAGAGCGTCGCAATGTTAACAAGAAGATTTTAGGAATTTTTTTAGAAAAATAAAACTTTTCAAGAAAACCACTCAAAAGGCTTTTCAAGAGAAATACATGGAGAAATGATTATCCAACATGTTACAAGGGTAATAAGCCAGAACATATCAAAATGGATTATCCTTTACTAAAGAAAGAACAAAATAAGGGTAAAAAATAAATAAAAAGTATTTGGAGATTCAAATAGTTCAAATAGCTAAACAAGCAATGAAGAGACGACAAATATTCATGAAAATTGCTAAAGATAATCTTGACTAAGATTCGAGTAATCCTCCCATATAAAATTAATAAAACCCTCTCACCTGATGAAAGTGAAACCCATCCCAGAGTTCCCATGAAATTTTTCCACAGGATAATCCATCCCGATCTTTGTATGTTTAATATGAATCACATGAAATTGACTGAAGTCCACTTCTCGCCATCTGTGTAACGTCGTCGTCGGCCTGGTCCATTTGTTTCGAGAGTACACAAGAGACATGCATGTAGAGTCGATTGAATATTCCAAGTGATCTTTGCCCAAGTGGCTACGGCACTCCCTAGAACACGCAAACATGTAACAAAGTTCCAACTCTCCCTTGTGGTTGAAGACTTGGAAGTCCTGTACTTACTCTGGTCTGGTCTGGTCCAGCTGATCATGTTCCATCAAATTATGGAAAGAAGAAAGCGAAATAAAGGGAAGGTGCATGGAAATTCCATTACTTGTGTTCTCTTTCTTTCTTCCTATTACGTGAATTTGTCTTAATTTTTTTGGGTAACTAAATATGCCAACAACCCCTTACTAGGCATTTCGCCCAAATAAAAAGTTCCGATCTTGATAAAGTAAGCTGTGAGTATTACAAATGTCAAATCACTACTTGTCTCAAAAGTTTAAAAGTCATGAGAATATATAAATTTAATTATTTATATTATATTATTAACACTCCATCCCCTCACGGGTGGGTCTAACACATGGAATACTTAATTAAACGGAATAGAGTGTAGAGTCATGATTTGAATTCGAAATTTCTGCTACAATACTATGTGAAATCATTACTTGCTCTAAAAATTTAAGTTGATGGAAAGATGTATGTTTAATTATTTGTATATATTCTTAACAACGAATTACAAGATCACCTCAAGAACGACGTCAGGGGTTTCAGATCACCGACCATTAATAATCCTTTCTCAATAAGTGAAATGCATTGGCTATCTGTATTTTATTTCATTCTAAGAACAATAATTGTTAAGAAATTTGATGAATAAATGATATGATCGAGTTATAGTTATAGCATATTCATAACCATGCAGGTCTTGCGCAAATGAACAATACATAAGAGTTTATCATATGATCATAAGTTACAATTTGTGTGTCTTAAGTTCAAATTCTCGCAAAAGAGTGGACACCCAATCAATGTTATCACTTGAAGAGATAGAAGCACCGAGTGTCATCTTATTTTCATATATGGAAGTTACACTTAATACAAGCAAAGTTAAGGATAAGACATGCTAAATNATTTTTTTAGAAAAATAAAACTTTTCAAGAAAACCACTCAAAAGGCTTTTCAAGAGAAATACATGGAGAAATGATTATCCAACATGTTACAAGGGTAATAAGCCAGAACATATCAAAATGGATTATCCTTTACTAAAGAAAGAACAAAATAAGGGTAAAAAATAAATAAAAAGTATTTGGAGATTCAAATAGTTCAAATAGCTAAACAAGCAATGAAGAGACGACAAATATTCATGAAAATTGCTAAAGATAATCTTGACTAAGATTCGAGTAATCCTCCCATATAAAATTAATAAAACCCTCTCACCTGATGAAAGTGAAACCCATCCCAGAGTTCCCATGAAATTTTTCCACAGGATAATCCATCCCGATCTTTGTATGTTTAATATGAATCACATGAAATTGACTGAAGTCCACTTCTCGCCATCTGTGTAACGTCGTCGTCGGCCTGGTCCATTTGTTTCGAGAGTACACAAGAGACATGCATGTAGAGTCGATTGAATATTCCAAGTGATCTTTGCCCAAGTGGCTACGGCACTCCCTAGAACACGCAAACATGTAACAAAGTTCCAACTCTCCCTTGTGGTTGAAGACTTGGAAGTCCTGTACTTACTCTGGTCTGGTCTGGTCCAGCTGATCATGTTCCATCAAATTATGGAAAGAAGAAAGCGAAATAAAGGGAAGGTGCATGGAAATTCCATTACTTGTGTTCTCTTTCTTTCTTCCTATTACGTGAATTTGTCTTAATTTTTTTGGGTAACTAAATATGCCAACAACCCCTTACTAGGCATTTCGCCCAAATAAAAAGTTCCGATCTTGATAAAGTAAGCTGTGAGTATTACAAATGTCAAATCACTACTTGTCTCAAAAGTTTAAAAGTCATGAGAATATATAAATTTAATTATTTATATTATATTATTAACACTCCATCCCCTCACGGGTGGGTCTAACACATGGAATACTTAATTAAACGGAATAGAGTGTAGAGTCATGATTTGAATTCGAAATTTCTGCTACAATACTATGTGAAATCATTACTTGCTCTAAAAATTTAAGTTGATGGAAAGATGTATGTTTAATTATTTGTATATATTCTTAACAACGAATTACAAGATCACCTCAAGAACGACGTCAGGGGTTTCAGATCACCGACCATTAATAATCTTTGCTCAATAAGTGAAATGCATTGGCTATCTGTATTTTATTTCATTCTAAGAACAATAATTGTTAAGAAATTTGATGAATAAATGATATGATCGAGTTATAGTTATAGCATATTCATAACCATGCAGGTCTTGCGCAAATGAACAATACATAAGAGTTTATCATATGATCATAAGTTACAATTTGTGTGTCTTAAGTTCAAATTCTCGCAAAAGAGTGGACACCCAATCAATGTTATCACTTGAAGAGATAGAAGCACCGAGTGTCATCTTATTTTCATATATGGAAGTTACACTTAATACAAGCAAAGTTAAGGATAAGACATGCTAAATTAGTGAACTATCGTGCCGAATGTCTATGAAACCTATTCATAAGAATTAGATTAAGACCTTATTTGTTTGCGGAGATGAGATGAATTAAAATTGAAGTTAAAAAGTTGAATAAAGTATTGTTAGAATATATTTTTTAATATTATTTTTGTTTTGAAATTTGAAAAAATTGAATTGTTTATTTTATTTTGTATTAAGATTTGAAAAAGTTGTAATGATAAAATGAGATGGGATGAGATGTTTTCTGAAAACAACGAAGCCTTAAAAGTGGGTGCTGTCTATTAATTAAAACTCTCCATTCGTTAAATTTTTTCTTCATAAATGAAATTGATTGATTTATGTTTGGAAATATAACTATTCTTTGATATTTTCAGAGTATTTCATTAATATTTATAAACTATTCATAAATTATTTCCTTATTATTTACAGATCATCTGAGATACTCTTAATATATAAATGGAGGATAAGCGGTTCCGATGACTATTCTCTTATTTTGCAGGACGAGCTCTCCACCGTTCTAGCTATGTAAAAAAAAAAACACAGTTTCTAGAAAATAATAATAATAATAATAATAATAATAATAATAATAATAATAATAATAATAATAATAATAATAATAACAACAAGAAGACTAAGACTAAAGATAGGAATGAAATTTAAATGGACGAAAATGTTTGTGAAGAAACTAGCTTTGAAGTTGATTTCTCAGCTCGAAAACAGAAAGTGGAGAGCTTTCACTCTGGTTTGTCGATTTCAAATACAACAAAGAAAGCCTTATTAATAGTTCCAAGTTGATGGACCGTTACGTTTCTACAATGATATGGTTTGGTTGGGTTGGGGACTTACTGGCTTTGTTTTTTGTGTTGACGGACCCGACCATGTTAGCGGGCTCTGTTTGTTTTGTTTGATTAAGCTGAATAGCCCACATTCAAGTGGCTTTGCTCCAATGCCTTCAAACCCCCATGTGTCTTGCATGAGTTCCGAAGATTCGAGCCGTTTTGGAGTGAGGGGAGTTGAGATCATCTTAACTCATCTTATTACTATTTATAAATCATCTTAACTCATCTCTCAATCCAAACCAAACGGGCATTTTCTCCCCTTTCTACTACAAGAAAATGATAAAGAAAAATAGGGGAAAGATTCCTAACGACCAGTTGGATGCGCCTTTGAAAGATTTTTTTGCAAGTACAGTACTGAAAAAATATAAGTGCAAAAATGATAAATCACATAGTGATATGTGGTGTAGGAGATGATAAATAGAATTTTTCTTCTATATATACCTAAGCATTTCAACTATATTTCAAGTTCTTAAGATTGTAGTTGCTCCACCACTGCTCTCATGACTTGGCCCAGTCTTAGAGAAAGAGGAAGCTGAAAGCAGGTCAATATCCTGGGATGAACCAAAATAACATCTTGGGATTTGTATGGTAGGCTCACAAAAATTAAGATTTCTTGGTTTTCTTCTACTCGAAAACCAAGAACAGTACACCATAAAATACTATTCAATCCACAAATGATCCATAGGAAATTTCAGCTCCTGAGCTTGTAATTGGAATGTCTGCTGGAAAGTCTGCCTGTGCAGACAGACATTCTCCCAACTCTCTTCCACCTCTGCTGATCTGCTGATGATCCAACTTGTCCCCAAAGTAGTTCAAATCATTCCATACATCTTCGAATATGTAATAAATATGCCATATGGCTTATGCAATACATTAAGATACACAACCAACTTGAACTAATTTTCAGTTCCAGAACTTATCAAACACTTCCACCACAATTTGAACCAATGAAACAAACATTTAAACTACATTGTTGAATCGGTAACCAAGCCGCCAGAAGATCGGACGAGCATTCCAGTATGCATTTAGCTACACAATACTGCATCAAAAAGTTGAAAAAAACTATGCCAATATAACTTAATTGCTTCACACATCTACAAGGTATATATGAGAACTAAGTATTCAAAAAGATTACTTTATGAATTCCATATTTTCAAAAAGTTGGATTACGCTTTCTTTTTAGCTGATGATCTTTCCTTCTCCATCTGCTCAAACAAATATCCATCATAAACAGCTTTGATTGTTTCCTTCTGCAGCAAACCATTCTTGTCCTTGCACAGAATATATAGGAACTTCCACTCTGCCCAGCTAGCAAGCCTGCAATAGATTCCCAGGTCTATTACTTATCTTTTAAGAAAAAAATGCTCAAAGTTACCCAGTTATAAAATCACACAGAAAATTCTACCAGCCTCCGTAGTCCTTGGGTACCCTGTTAGCCTTCAGCATTTCCATGAGTTCATCTGATGTTAGAGAATCGGGGTGTGTACGAGCATGCTTGCTGAAAATTTCTTCAAACTTTAAAGGAACAAACCTAGAAGATTGATTTAAACATAGAATTTAGATGACAAGCCTCACAAGAGAAGCCGATTATACTCTAGTACACCATGGAATAAGATCTATCAGAATTGAGGATTCAGGTTGATTTATCGAAACCAAGATGTGATAAACTCCATCCATGCCAGTCCACCATGGCATGCAGTTTGAATTGAATAACCTCAAATGTGGTTCTTTTTGGGTTGTTTTGGTGGGGTGGGGGGCTGGCAACTTGATTTAGTGAAAATGCAGTGTCTCATGAATATTTGATCAGTCAAGTTTCAGTGTTTTTCTGCCAGGCTTTGATTAAGAAATTTACTACCCTGACCTGAGGATGGTCAGCAATGGCAGACTCCAAAAGCAGAAACCCAAAAAAAGTAACTTAACAAATTGATCTGCATGTACCATATAGGTTCAGTTGTTTAGACCGTTCCCTCCGAAAAATCCATTACACAAACAAACAGGCAATTGGACCTCAAACATATTAAAGACAAACTGGAATTAACTGGGATCCAAACACCAGTCAAATTCAGAAGAAACTTACACAGCTGAAGAAAACTACGTTTTCAGTTTTATTGTATTTTATATTTATTCTCTACTAATTATAAAAAAACATGCAAGTAGCCTTGGATACATGCATTTTTCCGTTTAGAGGGGCCTAGGAACAGAAAATCTAGTACCCACAAGCAACTGATTTACAAAAATCAGATGAACAACCAAGGTCAGATCAAGAGATCACCAATTACAAAACAAATTGTTAAGCAAGCTACCTTCAGAATCAGCAAAATCCCTAGTAATAATTGGCCGTAATCAAATCCTCCCTTTAGAACTAACATTTAAAAGAATTTGCCCCGTTTGGATTCTGAAAGTGTTTCATCTCATCTCATCATTACAACTTTTTCAAATTCTCACACAAAATATAATAAACAATTCAACTTTTTCAAATCCCAAAACAATAATAATATTAAAAAATATTCTAACAATATTTTTTTCGACTTTCATCTTTCATCTAAAACCATCTCATCTCATCTCTAAATCCAAACTAGCCCTTATAAATACAATTCTCGTGAATTAACATAGCATATACCTTCCTTCAGTGTCATATACACCAGAGTCACTCCCATGTTTGGCTCTCTGAATGTTGTTAACCTCAATTGGAAACAGAAGAGAAGGAGATTTCCCCTGCACCACGCGGAAATCAGATCAATGATGGTAAATGAAGAACATTTGGAACAAATAGACCAACAAAATGCAGATTAAGTACCCTTCAAGCTACTTTTAGTAGTTAAATTTTTTTGCCTATACCACTCTGTGAAGGCCATTCATTAAGAACTTTCATATTTTTATTTCTGATCATCATTCATTTAGTGTAGAACAGAAAGTATTTGGTGATACAACTTCAGAAGGAAAGGATCAGAACACTTTTTCTCATTGACATTATGATATCTAAAATGCATGACAATTCATTAAAATTTCTAAACTTTATTATTTTATAAAGAATATCTCATTAAGCATTATAATTCTGATATCGAAGAAAATTATCCTACCCTAACAGTCTAACCATTTGATCAAGTTATACTCCTTTACAGATTGACAAGATCCGAAAAGTGTCTCAAAAGGTTGCCTTAGAAGTTCAGGAGAGTTTTTCTCTAGGAAGGGAAGTGGCAATCACATTTTAATTGGTTCTATGTCATGGAATATAACACTGGTGGATAGTACCTTTCTTCATCCTATGAAAAATGACAGAAATTTGATCAGAAACATTAAAAAAACATCCTATATCTATTCTTCTCTAAGGCTTCCTTGTCATAAAGGGGCCGGGGTAGAGAATTTCTGGGGCTATCTATGATCAGGCACAAAGAGCTAGCAGTGTAAAAGGAGACAAGCGTGGATGTCTTGAAACCCTGAAATTGGAATAAATTTTTTAGCACAAGAACAACGTGTTAACAGTGCTTTCCTCCATCTTTGGGAATGTATCAAAGTTGTCAACAGATTTCTGAGAGAACTTCTCTTCAATATCGTTTTTTTTTTTTGTTAATTATCATACTTTCGTTTAACGGACGAATCCTTTTCAGCAACTTCGCATAGGGAAAATAATAATAGAAGACGAAAGAAAAGGTCGCTATGTACTGACCCATAGACGCGGTATATTTGCAGATCGAGGCAAACTTTCTTCTCTCTCTCTCTCGCTCTCTCTGTTTTTTTTTTTTTTTTTTTTCAAATAAGTTTAATTTTGACAACTAGTGGATAATTTACCCCAGAATATAAATATATGAATGGATAAAGTACAGAAAAAAGCATCACAAACAAAGACCTCAATCTCAAAAGCAAGCCTATGATTTATGTCAAATTGTCAACGCATTTTTAAATTTTTGCTCTGTACCTTTTTTCACCAATGTTTTCTATAAATTTCTACATTTTCAAATTGTCAAAATGTACATTTTCAAAATAACGCAAAAGTCCTTAACCACAAACAAAATATCAGAGAGAGAGAGAGAGAGAGAGAGAGAGAGAGAGTTACAGGACGGGTTTTGCGGCTGAGGGAAAAGTTGATGAATAAGGCAGCCACGGAGGACAGAAGAATACCACTTCCAATTGCACGAAATCCTGAAAAAAGAAAAACCAAATCCCAGTAAAAACCCGTCAAAACTTCTCAGAAGAGAAAAAAGAAGAGAACCAAACACACACACACACATATATATATATATATTGAGGTGTTTTAGGGGTGTTGACGAACCTTGAAATGTTTCCCAAGGATAAACTAAACCGTCATGGTTCCTATCGAAGAATGCAACATGTTTCTGCAGAACGTTCTGATCTGTAGGTATGATATGCCCATCAACTCCTGCATGCATGTATTTAACACAATCGTGTCAGTCTCTTACATATCACCAATCAAATGTGTTTGTTTGTGCGGAAAAGAAGGAGAGAAAGATAAATTACAGACTTAGAAAACAGACAAATATTGAACTAATTTAAATAACAGAAGAAAAAAAGCTGCATCATACCTTCCTGATTATAACTCCGAGTTGGAGATAAGGAAGACATGACTTGAAAAATTTTGTATCAAACTGGAAACAGAGAGAGAGTGTGTGTATGTGTGTGTTGGGATGTTGCAGAGGTTAATGGGCTGAGTTCGAAGTTGGAACAGAATAGGGAGAAGTAATCAAGGGACGGAATAAGAATGGATTATTGTTTTAGTCGACAAAAACGATCAACATCTCTATATATAGGAAAATGCTAAACTCGTTCTATTTTATTGCTCTATTCTACTGATGTTTTATTTTATTTTTTTATTTAATAATTAAAGAAATATTTTTTTAATAATATTGTTATTCTTTTTTTTTTTTAATATTTAAAAATGTAAAAAAATACACATAAAATAAAAATTTTAATTTATCTAATAGTAACTTTCAGCAGGAGCTGCGAGGGTGGACGTAGCACGTCCCATTCCAAATAAATGAATTACCAAATATAAATCCACGCGACCTATCTCAAGGCTCTGACTCTGACCCACCACCTTCATATTATTAGGTGTATGCTTAAAAAATATTACTGTTATACATATATATATGCTTAAAAAATCTTACTATTATTGTTTTTTTATAAAAATAAACTTACATATTATTAAATTATTTACTGTGATCGATACATTAGATTATAAATATAATTTTATTATAATTATGTAATTTATTATTTCATGCATATTCCTCTCTCACAAAACTAAACCGTGAAAAACAACTCAAAACCGACAGTTTATTAAAAAACCAAACCAAGTCGAACAAGAAAGAATTACAATCGGTCCGGCTCTACAGTGTTTTTTTGCCTAATTTGTAGGAACAATACACCTATAAATTGAATGTTTGGATATTCTATGTCATATTGTTAATATTTTTTTAAATAAAATAAATATAATATATTACATGAAATTATATTTTTATATTTATTTTTATAAAATCTCTGATAAGTCCTCTCTTCTTTTAATTTTTCAACGTGGCATATTGGCGTACTATTTATCAATTAATCTGCTCGGGCTCAGAAGTCAGATATATACATTTAATAGTTTTTAATAATTGGGATCATGTAATTTTGTCGTATAACTTATTGGTTGGAATCTTACAAAAGATCATGTCATTTTCCTCGTGTGTGTGTATATATTCATTAATGAGTACGAAACAAAGTCCTTAAAAGATTTGGAAATTGAGACGAGATATGAGAATTTTAATAAAGAAAAATATTTTAGTTATAAAGAAATTATATAAAAATAATATTATAAATTGATATGGTTTGATGTGATTTATCAGATTATAAAATTATTTTTTTTATAGTAAATCTAACGGATCAGATGAAATATCGTCAATTTGTGAAATTATTTTTATGTAATTTATTTGTAGATGTAGTAGTACTCATAAAAAAATAGCAATAAGATAGTTTATAAATAGCAATAAGATAGTTTATAAATAGTAGTGAAATAGTTTAAATTAAGTATTATTTTAGGTTTGAAAAATGAGAGATAAAAAGTTAATTTTATAATATTATTTTTGTTTAGAAATTTGAAAATATTGAACTGTTTTTTATTTTTTGTTTAAAAGTTTAAAAAAGTTAGAGCGATTAGGTTAAAAAAATTGTAATAATTTATTTGAAAATATTTATATTTAAATTTCATTTAGAATAAGATAAGATGAGAATTTTATGATAAATCAAACAAGTCCAAAATATATCAATAATCAAGACGGTAGGACAGGATAACCTAAATTAAACAACCAACAATGATATGATAGGAAAGTGATTTCACCTACAAATCTTTCAGAAATATATAATTGAGGAATTGGCTAAAGACAGGAATAAGAAGAAAAAAGAGAGCATTGCTTTTGCTTTACAGGAACACACAAACCGTCGATGAAGGAAACCAATGCTTTTACGTCACGATGTATCGTGTGAACGCTCTGAATTCCAGCTTTTTATGCACGCACCTCATCACCTAATGAACCTCGAGTTCTCTCTCGCTCTCTCACAATTATAAGATAGAAAAATCTATATAAAAAATTACTTTAATAAAAAATAAATCTGATATATCATATAAAATCACGTCAATTTATAAATTTATTTTCATCAATCTTCTTATATAATATTTTTTTTTTCATGGCATTAGAATACAGTAAAATAATATTTTTTTTGTTCAATTTTTCAGACTATCGAATTTATAAAGAGTTCTATTTGAAATTTATAACTAATATTACTAATTATTATATAGTTGAAAGGTACGAAAATGTGGTATTCTAGTTTTATCTTAGAATGTAATTGAAAATATACAAAATATTTCATAGGTACCAACTAATTTTCATGAAAAAGATCTAAATATTCTACAATTATAATATCTCCTTACGTGGCATTCAATTATTGGATGATAAATATCGAAGCATGATGACCATGCTCAAGTGCACCATCATCAAGATGAGGCTCCTGATGGTGTTGTTATGAAGATGCAGCATGCAGAAAGTACCATGCAACAGACTGGTGCAACCAAGTTGATGAAAAGCACAAGTGCAGCAGCTAAAAGATGTAAAGTACTGGCACAGAAAAGCAAAGCAACAAAAGGAAAGTATGGGGCGACAGATCAACCTCAAGGGCTGCACTGACTAAACAGAAAAGCAAAATAAAGTAATGAAAAGAAATATCAAAGGCTTCAGACTGCAACAGATTGCTTGTAAAACAGTAGAAGATAAAAGTTAACTTTAAGACCCTTCCTTTAGTCCTTTCTATTTTTCTGCAATGTATATATATATGTGTAACAGAACCTTGTATTGGGTGTGAAATATAGTAAGAACAGAGTTCTCTCTCAATACCTTTTGTCTTGTTTTCTCTCAAATTCTTACATGGTATCAGAGCCATTAGGCTCTGAATAAAACCCTTTCATGACTGCCGAGACCCCAAATACATCTGTTTTTCTTGACTTCACCAATGTGGTCAATCCTTACAGACTTGACCATGGTGACAACCCATCCATTCCTTTAGTTTCTGACCTTCTGACCACAGATAACTACACAACTTGGTCAAGAGCCATGTGTAGAGCTCTACGAGCCAAGAATAAACTTGGCTTCATTAATGGGTCACTGCTTAAACCAGAGGACCCTGCTGATCCTCTTCTTGATGCTTGGGAAAGGTGCAATGATCTAGTTGTATCTTGGATACAGAACTCCATTAGCCAAAACCTAAAGTCAAGCATAGCTCTAGTTGATGATGCCAAGAAGATCTGGGAAGAGCTGAAGGACAGGTTTACCCATGAAAATGGGCCAAGAATATTTCAGCTTAAGAAGGCCTTAGCTGCCCTGCAACAAGACCAAGACTCTGTAAGTACTTATTATGGCAAGTTAAAATCCTTGTGGGATGAACTGATAATTTATGAACCCATACCTGACTGCACATGTGGAAAGCTCACAACTCTCCTAGATAGGTATCAAAAGGATTGTGTCATTCAATTTTTAATGGGCCTCAATGACTCCTACAACAATACCCGAGACCAAATAATGATTCTAGACCCTTTACCTGCCATAAACAAGGTATTCTCCATTATCCAGCAGCAAGAGAGGCAACACATTGTCCTCTCTGGAGTGCCTTCCCCTGAGTCAATGGCTCTTGCCATTAGGAAAGGCTATCCATCCTTCAAACCTGCCACAAGGCCATCCTTCACACAGAAACGTGAGAAACCTTACTGCTCTCACTGTCATATTCAAGGCCACACTTTGGAAAACTGCTTTAAGGCAGGTAATGCACAGGCTCCTATTTGTAGCCATTGCAATATGTCAGGGCACATGGTTGACAAGTGCTACAAATTGCATGGATACCCACCTGGACACAAGCTCCACAATAAGGGCAAGCCAATGAATTTTTCTGCAAATGCGTCATCACTAGAGCAGGAAGAGAGCACTGAGGAGAAAATGTCCTTCACTAAGGATCAGTACCAGCAGCTCATGTCATTACTGCACTCGAGGGAGGCCCCTATTGCCAGTCACTCAGCCAACCAAGTTCAGACAGATTTTAACTCTCCATCTGCCATGTCTGGTATGCCTTTTTGCTCAACTTCCTCTACTCAGAAACCATCTAATTTTTCATCTTGGATAGTTGACACAGGTGCTACAGATCACATGATCTGTAACACCTCATTCTTTACCTCCATTACATCACAAGTCTCCTACATGGTTAAGCTGCCAAATGGGCACACAGCTCCTGTGACTCACATTGGTACAGTGAAAATCACAGAAACACTGACTTTGAATAATGTTTTGTGTGTTCCTTCTTTTAGCTTCAATCTGGTTTCTGCTAAGCAGTTAACTAACTCCATTTCCTGTTGTTTTATTTTCTTTTCCAACTCATGTTATATTCAGGACCTTTTGTCATGGACCACGATTGGCATGGGTGAATTGAGGAATGGCTTGTACCACCTTCTAGTAACTGAAGTAAACCCCACAGCCTTGCTTGACCAGTTTTCTATTTCCCTAAAGAAGCACATGCCTGTTATAGCTTCTTCTAGTAGTAGTATTGATAATGTATCAAACCTTTGGCATTGTAGAATGGGTCATACACCCCTCTCAGTTTTGAATTTAATCTCAGATGATTCTGTTCAGGTTCATTTACCTACTATCTCTGATGCTCCTTGTTGCATATGTCCAATGGCTAAACAGCACAAGCTCCCATTTCCCATGAGCACACATAAAAGCAATCAGATTTTTGAACTTGTCCATTGTGACATATGGGGCCCAAATTCTGTTGAATCTTATGATGGATCTAAATATTTTCTAACTATTGTGGATGATTTTTCGAGAAGCACTTGGATTTACCTTCTCAAAAACAAATCTGACACTAAAGCTTGCATTGAAGCCTTTTCCAACCTTGTTGAGACACAATTTGAGTCTAAAATTAAAATACTCAGGAGTGATAATGGACTAGAATTCCAAATGAAGGATTTTTATAACAAAAGAGGCATCATGCATCACAAAACCTGTGTTGAGACCCCTCAACAAAATGGAATTGTTGAGAGGAAGCATCAACACCTCCTCAATATAGCTCGGGCACTCAAAATTCAGTCTAATCTTCCTATCAAATATTGGAATGACTGCATCTTAACTGCAGCTTACATAATTAACAGAATTCCTAGCCCCTCTTTGTCTAACAAGACTCCTTTTGAACTATTATTCAAAACTCCACCCACCTACTCACACATGAGGACTCTAGGCTGCCTTTGTTTTGCTGTCACATTGTCTCAAGGCAGAAAAAAATTGGATCCTCGTGGAAGAAAATGCATTTTTCTTGGTTACCCTTTTGGGGTTAAAGGTTACAAACTTTTGGATTTAGAAACCAACTCAGTTTTCATCTCTCGAGATGTGATTTTTCATGAACACATCTTCCCATTTCAACATTCAAAACTTCATGCCTCACCTCCATTAACAGATTTCAACAATACTCTTCCAGCTGGAGGTGATCCCTATCCTTCACCTCAGATTCCCACCAATTCCATCACTACTTCCTCCCCCTTAGAAGATTCAGAAATCTCTCCTCCTTCTTCCTCGTCTTCACCAGTTCCTTTTGCATCACCTGATCTTCATGCTTCCACACATATTCCTGATGACTCATCACAGTCCCATGAAACTGACCTCAGAAGGTCAACAAGAGCCAGGAGGGCACCTCAGTACCTACAAGATTTCCATTGCCAGCAAGCCTCCTCACTTCAACATGTTCAATCTCAGTCTAAGACTCCAGGTACTTCATTCCCTTTATCCAGTTCACTTTCCTATAACAATCTGTCACCTGCTTTTTCTTCTTTTTCTGTCACCATTTCATCACACAATGACCCACAAACCTACAATGAGGCTGTTAAGGACCATGGCTGGTGTAAGGCAATGGAGGCTGAACTTGAAGCACTAGAATTCAATAACACATGGGAGGTCACTGATTTACCACCTGGGAAAGCCACTATTGATTGCAAATATGTCTACAAGACAAAGTACAAATCAGATGGCAGCATTGAAAGGAAGAAGGCTAGACTAGTGGCTAAGGGGTTCACGCAGCAAAAGGGAGTTGATTATCATGAAACTTTTTCACCTGTGGCTAAGATGGTGACAGTTAGAACCCTACTGGCATTGGCAGCTATAAAGGGGTGGCATCTCCATCAATTTGATGTGAATAATGCATTCCTCCATGGAGAGCTTAATGAGGAAATCTACATGAAGAAACCACCTGGCTACAGTAAAGGAAAACCTGATCAAGTTTGCAAATTACTTCGAAGTCTTTATGGTTTGAAGCAAGCTTCAAGGCAGTGGTATTCAAAACTTTCTGCCTCACTTATTTCTTTTGGTTTTATTCAATCAAAATCTGACTACAGCCTATTCACATGGGTAGATGGTAGTTGTTTTACTGCTTTGTTGGTCTATGTTGATGACATAGTTGTAGCAAGCAATTCTTTGAAATCCATTGCTGCTCTCAAGGTCTTTTTAAACCAACAATTCAAGATCAAGGATTTAGGCACACTCAGGTATTTTCTTGGAATTGAAGTGGCTAGATCTCCTAAAGGCATACATATTTGTCAAAGGAAATACACCTTGGATATCCTGGCAGATTCAGGAACCTTGGGATCCAAACCACTCAAGCTGCCTATGGATCAAAACCACAAACTCAGCAAGGATTCTGGGATTCCATTAACTGACCCAAGCACCTACAGGAGATTAATTGGTCGACTTCTATACTTAACCATCACTAGGCCAGACATTAGCTACCCTATTCAGATTCTAAGTCAATTTATGGCAGAACCAACCACTTCCCACCTTGCAACAGCACATAAGGTGCTCAGATACCTTAAAGGAGCCCCTGGTCAAGGGATTTTTCTATCAGCTTCATCACCTATTCAGCTAAGGGGGTTTTGTGACTCGGATTGGGCCTCATGTCCAGACACTAGACGTTCTATAACAGGTTATTGCTTATTTTTGGGAGAGTCACTGATTTCTTGGAAATCAAAGAAGCAAACAGTTGTGTCTAGGTCATCTGCAGAAGCAGAATATAGAGCAATGGCTTCTGCCACTACTGAATTCACATGGCTACGACAAATCCTTGCTGATCTCCTCATTAATCATCCTCAAGCTGCTGTTTTACTTTGTGATAACCAGGCTGCACTTCACATAGCAGCCAACCCTGTCTTCCACGAAAGGACAAAGCATATAGAGGTTGACTGCCATCTGATTAGGGATAAAATTCAAGAAGGGAGCATAAGAACAGCTCATGTTTGCACCACCTCACAACTGGCAGACATATTTACTAAGGCACTCCCCTCTTATCTACTTCAATCTCATCTTTCCAAGATGGGAATAGCAAATATCTATTCTCCATCTTGTGGGGGGGTATCGAAGCATGATGACCATGCTCAAGTGCACCATCATCAAGATGAGGCTCCTGATGGTGCTGTTATGAAGATGCAGCATGCAGAAAGTACCATGCAACAGACTGGTGCAACCAAGTTGATGAAAAGCACAAGTGCAGCAGCTAAAAGATGTAAAGTACTGGCACAGAAAAGCAAAGCAACAAAAGGAAAGTATGGGGCGACAGATCAACCTCAAGGGCTGCACTGACTAAACAGAAAAGCAAAATAAAGTAATGAAAAGAAATATCAAAGGCTTCAGACTGCAACAGATTGCTTGTAAAACAGTAGAAGATAAAAGTTAACTTTAAGACCCTTCCTTTAGTCCTTTCTATTTTTCTGCAATGTATATATATATGTGTAACAGAACCTTGTATTGGGTGTGAAATATAGTAAGAACAGAGTTCTCTCTCAATACCTTTTGTCTTGTTTTCTCTCAAATTCTTACAAAAAGTCCCTAAACCCTCCTCCCATTGATTGTTCCCTGTTGTCGAGCAGCCATTTATCCAAGGCTGTTGTGCATTCCATTTATCCATTTTTCTATTTTGTAAAGGTTTTTTTCTTTTTGTTTCCATAAAAGAATCTTTTTGTGTTGTCCCTCACCCCCTTTTTGGTGAGGTTAATCCATTCCACATTACTAAAAGGTGAGGTTAATCCATATTTCTAAAAGAGAAAAAGGAATAAACGACTATCTTGTTGGTCTTATAATATTACTTCTACAAGAGTTTTCTTTGAGAAGATGAAATGGATTTATAAGAGATCTTTTAAATGTACATGCAATCACTATTGTCAGTTTTTATGAGTTAAGCTGAGACTCTGAAGTTCCGACAACATTTTTCTCATGCTCAGCTTTCATCTTTACCTACAATTCTTTGTACCTCTTCGGTATATTGAATATCCAATGAATACTTAGTAAGTCTGTTTTCTTTGATGGATGTAAATACTGCAGGTGCACTGATGACAGCTGGGGTGCTAACGGCTGGCTTAATAAGTTTCAGGCAAGGCAATTCTCAGTTGGGTCAGCTACTCATGAGAACTCGTGTGGTTGCTCAAGGTGCCACAGTAGCACTGATGGTTGGTACTGCTTACTACTATGGAGATAATCCCTGGCAATCAAGATAAATTCTGTAAACTGCTCTTGCTTTTTCAATTTTATTTTTTTCCCCTGTTGGTGATTTTAGTGAGTAGAGGAGGACCATGGTCCTTGTCAGCATTGATCAGCAGCAATCTATGTTATTGTGCACCTTTGCAATTTTGCTTATACAAACTATATGCCGATATTATGGCTATGCTGAATAAAATAACCTTTTACAGAGATCAAGAAATGGTGGATCAGTCTCTCTATAATTTGATGAGCAAATGTGCTCTATATGAGGTCTTTTAGAAGATAGGGTTAGAAGAAGGCTGAGTTGAATAATTTTTGGGAAGGTGGAATAGATGGAGATGAGATAGGAAAAAAGTGGGCTTATTTTGTATGAATTATTTCAAAATAGTGTGACCATTACATGAATAGCTAATTCTTGTCATAGGGCTGCTACCTGCCCTATGTGGGCGGGCAGCCCCGCCAGACTGGTCGGGCGGGTGGATTGGCCCATGGCCGTTCGGCTACCTGTGGGCCTCAATGGGGCCCATTGAGCCCATAATCCTTTTTTAAGCCTATAACCTGTTTTAGGGGCCGTTTTGCAACCATGTGGTCCAGAAATGGCTTTCAGCCCATAGAAAAAAATACATGCGTTTCAAACCCACAACCTGTTTTAAATTATCACAAATTAATCTAAAAATAATTTCAATCCTTGAATAAAGTTTATGAGTAAGAATTCAAAAATATTACAAATTAATCTAAAACTATTACAAATAGATTGAGTACTCTTAAGAATGAAAAATCTATTACAAATGAAATAGTCCCTCCGAGGCAACAAGAGTCCAAGATGCATTGAACAATAGTTAATAACCATGTTACCATATGGAACCTGAAAATAAAAATAAAAAACATGGATGAAAATGAGAATATGATTTCGAAAAAGAAAAGGAATTTGAATTAGAAAATGTAAGAAAATAAATATAAGCCTAGAAAGAATGAATTACAAACCATGTATTTATCAACGTTCACTCGAAGTATATTGGGATTGAGCCTCTTTTTCCAAATCTGAACTTACATCAATGATTCAATTGAAATCAAAATTCATTTTTTATATGAAACATAAAACAATTTATAACAAAGAATTAATTAATAGTAATTATTGCTTCCATTTTGCTTGTCCTCCTCCTCATAGTAGTCCACTTTTAGTCCACCACCTCCTGGACCTCAATAGTCTAATTTTGAGTGCAAATCAAAGTTTCTAAAGTGGTATGAGACAATGAACTCCTAAAGAATTCAATGTGTCATCCGGTGCTAAAGATGGACTTTGAGGCTATTGTAGAAATAGGAATGGCCAAGATCCTATTAGCTATCTCCCCAAATTGTTTGGCCATTTCTAACATAAAAAAAGTTGAGTTTAATCTTGTATGAATAACAATGTACATCTTCTTACATTGAAGACCCACTACATTAACAAAAGTATTGAATTTCTCAAGTCTAGTAGGTAAAAACTCAAAAAACCAAACTGCATTTCTTACTAATTGACCCATGAATATCTTTTAAAACGTTGGTCACAATAAAGTTAAGGAAGTGCACAACACCGCACTTGTAAATACTCACCACCTAAGATGGACAAGTTTTCTCTCAAATATTATTTTTCATATACCCAAGTGTTGTATCATTAGAAGATGCATTATCCACCATAACTGTTAAAACCTGCTCCAAACCCCACTCCCACAGACTCAACTGTGTTCTCAATCATATCACCTTTGTGATTGGTAATTAGACAAAATTTAAGAGTTCTTTGTGCAACTTCCAGTCACTATCAACAAAATAAAGGCATATAATTCACATTTTGGACCGATGTCCATGTGTTGGTAGTAAGACAAACTCTTTGACCATTCAACAAATCATTTTGTAGCCCATAAATCTTAAGCACATCTTTCACTATCGTGCAGTAAGAATGAATGTTAACCTAGGTTCTAAGTCATTAGAGTAGGTTTGAAACTATTCACCCTCCACAAATATAAATGGTAGCTTGTCAATTATGATTATATGAGTTAGAGACCCTCTACATCTATCCGGGTCAAACTTCACAAACTCCTTCAAGGTGTTACCTCTACTACTCCCATCCACCACTAGGCCCTATTTCCAATTGACTTTGCCATATTATTTATAGTGACAACCATAAACAACATCACAATAGTTACATTCTACCTGTGGGTCATTAGGATTACTATTCTCTAATTTGATAAAATGGTCAAACACTGTGAAGACATTTTTTTCTTTTGGTGGACTCATGAATGTTTGGGTAGGGATAGGTGTAGAGGTCGTAACACTTGCAGTGTTTATATTGTTTAGGCTTGGAGAGGTGACATGATCACTAATACTATCACAATCACCACTATCCATTTCAAAGTATCAAACACCTAAGATAACACAAAGAATCAACCACATTAGCTAAAATACACAGTCATAAAGAATCAACCAATTTAGGATTTAGAACTAAAAGGTTAAAATCATTTAGGGTTTCAATCCAAGACCCTAAATTAGGTTAGGGTTTCGAATTGAACACCCAATCCATCACAATCACAATCAAAATCCAAAATCCAAATCAAATTAATTAATGAAACATCCAAATCACAGTTCAACTCAACAACATCCATAATCCAATCAACATAACCCCATCTTCCATTGAACATATAAACATAATCGGGAAACTATGTGGAAAGGATATTCTTACTACCCACTAGGCCGGGCTTGGTCCTCCTCTAGGAGGCCCAACAGCCAGAGCGTAACTGGCCCACCAAGCGAGACAAGAGAAAGAGGACCTAAAAATCAACACAAGAAAAGGATCAACATGGGGGGATGGGATAATATTCTTTCTAACACAGTCCTGTTCGGATGACCTGTAGGGACACCACACTGCACTAAATAGGAAGACATGGAACACAGATTGGAGATCCTTAAGGGAGGCATTGTTCGTGACAGAGTGCCTAGAGAGTGGTTGCACTCGCCTACCTGAGGACGCGACCTAGGAGAGCCATGCGGCATTAAATGTAACGGCCTGGTATCTAGTATACTAGATGGACATCCCTTGCACAATAAATGGGGCCCACATCGATGGGGAGTATAAAAGCCTAGCCCTAGGTCAAAAACACTCACACACACTTTTACATAGAAATTTCTCTCGATCCCCAAGTAGGTTGATTTAAGCATTAAAGGTGTTTCATAACCTATCCAGCCCTAACGTTGCTTGTGTGCAGGATCATTGAGCTCGTGGACTGGTGTGCGAACACGTTGTCAATAGTGGCGCCCTTCACATGCTAGCTGCAATACGCTCTCACACAACCCATGATCATGAAGCAACCTCGAGGAACATGAAAGGAAGGTTTGTAGAAATGGAAGAGCGCATGAAGAGGATGGCAGCAAAAATGAAAAATCTTTGATAGGAAAATGAAATCCTAAAGGGAAGAAGTGGGGGAACTCAAGAGGATGTAGGACCGAATCAAAACGAGGGTGTCGAGTCGCGAAGTAATGGAGGGATGGATGCCAACGAAGAAGAAAGAAGGAAGATGAATCATGAGCTACGTAGCCTCATGGACAAGTATGAGGAGATGGCCAAGAGAATGAGAGCGTCCTCATTTGACTAGTTGCTCAATAGCACAGACTTATCCTACAGTGCAGAGGTGATTGCGGCACCACTTTCGTCAAAGTTCAAGGTTTCGCAAATAGAGATGTATAACAGGTCCAAAGACCCGCTCGAGCACTTAGAGACCTTTAAGGCCCATATGACTCTTCATAGGTTTCGTAGAAAAGTGGTCTGTTGAGTTTTCCGGCTGACACTTAAAGGAACAGTGAGGGGATGGTTCGAATCTATATCATCAGGCTCGTGGCTCGTATCATAGATTCTCACCGTCAAGCAATGGGACAACGAGTGTTTGAAGGTGTACTTAGCATGGTTAAGCAAATAGCGTATAATAACAGATGACCAGGATGAGAAGACCACGCTGGCAGTGCTCTTGGGAGGCATTTAGCCTCGAAACTCGTTCATGATCGAGTTGGCAAGGAAGACCTCAATGACATTGCAAGAGTTCATGGACAAGATAGATGGATTCATCAAAGCATAGGAGACTCTTAGGGCCTTAATGGCCCCAAGTAAAAACAAGTTAGAATAAGCAAAGAAGGTATCTAAGAGACTGAGCCGTATAAAGGCCCCAGAGAAGTCTAAAAAGGGGCATCACGACCAAAAGCGAGAAGATAACACATCTTCAAGAGGGCAAGGCACCGAGCACTCACATGCCAATTTGAATGTTCAAGCATAAAGCAAGCCAACGGCTTGGGATGCTGACAACGGAGAAGTTGTTGCTTCTGTACCTACCATCAAATAGTAAATCACAGGATTGAAGACTGCTACACCCTCAAGAAGAGAATAGAAGAAATGAAGGGGAGTGGAGAACTAGAATGACTCGTTGCCCAGCATTCGATGGATTGAGGGAAATTGTTAGAGCATAGAATGGAATGGCTCCAAAGGCATTTCAGGATTGAGAGTCCTAAACGGCAGAGAGCGGATCAAGGGGATACCTGAAACACGCCTTGCCGGACCTCAACTTGCGGTGACAGCCCTTGCGAGAGATTCATACCAAAGGCTTTGTTGGAGGTGGCCCCACTTCCTTTACCAGGAAGTTTACTCCAGGAAAGCCTGGTACATGAGGTATTTTCCAAAGAGAAGCAACCAATAAAGCAGATAAGGCGTTCGACAGACATGGCCATCTCATTCGACGAGGAAGATAGCAGGGTACACTTTACGCTCATGAAGACGCGCTGGTGGTGACCATGTTGGTGGCTAATTACACAACCCAGAGGATCCTGATAGACAACGGTAACTCAGGTGGCATTATTTTTAGATTGCATTCACAAAAATGGGAATTAATCCAAACCACCTTCGCTCGGTGCTCATGCCCCTGAAGGGGTTCTTAAGGAATGTGGTCCAGTTCATGGGCACCATAACTTTGTCAATTTTTGGCAGCAAAGCACCCTACATTGCCTCAACCATGATTGATTTCCTGGTAATGAAGGCTCTATCTTCCTACAACGCCATCTTAGGGCATCCAACCCTGAATAATTTGTAGGCGGTGATGTCAACCTATCATCTGAAGATGAAGTTTCTAACGGCGGCGGGTGTAGGAGAAGTCCTGGGCAAGCAGGTGCTGACGTGAGAATACTATGTGCAGGAACTCAAAACCGGGGGAGAGACGTTCAGATGGCTGAGAGCACGATTTTTGACGAGGGGCCACCATCTCCGCCAACACTCATCAACTGAAAGGAAGAGATTAGGGATTAGCAGAATATTCGACAGGCGGAACCAAACGAACCCTTGGAGCTAGTGGCCTTAGATCCTGGCAACCCTTAAAACCATGGTGAGACTAAGAACCAAAGATGAGGCGGTCGATGAAGTGACTACTGACTGAGCACCAAGGTGTGTTTGCCTGGAATCATGAGGAAATGACCAAGATAGACATTGAGGTCATCGAGCATTGAATCTGTGTAAACCTAGAAGACAAGAAAGTCAGACAAAAACACAAAAGCTTTAGCACAAAGAGTATGATTCCATAGTCGACGAAGTCAACTGGCTTCTAGTGGTGAGGTTTATTTGGGAAGTTTAGTACCCCTAATGGCTGTCAAATGTGGTATTGTTGAAGAAGTGGAATGAAAAATTGAGAATGTGTGTCGACTTCACATATTTAAATAAAGCATGCCCTAATGACAGTTTCTTGTTGCCGCATATTGACCTAATAGTGGACTCCATAGCGGGCCATCGTATGTTAAGTTTCATGGATACCTACTTAGGATATAACCAAATCCGAATGAACCTCGACGATGAAGAGAGAACTTCGTTCATAATGGATTGAGGGTAGTATTGTTACCGAGCCATGCGCTTTAGACTTAAGAACACATGAGCAACCTACCAATGAATTTGTTTACCACATTTTCAAAGACCAGATGGGGCACAATATGGAGGTTTACATGGATGATCTGCTCATCAAAAGTAAGAAACTTGACCACCACGTGGATTACCTACGGCAAGCCTTCGTTATCCTATGTCGTTACAAGATGAACTTGAATCTGGTGAAATGTGCTTTCGGGGTAGACTCTGATAAATTTATGGGCTTCATGGTCTCGAAAAGGATGATAGAGGCCAAATTAGAAAAGATCAAAGTCGTAATGAACATGTCGCCACCCCGAAATATAAATGAAGTACAAATACTAGTGGAATGGATAGTTGGACTCAAGCTGTTTGTCTCCCAATTGAAAAAAAAAAATGCCTGCTATTCTTCAAGGTGTTGTGGAAGGCACAGTCCTGGAATGACAAGTGCAACCTAGCGTTCAAGGCTCAAAGAGTATCTGGCCAACCTGTCGCTCCATAGCCCATCAGAGCTGGAAGATGCCTTGAACTTGTGCTTGCCAGTCTCTCATCACGCAATCTTGATGGCCTTAGTAAGGGAGGTGAAGGACAGCCAAAAACCAATGTACTACACAAGCTGTGTTCCGAAGAGTAGAGGTGAGAGATCCTCAATTGGATATGTTGGCTTTCACACTAGTGATGACAGCTAGGTCCCTGAGGTCATATTTTCAAGCTTACCCAATCAAGGTCTTGACAAAAGCTCCTCTGAAAAAGATACTGAAAAGACTAGATGCCTCATGCTGCTTGATGGATTGGACAATCGAGCTGAGTGAGTTTGACGTTAGGTACCTTCCCCTGAACAGTGTAAATGGGCAAATCCTGGCTGACTTCATAGCCGAGTTCACTGAGTTCTCCAAAAAAATCGAGAATGTTCTGATTGGAAAGCCCTGATAGGTATTTGTTGATGGCTCGTCTTGACGTGCTGCAAGGGAGTAAGAGTTCACATTATTACGAACTCTAGGGAAAAGCACAACTACACAATAAGACTCACTTTAAGGAATACTAACAACAAAACAGAATATGAAGCATTGGTGGCCAAGCTTTCGGTAGCTGAAGAACTAGGAGCTGCCAAGGTTGAAGTAAGAGTCGATTCCTAAGTGGTCATCAACCAAGTCTAAGGAGAGTTCACGGCAAAATGCAAAAAACTAAAGAAATACTTGCACTTGTAGCTAGTGTGGGAAAGTCAACTAGCAGATACCAACATATACCACATGGAGACAACTAGAAGGCCTACAAACTAGCACGAACCACCTCATGACAGGAATAATCCACCTTACCAAAACACATTGTGACCATAGCATGTTATACGAAAGTGTCGCTTTCTCTAGAGTATTGTCACACAACTGCCCGTCTGAAGAGCCACTCGCTTTGGAGTGTTGTCACACAAGATAAGCACGCTGCCAGAATGATATAAGTCCCCGTCATAAGGATGGAAGTCTCGGAAGTAAGGCCGGGGGACCTAGAATAGGCATTGGATGTGATAAAATATTTGGATGCCGAAGAGCTTCCCAATGAAAAATGGGAGGCTAGGAAGGTGAAGAACAGGGCGGCGCGATTCACTCTAATAGATGGGGTTTTGTATAAGCAAGGTTTCTCAGTACCCCTCCTGAGGTGCATTTTGCTGGAAGAAGTCCAATACTTGTTGGCCGAAATGCACAAAAGGGTGTGTGCGAGCCATTCTGACTGAAGAACCTTAGTCAAAAAGATTTTGAAACCTAGTTACTACTAGACGACTAGCCACACACCTTCAAAGATGTAGAAGAATTCATTAGAAAGTGCCAAACATGCCAATTGTATGTATCGGTACCTTACTGCCCACTAGAAGAGCTAACATTGATCTTGTCACTTTGGCCATTCGCTCAATGGGGGATCAGTCTGGTCAGCTCTCTGCCCCTGAGCAAGGGAAGCGTGAGGTTAATGGTCGTTGTCATGGATTACTTCACCAAGTGGGTAGAGGCAGAAGCCCTAGTAACCATCACGTCGAACATCACTAGGTTCTTATGGAAGGTTGTCTTTTGCAGGTTTGGCATTCCCCAAAATATAATCTCGGACAATGGGAGGCAGTTTGACTCAATCCATTACTATAATTGGTGTGCAGAATTGGGAATCAAATTCAAATATTTCTCCCCCATCACCCACAAGCCAATGGATAGGTAGAGCCGACAAACAAGTCCTTGCTCAGGGTCCTATAGAAAAAGCGGACAGATAAGAAAGGAAGCTGGGCAAAAGAACTCCGAGGGGTATTGTGGGTGTACCATACCATCGTCAAAACACCAACATGGGAAACCCCTTTCACTCTCACATATGAGAGTGAATAATGGTACCAGTGGAAGTAGGAATGCCAACCTACAGAGTCCAGCATTCCGTCCAAAGCTCAAATGACGAGAAGCTTGAAGAACAATTAGACTTGTTGGAAGAAAAAAGAGAGAGCCTAGATATGGACGACAATTAATAAGAGAAAGACAGAACACTACTTTAATAGGAGGGTCAAGCCCAGGTCCTTTAAAGTGGGCGATTTGATTCTAAGAGAAACAAGAACGACCACGCAAGAGGTAAGAAGGTTATGGTTGCGATAGGAAGAACCATTTGTTGTCGTCGCTAGTAACAGGCCTGGGTCTTATCGCCCTAAAAACGTCCATGGAAATGAACTACCGCATCCTTGGAACGCGGAGCACCTAAAGATATATTTTGCTTGGATGAAATAGAGAATATGCCAGTAAACGCTAAAAACCATGAATGAAAATGTCTTTCTTTCAAACTATGTGTTTTTCTTACAAGGTGTTAACAATGGGCGGTGAAAATCTTTCGGTTGCACGACCCTTTCCCAAACAACAAACTCGAGTCTCTTGACTCACTGCAAACAACGGGTGGTAATAGTCCATTGACTATCCGATTCTCACGCCAAAGCTGAGTCCCTTGACTCGCCATGAACCATGGGTGGTGATAGTCCATTGACTGCTCGACCCTCGCGCCAAAGTTGAGTCTCTTGACTCGTCATGAACCATGGGCAGTAACAGTCCATTGACTACCTGACCCTCACATCAAATTTGAGTCCCTTGACTTGCCACAAACCATGGGCAGTGGCAGTCCCTAGACTGCCCGACCCTCACGCCAAAGCCGAGTCCCTTTACTAGCCACGAATCAATGGTGATGACAATCTATTGATTACCCAAACCTTGTTCCAAAGTTGAGTCCCTTGACTCACCACAAACCATGGGTGGTGACAGTCCCTTGACTGCCCGACCTTCATGTCAAAACCGAGTCCTTTGACTCGCCACAAACCATGGGCAGTGACAATCCCTTGACTGCGTGACCCTCGTAACAAAGCTGAGTCCCTTGACTTGTCCCAAACAATGAGCGGTGACAGTCTCTTAATTGTCTAACCCTCATCCAAACAGAGGCAGAGCTACTAGGCTGGCCTCAAAATGGGTAGAGACTGTCCCTTGATTCCTTGGTCCTCTCGCAAAGAAAGAAGAAAAAGGAAAGGAGAGAGGGACACATGGAGCAAAACATAAATGTGCGGAGACTAGTAGAGGTTACACAGAAAGCAGACTTACTTCCATTACAGTGAGGATTACAAAAGAAAAAATCAAAACTAAAACTATCCATCAAGGCAAGGGCTTGAGACAATGTTTAGAAAGGCATCAGGCATCAGGTCTTTGTCCAAAGAGTTGGCAAATTGGAGTGCTTGACAATTGGGGATAGAGGGAGCTCAGGTCATAGGTGCTTAGGTCGGTCTGGGGGTTCTCTAGCAGGTGATCCTTCAACCTATCCTGGCCTTCTTTATTGCTTGATTATAGGCTGAATTGGCTGCCAACATCTAAGTAGAAAGCTAGGCCTCTTTGGAGTTAACCAGCTTTAATCCCAGGGTGTCTGTTTGCAGGTCTTGAGAGGTCAACTCCTCCTTGGAACTGGCCAACCCGGACTCTAGAGCCTCAATCTGCAGGTCTAATAAAGCAACTCACCCCTAGGAGAGGCCAATTCACACTTCAGAGTATGGATTTGCTCATTCCGGGATTTAATGTCTTTTGACTTGGGCTTTTAGGATTTGGTAAGGTCTAGGTACGTCTTCTCCAACCAGCTATATGACCTCATGTCTGAGTCATGCTGTTTAACTAGCTTATCCTTCTTACCCTTGCAGTCATTCATGACTTCTTGAACTCCTCCAATTCCACCTCCTACTAGGCCAACTGATCTTGTCTGGTATCTTGTTTGGTATCTCATTCCTCCTTTAGAAGCTTGGCCTCAAAGTAGCAATGAGCGATCTCTTTCTGAGACTTAGCCAAGTCATCCCGAATGTAGGTCCTCTCTTGGCGAAGGTCAACCTTCCTTTTCTTGCATTGAAGGCGGGAATATACATGGAGGAAAGCCTCCACTACTTTGTCCATCTCTTATGCGCCTTACGGGCCTCTAAATAGGCTAAACTGGCGAGGGACCTCAATTCCTGGACCTTCTCTTCTAACTCGACCCTCTTATCCACAATCCAAGCTGGCGGTTGGTCAACTCCCTGACAGCTTGAACAAATTTAGAAAAAAAAAAGAAACAAAAGGAAAGAAAATAAAAGAAGAGAAGGGGGCAAAGAAAATGAACTTACCGTGGAAAAGAATTTCCTAAGTTTGTTAGCTTCCCGCCTAACGGCCTCATCTCATCCTCTGCTAAGACTAGGGCTCTAGAACTGGATTTGGATATCTGGCCATAGCTGGATCCAAATACAGGTTTTAAAAACCGGGTCGTTATCCGCCCGGATAAGTTTGAGAAAAATCAGGGCGATAACCGGATGTAAACCTGGATATTTGGATTATTACTTTTTTTTTTTTGTCTTTTTTTTTTCTTAAACTTTTTAAAACTTTTATAAATGTTTTTATATTACTTTTTTTTTCTTAATTCGGATATTATGTTTATTTTTTATGTAACAACCCGGTCCAATAATTCTAAAGTTGGAATATTGATAAATTTTATTGAGCCTAAATTATATTTAATAGGTCATATTGGATAAACCCATGAGTGATAAATTATTGAGGATGATTAGGAATTTTAATTAGGCTTAATAATTAAGTTAAATCCTATTTATTATTTTTTGAACGAGTTAGACTCATTTTAGATTTTAAAGATTGTCTATTATAAATTTATTTCAATTTAAAATCACTACTGATTATAGTTACCTATACAGTCTCAGTCATTCCCAATCAATTACTTAATTGTAAAATATATTTTTAATTTAAACTCTGATCTTATTCGTCGATCACTATCAGAGTCTAACTTTAACTCTTCTTTGTCCTTACTAGGGGTGTAAATTTAAACCAGAAAACCGGTGCTGGTTCGAGACCGGTTGATAAAAAATATATAAAAAATTATATTTTATATATAAGTTTTATACAAAATTAAAATTATACAAAATATTTTATATATAATATATAATTATATGTGAATTTTTTTTATATATAATTATATATCATATATGAAATAATTTCATATTATAATTTATAAATTATAACATAAAATGTTTAAATATGAACATTTTAATTTGTTTAATCATATGCTATTAATATAATTATATACAAGATAATGTTATTATAAAATAAAAGTTTAATCTTAAAAATGAAAATGTACTTGATCATGTATTATATAGCTATACTAATATATAAGTCTATAACTATTTAACTAATACTAATAGTTTAATATAGACTATAGTTATACTTATACTAATATAGTTATACTAAATCACTATAACTAATACTAATATATAATTATACTAATAGGCTAATATTAATACTACTATATAGTCTAATAATTTATATAGCTATACTAATATATAAGTTTGTAACTAATACTATACTAACAGTCTAATATAGACTATAGTTTTTTGTTATTGTTGATAATAACGAATCACTTTCCATTCATTAATAGAGGATACATAAAGTTGACTTAAAAAATAAATCAATTACAAACATTGGTAGTTTCCCAGTGCACTTCTGTGATTGATATAGTCTAGTCCAGAAGGCAAATCTCTAAAGACCTAAGTTTAAGAGATAGCCTAACTCTGTCTACGACAGAGGTCTCAGTAACCAAGTAACCAAACTCCATACCCGACTAATCAGAGTATGGAGAACCAACCCCGTCATCACTGCCTAAGCGTAGGGGGAGAGCTACCTTCGGACTAAGGTCCGAAGGCACTACGTTTTTGGGCTTTTGTTTTCTTGAAAATAAAGACCGAACATAAAACAAACTACATTGTGAAAACACTGTAAAAAGAGAAAAACAGTGCACAAAAAAGCTGCTGGGGGGAAAACCGACGGTCAAGCTTGAAGATCCAGAGACGCCGATTCGAGAATAGCCGCGCATAGCAGCAGCAAAGGTTTCCTTGGTGGCGTGTGAGGGCCACGTGCAGGCAATCTCTGAATTCTTCGACCCACGCTTGCGGGCTAGGTGCCACTCTGGTTGAGACCACATTCAGTGGTTTTGCTGATCGGCGCTGGGCAACCTCCAGGTGGGGCGTGTGTTGGCTGTTGGGTGTCGGAGAGTCCCGAACGTCGATTCTCTCTTTATTTGGCCTGAAAAAGAAACTGCAAGATAAAACCTAAAATACTAGACAAGAAGAAAACAGAGAGAGGGAGGGAAGGAGTGCGGGGGGAGGAGCCTAAGCTCCCACCTCCTTTAGCCAATTCTTAAGGTTGGGGGAGTTTAGAGAGAAGGGGTGAGCTAAACTGAAGTTCGTTGACTATAGTTATACTTATACTAATATAGTTATACTAAATCACTATAACTAATACTAATATATAACTATACTAATAGTCTAATATTAATACTATTATATAGTCCAATATATTAGACTATAGTATATTAAATGTATTACAAATATATATATATCAATATATATAAATGTATTATATAATAGTAGACAATACTAATATATAACTAATACTAATATATAACTAATACAAATGTATTATATCAATATATAACTAATACTAGTATATAACTATACTAATAGTCTAATATTAATATATTATATAGTCTTATATAATATATTAGACTATAATATAATATATAGTCTAATATATTAGACTATATTATATTAAATGTATTACAAATATATATAAATTATAATTATCAATTTCCCAAACTATCAAAAAAATTTTTAATTATCATTTTAAAAAAATACATTGAAAATAATCAAATATTAATTCAATAGGAATGCCAAACAGCTTCATTTTCCTATAACAAAACCTTAAAGGCATCGTTTCTAACTTGAAACTTCTGCCTCTCACTCTCTCGTCTTCTCACTTTCTCATCTCAAATTCTCTGCCTCGTCTTTTACTCTCTCGTCTCTCACTCTCAACTCTCCCGTCTCTCATTCTCTCGTCTCTCAACTCTCTCGTCTGAGTAGTCTCTTACTATCTCGTTTCTCACTCTCTCTTCTCTCAACTCGCTCAGCCTCTGTCTCTCTGCCCCCTCCACAGTAAGTTTTTTTTTTCTTCTTATTTTTTATTTTTTGAAATTACATACTAGGATTTTTGTGATTGGGTTTTGTTATATTAGAGTTTTTGTGATTGGGTTTTGTGATATTGGGATTATTGTGATTGTGTTTTCAGTTTTGTGATATTCGAGTTTTTAAATCCGAAATTTAGGATTTTTTTGTGATTGTGTTTATTATTGTGTTTGTCATATTAGAATTTTGTGATTGGGTTTGTAAAATTACTTTGAAATTATGTGAGATGATATTTGTGATATTAGGACTTTTTTGAATTCAAAATTTACTTTGATTGGGTTTGTGAAATTACATTTTGTGATTGAGTTTTTGAAATTACATTGATAGGGCTAACATTAATCGTTTAAATAAAAATAAAAATAAGCCTTTAATTGGCAAGTGCTTACCCCACACTCATATATATATATATATAGTTATAGTTATAGCTACTTTTATTAATTTTATTTTTGTTACTATAGATGGATCCATATACAAATGAAACACCCAGCAATGTTCAACCTTCAATGGAAGAGAGTCAAAGGACCATGAAATCAACATCAACTAATGATCCGCTTTCTCTCAAAGCTACTATAAGTAAGCCATCTACTGATTCTGGGAGTAGTAGGAAAAGATCTATAGCTTGGAATTATTTTATAAAGATTGATACTGAGGATAAGTCGAAACCTAGGGCTGCATGTAACCTTTGTATGATGCCTTATACTTGTGATTCTAATACAAATGGCACAAAATCAATGTTGGGGCACTTATAAAAAATATGTAAGAAGTCTCCACTTAGGAAAGTAAATAAAAATCAATTTATATTAGATTTCCAGTCTGGATCAAATAGTGGGAGGCTTGTATCTATTGCTTTTAGTGCTGAGGCTTGTAGAGAAGCTTTAACAGAAATGTTGGTTGTTGATGAGCTTCCTTTTAAACATGTGGAAGGAAAGGGGTTTAAGAAATTTATGCTTGTTGTGCAACCTATATGGAATGGGATTCTATCATGTGTAATGGTTACAAAAGATATTTTTAAAGTTTATTTGAGAGAGAAAGAGAAGTTGAAAAGTGCTCTTAAAGGGCAGCGCATTTGTCTAACCACGGATACATGGACATCGGTATAAAATTTTAACTACATGTGTCTCACCGCAAATTTTATTGATAATGATTGGAAAATGTAAAAAAGAATAATCAATTTTTGTAAGGTTGAAAACCATAAGGGTGAGACACTAAGTAAAAAAATTGAAGCGTGTTTGCTTGAATGGTGAAGGCCCAAAATATTGACAATTATACTCGATAATGCAAGTTCAATAATGTGGCAGTTTCGTATATCAAAAGAAAGACAAAGCATAGAAATGATACGATTTTGGAACATGAGTTTTCATATGAGATGTTGTGCTCATATCTTGAACTTGATTGTTTTGGATGAGTTGAAAGAATATGATCAATCAATTGCACGAATCAGAGGGGCTGTGAAGTAGATGAAATCATCCCCACAAAGGTGGAACACATTAAAGCAATGTTGTGATAGTAAGGATATTATTTGTAAAAGTAGTGTATGCTTAGATGTAACAACTCGTTGGAACTCCACTTATATGATGTTGGATAGGGCTGAAAAGTTTCAAAAAAACATTTCAACAGCTAGAGGATGAAGATTCGGGATATGTCAAGAGTGTTGGAGAGGATGATAGTGAGGATGATGATGGCGTTAGTGAGTTGGGGCAAGGAGGGGCATCCAAGTTAGGGCTTCCAACCATGGATGATTGGGATAACAATAGGTTGTTTGTAAAATTTCTAAAACTTTTTACGATACAACCTTGCGTTTCTCGTAGACCAATTATGTTACTTGCAATAGTTTTGTATTTGATCTAGCGACAATTGAAGCTGCAATAAATTTGGAGTGTATGGAAGGTCCTCATAATTTGAGGACAATAAAATTTAGTATGAAATCTAAATGTGAGAAGTATTGAAGAAATCTTAAAAAAATGAATATTTTGTTGTATGTTGTGTTGATTCTTGATCCTCGATATAAAATCTGTGCTCTAGCAATTATTGTTGAAGGAATATATGAGGATAATAGTTCAAAAGTTCTTTTGTTGGTGGATCGGGTTAAAGATGCCTTGACTCGTTTATATAATAATTACTATGAAAATGACGGAAGTGATGTAGGGGTACAAGATCAAACTATGAGCCAATCAAGCGAGGGAGGGGCTAGTAGTACAACTACAAGTTCAACTACTAGGGTAGATCAAGGTGATTTCAGATCATTAATCCATGCACAAATTAAGAAGCGTTTGGAGTCGAAGAACTCTTTGTCAAGTAAATTTGAACTGGAGAGATATTTATCTGAAAAAATATGAAGAAAATGATTCAACATTCGACTTGTTGACTTGGTGGAAGGTTAACTCCATTAGATATCGCTTGCTTTCAAAAGTTGTGGGGGATGTTCTTGCAGTTTCCATATCTACAGTGGCCTTTGAGTCGGTTTTTAGCACAGCATGTCGAGTACTTGATCCTTTCTGCAATAGCCTATCTTCATCTATGGTAGAAGCTCTTATTTGTACACAAAATTGACTCCGTTCTTCTATCCCAATTAACATTCGCACTTTAATGGATGATATTGAGAAGTTTGAGAAATTTGATACAGGTATCTAGTATCATTCATCTTTTCTTTAACTATCATTAAAGTGTAAATCATATTAGTAATTTATTTTAATTATTATGTTTTTTTTTTCCCTTTTGTGTAGAGCTCATGGAAGACCTAGAGAATTCTTCACTACCTATTTCTTTGGTTGGAAATCATTAAATTTAAGGTAGGTTAACTTGTATAATATCTTTCTTTAATTTTTTTTCCCTATTTAATGTAATTACTAATTTTTTATTGGAATTAATTGCTTGATTTATTTTCATGCAATTGCAAGGTTTGTTGAATAGATTATTGGAGTTGGTGACTTGGTGCATATTTATTGGTTTTAGTTGTAAAATTTTTTGTTGGATGTTCTAATTTAGACTTTTGAACTTATTTTATTCCATAGTAGAACTTTTTTTTTATTGCAGATTTTTTTTTTCCAGTTTTTGTAGTAGTTATATTTATAAGTTTGTAATAGATTTTTTTTAGTAAAACAGATTTTTTAGTAAAGCTGAAGCATATTTTTTTTAATAAAGCAAATTTTTTAATAAAAGCATAACATATTTTTTTTAAGTATTTTTTTTATAAATAGATTCTTAATAGCAAAATGTCACTTACATTTAAAAAAAAATCAGAAAATCGGACTGAACTGGACCGAAAACTTATAAAACTATAAGTACCGGTTTAGGAAGGTAATCGATACCTAATCGATTTTGAAAAATATAAAATCGATCATACCAGTTCAGTCCAAAATTTTGTCACCGATTACACCCCTAGTCCTTTCCCAAATTTCTTTATATATCTTCCCCTTTCCTCATACAAAAATTCTTCTCAACCTCTTACTATTCACTCACACTTCACGTTTTATATTTTTAAAAAAATTTCAAATTATTTTCTTTTATTAAATTTTTTTATATGAATAGTGAATAAAAAATTTTAAATATTTTAAAAAGAATTAACTCAAAATTTTTTTAATAAAAATATTAAAATATATATATATAGAGTATGATAGAAGTTGTATGTTAATACCCTTCCTCATATTCCTGAGCGTCACGCATGCCCACGTCTACCACAGCAAATCTAGCCTCTCTCACTATCGCACGACGAATCTTCTCTGCCTCTGTGGATATTTCCTCTCTCTCTCTCTCTCTCTCTCTCTCTCTCTCGTACACACACACCGAATGGCACGACAAATAGCACCGTAAACTCCGTACCTTTCAATTCTTTTACTTTCTTTGCTTCCACCTGGAGCACGTCACTTTCTTCACTGAAACTGAAAGTTTGTCTTCAAGATATTTATTGCTTCTTTAATTTAACTTTTCGCCTTTTGACTTATTACAATTATGCCATCCTTTGACCGTGTCATATATTCTCTCTTAAAGTTGCTTTCATGGTTTTAGTTTCTTTTGCTAAGCGTGAACAGACTAGTACTAGTATAGATTTTTTTATGCTCTTCCTTTTCTAATTCTAGTGGTAGACTTGTATTGAATTAAAATTAGGATAAGTGAATATCAGTTATATGTTGATAAATTTAGAAAAATGATGGTATTTTAGAGATTAGAAGAATTTTAAGTATTGAAGAATTAAAATAGGTTAATTTTAACATTTTAGGGTTAAATATTTTAAATACATGTTGGATTGAAAAGTTTACAAAAATTACATGCTCATTGCATAGGTAACCGATTACGAGTAAAAAATAATTAGTAGATCAGTGCTGTAAGATAAGTAGCATGATCATATCCTTACACATATATACGATAAATTATTTGTCTTTTATAAAAATATTATGCATATACACCCTCTAGCGAAAGCCCATTTTTACTTACCCAAGATAAAATTATGAAAATCTATAATTTTATGTGAAGAATTATGCATTAAGTTATTTATGAAAATTCATGATTTTATGAAAGGAGTTATACATCAAAAGATTTATGAAAAGTTATGATTTTATGTGAGAGTTATGCATTAAAATAATTTATGAAAAGTCATACATGATTTTATGTGAAGATTTATGCATCAAAATATTTATGAAAAATCATAATTTTTTGTGAGGAAATATGTATCATGACATTTATGCAAAAATACGATTTCATTTGAAATCTATGATATGATATGACAAGATATGACAAGTATGCATGCGATTTCTTTTGAAATATGTGATATGACAAGTATGCAAGTATGATTATGATATATGAATGATAAGATATGTAAAGGCCTATGTTATGATATGAACATGATACCTATGTTTTGGGCATATTGCATTGCCAGGTTGTACATGCTGGTAGTGCACCTAGTATGTCTTCCTTATTTATGGATTCCACAATCTGCGGCCACGGGCGGAATTGGAATCTATTTAGATTTGCTAACCCTAACTCACGAGGGTCAACAGTGGGTATCGGCCTATGACAAGTGAAAGATAAGTTCATGTTCATGTTATTTACGTATGTATTTATGAGTATGTACGTTTTTCAAGAAACCTTATATTTATTATGTTTGCTGTATGATGTGTTGCTTATTGAGTATTCGACTCATTTTATATATTTTATGTTTTTAAACCACCCCAGGTGACGATATTTATGAGGATGAGACTGCAGGACAGGACTTGACACAAGGAGGCGAGGCTAAGGCCTAGATAGTTTATGCCATGTTCAGTTTATGGTTTAAGGTTTAAATAAAATATTTTGATAAGCACATTAGATTTTAATATTTTTTTTAAATAAATGCTTCTGTAGACTCTAGTTGAATTTTAAGTATTTAATAAAGTTTTTTATTTATTTATGGAAATCTTTCGCATTTGACGCGTCATTAAAAGAAAAGTTTTTAGTCAAGTTTAGTAGCACACTAGCTCCTCGAAAATTCTAAAATATTTTTATTGGGGAGCGGGGTGTTACAGTTGGTATTAGAGACCAGATCGAAAGATTCTGTAGACTTTTCAAAATAAAAGAGAGAAAAACCTTTTGCAAAGATTTTTTTTTTAAAAGCAGAGAAGTTTTTGGAAAAAAGAAAAGGAAGGAAAGGAATGTCTAGGCCAAGGTTTCCCCAAGGCAGGTTCTGCTCTACAGTAAGTATTTTTAACTGTTACTATTTTATTGTTTTAATGAAAAAATTATGAATGAAATATTTGTTAGATACGTGCATGTTAAAGTGCACCTGCTACGTGAAAGGGTTTTAGTGAATAAGGTAAGGATGCTTCTAAATATGAGGTCAGGAACTTTTGGTTTTTAGATTGATGATGCATCTTGTTCATGAGGAAATAGTTTTATATTTTGTAACATTTTATTTGAGAAAATTAGGAATGAATTTAGAGGATTTTTTAAGTTATGACATAGATTTATATATGGTGTGTGGTATTTCATGATGATTGGTGGTACTCTTATGTTCTATAGGTAACGTGATTCTATTGCCAAGTACGAGTTGTAGGATTTAGGATCCGAATTTTGGAGAATTTTAGATTACGAATTGTTGAGGTTATTATTACATGTGGAGAGTTTTATTATTTTATTTGGAGAATTTAATTACTTTTATGTGGAATTAAGACAATCGTCTAGTGAAATTATTATTAGGCTGGTAATAGAATGCGATATTGAGGTTTACGTTTTTAGGAGAATATGCTAGGGTTAAGAATAAATATCGAAGGATTAAAAGTATGAGAAGAATAGGTTCAACTAATTGATCGAGGAGTTAGAATAAAGACAGAGAAAAAATGTAGGTTGTTGGAGGTCTAGCAAATTCCGAGGACGGAATTTTTATAAGAATGGGAGTTTGTAACGACCCGGCCCAAAAATTCTAAAGTTAGAATATTGATAAATTTTATTGAGTCTAAATTATATTTAATGTGTCATATTGGATAAACACATAAGTGATAAATTATCAAAATTGATTAGGAATTTTAATTAGGCTTAATAATTAAGTTAAATCTCATTTATTATTTATTGAACGAGTTAGACTCATTTTTTATTTTAAAGAGCGTCTATTATAAATTTATTTCAATTTAAAATCACTACTGATTATTTCTCAATCATTTCCAATCAATTACTTAATTGTAAAATATATCCTTAATTCAAACTCTGGTCTTATCCGTCCATCACTATCAGAGTCTAACTTTAACTCTTCTTATCCTCTCCCAAATTTCTCTATATATCTTCCCCTCTCCTCATGTTCTTGAGCGTCACGCATGCCCACATCTAGCAGAGCAAATCTGGCCTCTACCACTATCGCACGCACCGTAAACCTTTCAATTCTTTTACTTTCTTTTCTTCCACCTGAAGGTTATTTCGTGTAACTACATCACTTTCTTAGTTTGTCTTCAAGTTATTAATTGCTTCTTTTAACTTTTAGCCTTTTGACTTATTACAATTATGCCATCCTTTGACCATGTCATAAAACATTATAAGATCAATTTTCTCCAAAGGTTTTTTTTTTCTCGGCAAATAAAGTTTTTATAGATAAAAATAAAGGATACAAGACACAAATTCAGTAGAGTGGAAGTCCCATACAATCTTCTTAAAGTCAACACACATTACAACACAAAGATAAAAATAAAAGTGATGACCCAAGCCAAAAAATTGACTTCCATCCAAATCCTACAAGGGGAGACCGTTTGGAGACGGTTTTAAATAGTCTAATGAGTAGACTATAAAACTGCAGCTAGAAACCGTAGTACAAAGGGGTGTGCTGCAACGTGTTGGTCTGGACTGGCTGGAAGGAACTATTACATCCACTTTTACTCGATCCTTGGTTAGAAAAAGAAGGAACATAGTATAGCAACCGAAAAGAGTGGCAGATCGTCGGCGAGGAGGAGCTACTAGCAGTGGCGGCGCGTGCAGGCCACACTCCACAGCTGGAGTGAAAAGAGCAATCGGATCTGGAAGATCCGAAGCTGTAGATCCTGAAACTGCTGCGCGTGGAGGCAGAGTGCACTTCGAGGTGCTGTGGCGCGTGAGGATCACGCACAGCGTAAGCTGCGCATGAGACTAACGCGCTATACCAATGAGAGGACTTCTTTCGCCAGTTTGACGATCGGCACCTGAAGAAGCGGATGAAGGGGCACGTGTCCACCCATGGTCACCGAAAAGAAGAAGATCGCCAACTATAAAAGGTGCTACCGGAAAAGTGAAAAAACAAGAAAAAAAAGGAGAAAAAATGGAAATAAACGGAACTAAAGGCGAGGAGGGGAGGTGGGTGGAGCCAAAGCATCAATCCCCTCCCCCCGGTGAACGAAAATTTTTTCTGAAAGATGCGATGGAGAGAAACAGCTGGGAGAGAGAAATGGCTGAAGAGCTATGCAGATGGCAACTTAGAAATACTATTACAAGATTTTCAATTTTCTCTAAAGTTGCTTTCATGGTTTTATTTTCTTTTGTTAAGCGTGTACAGACTAGTACTAGTATAGATTTTTTATGCTCTTCCTTTTATAATTCTAGTGGTAGACTTGTATTGAATTAAAATTAGGATAAGTGAATATCAGTTATATGTCGATGAATTTAGAAAAATGATTGTATTTTAGAGATTAGGAGAATTTTAGTGTTTCAGGGTTAAATATTTAAATACATGTTCGATTGGAAAATTTACCAAAATTACATTCTCATTGTATAGGTGACCGAGTATGAGTAAAAAATAGTGGATTAGCACTGCAAGGTAAGTAGCATGATCATACCTTTATCTTTTATAAAAATATTAGGTATGTACACCCTCTATTGGAAGCTCCTTTTTACGTACCCAAGACATGATAAAATTATGAAAATCTATGATTTTATGTGAAGAATTATACATTAATTTATTTATGAAAATTCATGATTTTATGAAAGGAGTTATGCATCAAAAGGTTTATGAAAAGTCATGATTTTATGTGAGAGTTATGCATTAAAGTAATTTACGAAAAGTCATGCATGATTTTATGTGAAGATTTATGCATCAAAATATTTATGAAAAATCATGATTTTTTGTGAGGAAATATGTATCACGACATTTATGAAAGAATACGATTTCATTTGAAATCTATGATATGATATGACAAGATATGACTAGTATGTATGCGATTTTTTTTGAAATCTATGATATGACAAGTATGTAAGTATGATTATGATGACGTATGAATGATAAAATATGTAACGACCTATGTTATGATATGAAAATGGTACCTATGTTATGGGTATATTGTATTGTCAGGTCGTACATGCTGGTAGTGCACCTAATATATATTCCTTATATATGGATTCCACAACCAGCGGCCACAGGCGAAATCAGAATCTTCTTTGATTCGCTAACCCTAACTCATGGGGGTCAACAGTGGGTATCGACCTCTGATAAGTGAAAGATAAGTTTATGTTCATGTTATTTACGTATGTATTTATGAGTATGCACGTTTTTAAGAAACCTTATACTTATTATGTGTTTACTATATGATGTGTTGCTTATTGAGTATTCGACTCATTTTTGTATATTTTTGTGTTTTTAAACCACCACAGGTGATGACATTTATGAGGATGAGTTGCAGGACAAGACTTGACCCAAGGAGGCGAGGCTAAGGCCTAGATAGTTTATGTCATGTTCAGTTTATGGTTTAAGGTTTAAATAAAATATTTTGATAACCACATGAGATTTTAGTATTTTTTTTTAAATAAGTGCTTTTGCAGACTCTATGTTGCATTTTAAGTATTTAATAAAGTTTCTTTTTTTTTAATGGAAATCTTTCGCATCTAATGCGTCTTTAAAATAAAAGTTTTTAGTCAAATTTAGTAGCACACTGGCTCATCGAAAATTTTAAAATGTCTTTATCTGGGAGTGGGGTGTTACAGTTTAATACCCATATTGTTTTAAAAAAAATATATTTTAAACACTTTTTAGAAGGTTTTTTAAAAAAAAAAAAAAAAAAAATCTTTTGAACAATTCAAAATTGTTTTTTTTTTTTTTTATAGGCCTTTATTTATTTTTATATAAAATAAATAATAATACATAAACACACACAATGCATGCATACTATGTAACTTGTTAAAATGAGATGAGATAATTTGTTAAATGTAGTGAAATAACTTGTGAATAGTAATAAATGATTTGAGTTAATATGCTTTATTAGTTTCGAGAGAGGAGAGATAAAAAATTGAATAAAAATATTATAAAATTAAAATATTATTAGAATACAATTTTTGTATATATATATTTTTTTGAGATTTGAAGAAATTAAATTATTTTTTATATTTTTTTTAGATAAGACTCGGTTAAGGATAACTGGTTACATAACTGAATCCATAACCTGATCCGGTTTTATATTACCTGTCTGGGTCCAATCCGGGCGGTTATCTCCCGGATTCATCTAGATTTCTGGGTTCCAGATTGGACCCAAAAAAAGTACGGCTTGGTTGCACACCCCTAGCTAAAACCAAGCCTGGTTCTCGAAGCACTGCCCTTTCCAACTCGAGAGGCCTACCTCAAGCCTCCTAGCTACCAAAGTGGGTCAACGAAAGGTTGGGGAGGATCTCGAGAAGAAGGGAACCACCGTCACTGGCTTGTTGACCGTCCAGAGCCTTATTGCCTCCTGAGGGTAGGGCATAGCACCGACCAATTCGGAGTCGGTATGGTCATCCTCCGACTCCGACTCCGACTTGTCGGAGCAGAGTCGGATTTTGGACCTTTTTTTTTTCTTTTCTTTTTTAACATCATATTTGGCCTACTTTTTTTTTTTTTAAAAAAAAAAATTGTGCTTTCAAATTTCAATTGTTTCAAAAATTACAACAAAAAATAATTCACTTTTGACTAAAACAAAATATACAACCTAAACTAAATAATTCACTTTTGATTACAACAAAAAATACAACTAACTAAAAACAAGTACTAACATGCTTTCAAAAATTAAAAAATTAAATTAAATTAAATTACAAACTTCCAAATGCACCAAAATAAATTAAATTACAAACTTCCAAATTATGAAATGAAGATTCAAAAAATATATATATTTAAGAGTATTAAACTATATATAGTATATTATACTATGATATTTATATAGTATACTATGAATATGATATATATTAATATATATAAGTATTAGTAATACACTAATAGTATTAGTATATAGCAATACTATTGGTATAGTACTATTACTATATGTTAATGATAATATAGTATTATCACTAATACTATAGTGATATTAATACTATATATAGTTATAGTGATTAGTATAACTATGTCAATATTAGTTATACTAATAGTTATACTAGTAGTGATATTAGTTATACTAATAGTTATATTAGTATTAGTTATTATTAATACTATATACTATACAAATAGTGATATTAATACTATATATAGTTATAGTGATTAGTATAACTATATTAGTATTAGTTATAGTGATTTAGTATAGGTATAAGTTATAACTATAGTCTATATTAGTATTAGTATTAGTATAAATATTAGTATTAGTTATAGTGATTAGCATTACTATATATTAGTATTTGCTATAGTGATTTTAATTTAGTATAACTATATAATAGTATTAGTATAACTATATCACTGATAGTATTAGTATTCTAATACGTACTACTAGTATTAGTATTGCTATATCACTATAGTTAATAGTATCATATAGTGATATAGTATTAGTAACTAATACTATAGTGATTTATATAGTAATTTATATATAGACTTAAAGTGGATTACTAATAGTATTAGTATTAGGCCATAAATCTAATTAATATACTAATGTATATTAGTATTACTAATAGATTTATCAAAATGAATATGTTCAGAATTTATTGCCAAAATATAAAATTAATATAAGATATTGTTATATAAAATTTATATGATTAATACTTTAGTTATTATACATTAGTATTATATGTTATTATAAATTTATAGATTAGTGTTTATCCATTAGTATTACATGTTATTATACATTATTAAATGTTATTATGCATTTTAATGTTTATAGTATATTATTTATATATTAGTATTACATGTTATTATATTTATACATTAGTAATTTAGTGTTACATGGTAGTAATATTGTAAATTTGTAATAATATGATGTTTACATATAGTCATATACTAAACTATTATTAGTCAATTTAGTTTATATATATTATAGTATAAATATATTATTTAACTAGTATAT
>QEOT01001955.1:118598-206702 GCA_003123785.1 Pterocarya stenoptera
CTATATCACTATAGTTAATAGTATCATATAGTGATATAGTATTAGTAACTAATACTATAGTGATTTATATAGTAATTTATATATAGACTTAAAGTGGATTACTAATAGTATTAGTATTAGGCCATAAATCTAATTAATATACTAATGTATATTAGTATTACTAATAGATTTATCAAAATGAATATGTTCAGAATTTATTGCCAAAATATAAAATTAATATAAGATATTGTTATATAAAATTTATATGATTAATACTTTAGTTATTATACATTAGTATTATATGTTATTATAAATTTATAGATTAGTGTTTATCCATTAGTATTACATGTTATTATACATTATTAAATGTTATTATGCATTTTAATGTTTATAGTATATTATTTATATATTAGTATTACATGTTATTATATTTATACATTAGTAATTTAGTGTTACATGGTAGTAATATTGTAAATTTGTAATAATATGATGTTTACATATAGTCATATTCTAAACTATTATTAGTCAATTTAGTTTATATATGTTACAGTATAAATATATTATTTAACTAGTATATTATTGAGTTTAACTAATTATATAAGATATAGTTGTATAAAATTTAAATGATTAATATATAGAAAAATACATATATTTTTATAAAATATGTATAAAATTGGAGGTGGAGTCGGAGGGCCAAGTCGGAGTCGAAGGCGGAGGCGGAGTGTCGGAGTCGGAGTCGGTTCATCAACGACTCCGACTCCGACTCTGACTCTGACTTCCAAGGGAAAAAAAACTCCGACTTATCGGAGTCGGAGCGAAACCGGAGCGAAGCCGGAACGGAATCGGATTCGGAATCGAATTTTTGGATTTTTGCTCAGCCCTACCTGAGAGAGGAGTCAGTGGGACAGGTTTCACCAGGGCCACCAATGAAGAACCCTCGGGCTTAAATGATGTACTAAGGTCATCTCAGAGACGGTGGCATGTGCCCCAATGTCATTGTTCGGAAAGGCAGGCATCTCTAAGACGTCTTCAAACGGCAAAATGGGTTCGCGAGAACCCCTAGGCACAAGTTCAAGGAAAGCTGAGAAGAAGGCCATCTTGAGCTCTTATTCTTTGTGACTAAGGACCCTGGTCAGTTCATGATCACTAGGCGGGGTAGAAGATGGGGCCATTGAATGCGATGCAATGGGGTGGTGACCAAACAATTGGGCCTCTATACTGCTAGGGGTAGGCGACATGCCTTGAGTTGGTTTCTCGATTCCTGAGGAAGATGGGGCATGCGAAGACTTGCGGGGTCCTTTGGGTGGGAGGGCACCTCCTTAGATTGGGAGCTACTGCCACCGGATCCCGAAGGTTCACGAGGAACCTCGTCTTCTGCACGAGGTTTCTTCCATTTTCCTTTCGTCGGGGAACTAGGCGGCCTCTTCTGGACACTGGAAGTAGACTCTTGCCTCAAAAAGTGGTGACAACTGAAATGAGATCAGTTCAGTGTCACCAGAAGTAAATCAATGTTGGCTCCGGTTAGCAGAGCGTCAATCCATACTTCCTCGCGATGTTTCCCAACCCAGGAGTAGACTACCTTTAAGCGAGCTTACTCCCAATCAGACAAGACCAGAGAAATCTCATTGTCTTCTGGAACAACCCCCCAAATGGCATGGATGTGGAACTCTTGGTGAACAGCCTCACCCTCAGGAAACTTTATACTTAGGACCGATACAAAGAAAAATCACTTAAACTAGTCCTTAACACGGGAGAAGCGGTCCTCTAGGCAGGCTACTCTATATCTTCCATGGGAACATAAATTGTACAAATTGTCGTCATGCCACAGGGTGCATAAAAAGAAACTCCCTAGCGGTCAGGTCAGGGTAATCCTCACCCTCGGCCCCCAAGACCATGCGCCAAACAATACAACATGTCATCAGGATCTCCACTTATTCGAATGAAGGACATCTTGAATGGGACGACAAAAGGGAAGTCGCAGCCTGTTCGAGAACATGGAAGGGTACAAAGCCACTTTCTCGACTCAACCCTCCGAGTCCCACGTCTAGCCCCTGGGATTTCCAAAACAATGGAGTCAGGCACCTCGTAGAAGCTCTTCACCGATCGCAAATTCGCGAAGGAAGCTGTCAAGACCAAGTGATACCCTTGAAGTATTGAGGACTCCCTCAAGTCTCAACGAGATCAGAAGCCTCTGGGTTCTCGAAGTACCCCTCAAGATGGGATGAGCGTGATCCTCTGGACCCGAAATGGGAAGTGCTTTCGGGCGCTAGAAGATAGGTGAAATGAGGGGCTGAAAATCACTCAAAAAAATGGGAAGAATGAAAAGAGAACGATAGAAAATTGAGATGGAGGAAGGGACCTGGGTTTAAATAGGGAGGCTTCACTTATTGGGCTACTCTAAGTGGGAAGTGACAAGTGTCACTACAAAGAGAACGATGAGAACAGATCCCGTGATCCCTAGTGCACGATAGAGTGTGGGATTGAGCCGTCACACGTAACCCTATGCATGGGAAAGTGTACCGGTGTGTGTAACGGATGCGTTATGCATTACAGACAGTTGAAGTGTCACGAGGTAAAAAGGAAAGCTCTCACCGCACGCGTACTATAAGAATTCGCAGAGTAACTAGAACTGATATTCTCACTACCCACTAGGTCGGGTTTGGTCCACCTCCAGGAGGCCCAACAACTAAAGCATAACTGGCCCACGAATCAAGACAGGAGAAAGAGAGCCCATAACTAACGCGGGGAAAGGATCGACATGGGATGATGGGACAACTCTTGCTCTGACACAACCCAACCCAGATGACTTGTAGGGACACCACATCGCACTAAATAGGCAAACATGGAGCACATACATGAGATTTTGGCAGGATGTGTTGTTCCTAATAGAGTGCCTAGATAGTGGTCACACTTGCCCACTTGCCATAGAGGACATACTCGAGAGAGCCACGCCACATTAAATGTAACGACATGGTATCTAGTAGAGTAGATGGACATCCCTGGCACAGGAAACAGGGCCCACATAGATAGGAAGTATAATAGCCTAGTTTCAGGTTAGAAACACTCTCACGTACTTTTACATAGAAAATCCTCTTGATCCCCAAGTGGGTTGACTTAGGCATTAGAAGTGTTTTATCACCCCCCAAGCCCTAACATTGCTTATGTGTAGGATCATTGAGCCTGTGGACTAGTGTGCGAAACACGTCATCAACGATACGATTTTGGGTTTCAAACTACTTACAATGGAGAGGGTGACGACTAGGGGATTGAGACAGAGAGTCCGAGAGGAGAGACAAAGACCGCGGGAGAGATAGAGAGCCAAGAGTGTTTCGGGGGAAAGAGGGGAGGGGAGGGGAGGTGTTCTAGGATGAACAACGTTGGTGTAGGCAAGCAGGAGCAATGCGCCACCCAGCACCCGCCCTCGCTTTTTTTGTAGGGGTTGGTGCCCACTTGTTTGCCTACCTGGTGGGGGCAGTCTACCTGCTCGCTCCATGCGAGACTAGACCGAGTCTGCAGGGCAGGCTCGATACAGGTACTCGGCCAACACCTCTAGTTCTTGATACAAGGATTACCCCGGATAAAGAAGTGTAACTAATGTTTTTGCTAAAATCAAAGGGCTTTGAAGATATTTAATTCCAATGAAATTTAGGTTATAGAACATAGCTATAATATATTGTACACTACTAACAAATTAGTGATGATTTAATCATCTATTAAATTCTATTCGTTTACGCATAACAGTAGTAGAAAAGAGTATTTGTGTGGAAATGTTTTGCAATTGTATTATGTCTACTTAAGTTTTATGTTATTTTGATAGGTCTGAACCAAGTTGGTTTCTTTTTTAAACTTAGCCATCATTATGATCTCTATCCTCTTGATTAAGTTCCAATGTTATCTCTACTGAGAACTATAATACATTAGATGTCATTAAGGATATTTCATAAGTGAGTTTTCTTATAGTTAAGCAATCCTTTTGCGACAATTCGTCCAATCTTATTTCTTGTTTTCTTATGGGTATTGTGATCCTTTATTTAAGGTTTAAAAAAAATGCACCAATAATTTCAGGTATTGTGATCCTTTATTTTATTTTTTTAAATTCGTAATGCAGTAATAATTTCGTCTAAATAATAACTCCAATTAAAAGAAATAAATAGTAGCGAGGAATTATGGGATTTTAGATGAGAGGAGGACTTTAGAAACCATTGTAGTGTATGGTTAGAGAGAGAGAGAGAGAGAGAGAGCATTTCAACTCTGGTTCATGAATCAAAATGTGTTCAAGAAACTTACAGAGCACACTTAGCGATGCTGAGATTTATTATAATTATGGAATGGCCATTGCATAATTCCAACCTTAATTACCAAAAAGGAGAATAATCAAAACCAACACTTGATAGCCTGGTTGTCATGAGCCCACCATGTCGTAACCTTTGCCCATGATTTGCTCCATTTAAATTTGAATAATTTTTTTTTATCAGTTATTATTTATTATTTTATATTTTATATTTAATAAAAAAAAAATCAAATGTGAGATGTGAAGTGTGAGGTATGAGATGAATAATAATTGATGTATAACAAAACTCTTTAAATTTATAAAGACTTTATTATTATAAGAATTATTTTATTTAACAGTCTTACATTATATATTTATTAAAAAAAAAAAAAGTATGTAATATGGTTCTAAATAGAATTTTTTTTTATTATATATATCCAAATTAGCTCAATATATTTTGCTTATTAAGATATTGCAATTTCTTCAGGAGGGAAAAATATTGAATATTTGGTAATTATTTTAAAAAATATTCAAGTGTGTGCTTTGAATAAATAAAAGATTTGATAAAAAATATCGTTAAAACTAAGGGCCGGTTTGGAGTGAGATGTAACACAAGATTCTCATATCATTTTAATTTATTATTACATATTTTTTAAATTCTATATAAAATATAATAAATAATTTAATTTTTTTAAATCTCAATTTAATTTTTTTAAAATTTAAAATAATAATAAATTAATAAGAGCAATAATACACAACATTTTTCAACCTCTACAGATAACATTTTTTTTTTAATTTTTAAATTTTAAAAAAATATTTTTTATGTTGATTCTTTTTAAATTAATTTAATTCTTCTATTTATTATTTATATATTAAATATTTAATAAAAAATAATAAAAATTAAAAAAATGTGACGTATTAAAATTATATAAATAGTAAAAAATTCTATAAATTTATTCAATTAATAACATCAAAACTAATATTTTAATTTTTGAGACGAGAACCCAAAGCTAAACATTAAAAAATCAAAGATCTTTTACAACTTAGAAAGATAATAATATCTGAACAAAAGTATAAAAATTAATCACCGGTAATCGGACCACCGCAAAGGCAGGGTGCCACCTGCCTTTCGGATTTTCCAACGCGTGCCTCTGAACACGTCGAAACTCACACCCTCCAACACAAACTCTCTCTCTCTCTCTCTCTCTACTCCTAACTCGGAATATATATATGAAAATAATCTCGGTAGACGTGCATTTTCATTCTCAAACTTCTCTTTCCGTTTGTTCCTCGGGACTTTTCCTCTCCGATCAGAAACACAGGCGTCGACCCGGGAAAGGTTTATTGGAATTTTCTCTTGTAAAACTGAATGCCCAATTGTAAGACAACAACTCCTCTGCATTTTCTTAGTAACAATCAAATGGAGCGCAATATGTGTTTTATTTCTCTCTGGGTTCGGTTACCTGTTGTCTATAGATCTTGTTGTGGATGATAGTGTAACAAAGCTTAGAACTTTGTGGAACTGTTGGCTTTCAACAATTTATAGACCTCCACCAATTTCGTTCATTTTATTTGTTTCCGGACAAAGTAATGGAACATGAGATTATTTTGTGAATGTGGGATTGAACTGGTTTTTGTGAAAGGATCCAAACCTTGCTGGTTGTGAAATGAGCGATTGCATTGTAGATCAGACGCTACTCATTGCTTTTCTGCTCATTTTTTGATGGCCCATGAGACCATCTAGTGGTTAATTTTTATTTTGAGGAGAAAAAGACTGTACCACCCGAAGTTTTCTCATTTTAGTAGGTACTCGAGAAAGTTAAGGAAATTTCAGATTTTTCGATTGATAATGATCATAAATGCATGAGGCTATTATCGATTTTATCATTTGCGGAGTGTACATGTGTGACTTGCATTTTATTTTCTTTTGGAATATTTTTTCAGTAGTGCAATGCTACTCTTCGTTGTATATTTTATTATCCCCAGTTATACCTATTGATGCGGCACATTTTAACTTGCTTCATATGTCAACCGGTTAAATAGATAGCCACTCAAAATGTATCTTATCAATAGGTGTGACAAAAAAAATCGAAAATGATGAAGTGCATGTCTCCTTTTAGTGTTACGTGGGATTCCCCATGGTAACGGTCTTGATTTAATATCCAGAGTAATACACCGGTTGGTTTCATGAAGATCCTTGACTGACAATGTATGCTAATGCATCAATTTGCTGCTTAGGGGCTAAATTTTTTTTTGTTAATAAAAACATCTGAATGGGAGAATATAATTTGTAATCATGCTATCAGTGCATGCTTTTATGAAGGTAACTGGTTTGAGCTTGACATGGAGACGATTGAAGGGCAATTCTTTTAGATTATCTCACTACTATTCACAAACCATCTTAACTCATCTCATCTTACTATCCAATCAAGCCCTATATGTTTCGTCCTTTTAAACCCATTGTGAGGTTGCTTTCAAATTTATGATTAAGATCATAGCAAGCAAGGACAAACCCATACTATTTGACAGGGGGGGTGCAGGTCGTTTTGTGGAATCCACTGAGATGTGACTAACTAAATATGTAGTGGTGAAGGTGGTAATCCTAGGATTGGGAGTGTCTTTGAGCAGCAAGCAAACAGTTTGAAGAAATCAATTTTACTCTGTTTACTAGTGTGTTTGATGGTTTTAGACACTGTTTACTTGACCCGGATGTTGTTGTTTTGCTTATACAAAAGGTCCTTTTTTAAACACAAACTGGAGATACGGTGGGGTAGTGAAGCTTTTTAATCATATTGTGAGATTAGTTGGTATCTTTTTCTTCCTCTTCTTCACTTTCTTCATGTTACTTCTTACAAAAGGTCCAAGATATTGTTTGCTATTGACTGCCTTTGCTATATAATATATTCAGCCATTGCTGACACTAACGGTTTTATTACATTTGTCTTATATCATATCTCAATTTCAGTGTGGGGTGCCAGCAGGCCTTTCGCCTGATTGGCACCTCCCCTCCATTCCGTAGGGATGGTAGGGGCTTGATTGTGGGATCAATCCCCATGTAGACAGTGCCATACGTGCCCTGCTAAAAATCTTCCTAAATGAAAAATATGTCAGGGTTGGGTTTGAGATTTTTTCATGCATTCTATCTTAGATATCACTGACCTTAACTTCCATGATTTAGTATTGACTTTCTTTGAAACGTCCTTTAATGTCCTTCCTTGAAAGTTTACAAAGTGAAGATGATAGTGGTGAAGTTTAAATATGGGTACATATACCCGGTTTTGTGATGTCAGTCTGGTTGATTCTTGAGATCACCTCTTGAGAAAAAAAAAAAAGACCCCCAGCTCCTGATCTACAAATGAATAGGAAGTGAATCATGGGTCTTTCAATTAAGAGGGTAAGAGAGGCGGGGGGGCTTTGTTCACTAAGTTATTTAGAAATGACTCTTGGCCTTGGATCTGTTTAAAGTGTGTTTGCCTTTTCTTTTAACTAAGCCTTCACACTCTGCTGGAAACTGTCCTCTTATTACTTATTAGTACGTCTCATCAAAGTAAATTTCTGTTATAGCTACATTTAATACTGTTGCTATAAGATACCTTATTATCATATTTTTTTTTGGACCAACAGATATGCGTCTTCCTTGATCTTAGATTCGGTTGTTAAGCAAAATTTGGGGTTTCTTATACTTTTGCTTACTGCTTCTCCATCTGTCTCTGCAAGGACGGTATGGGCCTATTCTTGTCCATCATACTATTTATCTTCAACATTGTGTCATAAAATATCCCTGAATGCAAGTGTGTGATTTTATTGGAGCTAATTCTTTTATGGATCATAGCAGGTGTTGGAGTTTTAGTTTATAAAATCTAAGATGTCTTCTCCAAGCAAGAGGAGAGAGATGGATGTGATGAAGTTGTAAGTTGCTCTCCATTTTTAGATATTTGTGTGAAGTTATATATGTATGATCTTTAGTTTAGCAAAGTTGGAGTTGTATCTTGAGTTCTGTTTCAGGCTTGCAGTTCCAATTTCACNCTCCCCCCCCCCCCCCCCCCTTCTGGGTGAATTCATCTTTGATGTTGACTGTTGGTTTCAGGCGTTTATGAAGGTGGGATTTGGAAAGTCCGTGTTGAGCTTCCTGATGCTTATCCATACAAGTCTCCTTCGATTGGCTTTGTGAACAAGATATACCACCCAAATGTTGATGAGCTGTGAGAATCCTCAAAGCAATCTTATCTCTTATCATTTCCAACTAAACTTTTCTGCTCTAGGAACATTTTACTGCTATGTACAAATCAGTTGGCAGACTTGCTATTTAAAAGGTTCATTTTATAAAACTCTGGCTGGCTACTGCTTCTAGAGGAAGCATCAGAATAGAAATGTGGTTGACTATCTGGGTTTTTCATCAGCAGTTGAAAACTGACATCTGGTAATATCATTCCTAGTTTATTAAAAAAGCTGACTTTGGTTTCTTTACTTCACTATGCAGATCTGGTTCCGTATGCTTGGATGTTATTAATCAATCTTGGAGTCCAATGTTTGGTAATTGCCAGCTATCAACTCTTTTTTCAGTCATATATTGTGTAGTTTAGTTTGTACAGGTGTCTCGATTCATGTTTTTCACTTGTTAATACCCACTTCCTTATCCGAATATGTAACTCTCTTGCACAGATGAGCATTATTCCTCACACGATATACTTATGGTTTCTGTTGCCACAGATCTGTTAAATGTATTCGAAGTTTTCCTTCCGCAGCTCTTGCTTTATCCCAATCCTTCTGACCCGCTTAATGGTGATGCCGCATCATTAATGATGAAGGATCGAAAGCAGTATGATCAGAAAGTTAAAGGTGAAAATTTTATTAGTGTGTAAACAACTTTTTGTTTCACTATATTGGTGAATTTTCTAGCAAACCAGAATCAAAGGAGAATAAGAATTATTTGAAAATGAGTAATGATACAATGCAATGTCTTCTATAATTCTTTTTACAACTTTGTTTTAAATGAAGGTCAGTTATGTAAAATCTGACTTCATATAAATAGAACTTCAGTATTTTTAATTAAGTGTCACTTTCACATTAGCAGGTTATAAAATGGGTTGTAAAATATGGGAACTCACTTGGCAATGGCACAGAGGGTCCCTGGGACATTTATGTACGAAATGAAATTTAGGCTGAGAAGATGTTTTGGGCTGTCTAATATATCTTGTTCATTTAGATATTTCAAGGAAGAACCTAAAAAACAACACAAAACAAAACAGAAAATTCCAATGTTTGACCACAAATCTGCTGAGAAAAATTCAACAGGTTTGGTGGCATCGACTATCAGCCTCAGACCCAGTTGCAACATTCTTCCTAGATATTATTCTATCTCCAAGTCTTGTCTATGTTATCTTAACATTCAAATCCGACGAATTGAATTTAGTTCCCTGTATAAGTTGGTACAACTTACTTCAAAGAATAGTAGACTGGTAATACTTCAGTCACTTGAAATTTGAATGTCTTCTTCTTTGAAATTGTTTCTTGATACGGTCTAAAATTGATAATAGATCAGGGGAAACTTTTTATGTCTCTTATTGCTAAAGGAGCGAATGTTATATGGAACTAAAAACACAATTTTTTACTCTATTAACTGTGGATACAGAATACTGTGAGCGGTATGCAAAGAGGGAGAACATCTCCAATTCCACAGCTGAAGTGGACAGTGGGGATGAGGAGATCAGTGAGGAAGAAAGTGGTGGTTCGAGTGATGATGATATTGCTGGACATGCAGACCCATAATGAACTGAATGGGGTCTTGGTTCTTTGACTTGAAAACCTCCCTTATAGCAGCATCAATGAAACCCTACGATATGTTTACCCATTTGATTGTTACTAGTTGTTGTACGATGATGTTTTATTTGCTTGTAGAACCATAATCATGAGACAGATTTCGATTGTGACAACCCTGTACTGATATTTAAAGTTACAGGGGAGGAAATGGAAAACAAAGAAATAGAAGAAATTGACAAGAAACATTTTTTAGTACTAATGTTCTGTTTCGTGTTCGAGTGTTTTACATTTAAGTATTTGTTCGTTCTTTGGCCAGCTTTCCTGATTGCCTGTCTTGACTCGGTGCACTTGAGATTTAAGGATGCTTGAATGTGGTTTGTGTATCCTTCTGTTCTGCATGGAGAGGATTTGTCCCAATGTTTTTGTATGGTTTTTTGATGTCAATTTGGTTATCTTTTGTTTGGGTTTGGACCCAGTTCCATGATTCTGTCCTTAATACTGGCTACATCTTGCATCTTCTGTACATCAAATGAGTACGATATATACAAGATTGAAGGCTAACATGTTTTACAAGTGATTACAACTAAAGTAACAAACTAACTTAAACTAACAACAGAATTAACTAACACTCTAACGTGAAGTATATAAAGAGAGAGAAAAACAGCAAATTGATCCACATGGCCATTGAACCATAGAAGGCAATTTTTCCTTTTTTTATTGGCACCGGTGTTTGAGAATAGTGTACTGACTAATTCTGGGAGTACACAGATCTTCGACAATGAGTTTTCCGCATGAGCATCTTGGGTAATTCAAAGAGAATCTTGCCCAAGAGAATTCTAACTTCAGACCTGGAAGGAGCATATTACCAAGATCAAGGCCTTTACCACTTGAGTCATCCCCTAGGGATTATAAGGCAAAATTAGTATAAATAAACTATTGCACCTAGAACATTGTCTTCTTGTCCGAAGCTAAAAAAAGAGTTGAAAGGGAAAGAAAGAAATTGAGACAAAAGAAATAGAGATATTAAGTGCACCAAAATTGTGCATTTGTGGCATTTTATCAACAGGTTATGTGCAGACCAACCCACGTAAGACCAAGCCACCTATGAACATCTCATGGACATCATTGAGCTAAATCTGGTACCAAAATCATTGCATTGAAACATAATCTGAGAGAAGAGAATTTTTTTACCTGCTTTGGCTCTTGGTTCGACCTGACCCGGCCATTAGGGTTTACTAATACAACCCGATCTGCTAATTAGGAGTTACTACATATTGTATTAAACTCTTGTATGACTGCACTGTATATTTGAATTTTATTTGAATAAAATCCTTTGTAGCTCTGTGGACGTAAGCATATTGTCAAACAACGTAAATCTTGTGTCAAGTATGATTGATTCTATTTTTTCCTTTACATTTTCTTTTATTGTTCCTAACTCGTTGTACGAAAAATGCTTTTATAGCTATCATATATATTTTTTTCTTTTAAAAAAATGGCCTTGTGAATGCATAGCTATGATAGTGCGAGAGCTCTCATGGTTGCTGGGTGCACTAGTGTCACTACAACAAAAAAAAGGTCTTTTGGGATGATTTGGTTTTGGAATGAAATCAAAATCTTCCCAAAAACTGAGTTTTAGGGACGAAATTACAATTTTGTTCCTAAATACTGATGGTAGTCGTTTACCATTCAAACAATTAATATTATGTTCGAACGGGTTATTTAGGGATGGAAAATGTCATCCCTAATGAAACATTTAATCATGAAAGAAATAAACATTTGAATGGAAATTAATTACGACTGAATTAAAAATGGGCAGGATAAGTTAATAATTTAAGTGGGAAATTGGCTTACCCTTCGATAGATTTATATAATTGTTCGAATGCAAAGGAATTTTTTTATGGAATTGAAAATATAACAATGATAGTTTGAATGCTTTATATTTCATTCGATCAATATTTTTGGAAATGGAAGAAGTTGTTCCAAATAATATAATCATTCGAACATGGTTAATAACCACTTGAACATACATTTAGAACGAGTTCGAATGGACAATATATAGTTTGAACATAAAATATGGCAAGATCAATAATTTCTTAGGTGGGAGTAAGAAATCTGTACAAAGGCTTATACAGTATGTTCGAATAGGATCATAATTGTTATTTATTTTTATGTCAAAACAATATCTTAGTCAATCATGGGTAAATATTTAATTCATATTAAAAAATAGCAGTTAAAAAAATATATAGACTAAAGATCAATAAATATTTTAGAAAAGGAAAAGACCGATGGACATTAAAAAACTCAATTATTAGAGAAAATAAGGATAAATAAATGCGATAGAAGTGATATTTATTGATATTAATTAAGCAATGATTCATAATTAAATTAGTTTTAAAAATGTAATGTCCATACAAAAAATTATGAAAGTGCAAATATAAAGAGGCACTACAACCCCAAATCACGGACCACCTACTCGACTGCTGGCTCGGCATGTATCAACTTATATTAGTTGAGTTAAGATTATCACTTTAGTCATCTGCACATCTCAACCCAACTTTGTGACGATGCTAGTACGTATGTTAGAGATAACATTTTGGATCTTTGTACGTACGTCAGAGATGACACTCAGGATCTCTGTACACACTACATCTAGTACCTCTATTATATGTGCCCAGAGTTCTACATGCACTATATATGCAATCTCTTCATGAATAACAGTGAGCGTTGCCCCCTGTGCAGAGGCCTCACTCGATACCCCATGATCTATTGGGTGTGCATCTCCCTGAATGTCGTTTGTCTCCGTAGTGGGAGCACGAGGCCTCTTGGTGGAGTGTCCCTTGCTACGTAGCGAGGCGGAGGAGTTGATCAGCCGAATGGGCTCTCGGACACGCTCAACAACCTCTGCCTGGACCCTGTTGCTCCTAAAAATTGTATGATCAGGATCCTAAAGGGCAAGAAATTTATCGTCATATAATGTGCCTTTGATAAAATCCTAGCAAAGATATAACTCGCTAGGTAAATAGGCTACCTACCCACTAAAGGTGTAACAGGTCCAATTTGGTCTATTTTGTACATTTTTTAGAACCGAACCGGTGTATACTAGTTTTAAAAATTTAAGAATAGATATCGGATCGACACACTACCGAAATTGAAACTTTCAATTTTTTCAGTTATTATATTAAAAATTATAAGATTGATTTTATGTTATATTACATGCTATATTAATTTTAAGTTATAAGATTAATAAACTTGAAAAATAAGATTAGAATTTCATGTTATATTAATTAACAATTTGGTATATAATATATATCATATAAAAAATTATAAATATATATACCGATCCGATTCGGTTTAAATTGATTTTTCAAATATGAAAAATCATCACTGCATCGGTTTTGATTCTTAAGAGCTGGTACCGCACTGGACCTCTTACAAACTGGACCGAACCCACTAGTTCGGTTTGATCAATTTTCTGGTTTTTTTTTTTTACACCTTTACTCCCCACGAGCGATCGTATCATAAATTGTGCTCGATCCATGCCAAACTTAGTCTTGTGCTGCTGATGATTAATGTTGTTTGCGATAATTAAGTTCATTATCTTAAGAAAATCATATAAATTAGCTTGTTTGATGCTTTTCATCCCATCCTACGGAGGAGAATCCGAAACTCACAACTAACTATCAAACCTCATGGTTAGGGGGAGGACATCTAGCCCATCTACATCAGTGCCCTCATCCTCAGCCGTCTCCCTATCACTCGTAGCTGTAGACTCCCTAGGCACCGCGTTCGAATATGCAGTGGACAATCGAGGGATATCAAGAAACACGGCGACTGCATCCACTAAAAATGTAATGGATACATCCTAAATGGAGATTGTGTATGTCTCATCATCTCGGCTGGCATTGCCAAGCTCTCTACAAAGCTCAAATACCATGTCGATGTAGGCGATAATATTGCCTGTCCCTTCATCCTTCTGGTCTATAAAGATAGATGTCAATTACGCTTTATAAAGATAGATGATAGGGATTGCCCCTCCCAGCAAAGATCTTGAAAGTTCGAGATCTTTACCTAACGCTCTACTAATACTATTCTCCCTCGGACATCCTTGTTGGAGGGCTAACTTGCCCTGTCACGCTTCCTACCTTATAAGCCATGGTGAACTTGAAATTTAAAAAGTAATACAAACAACAATGGTTATAAAACAGTTATTATTAGAGCATGCAAGAAAATAATTATAGGAAATAAAAACAATATTAATAATTAGCTTATTAATACAATGACTAATTATTTTGTATGTACACTGTTTGAATGAAATTGTTATTGTTCAAATGGGACATAAGCGGTCGAACATATGTTCGAACATAACGGATGCAATCGAATGCCTAGTTTGACTGTTGGTTCGAATGGTTAATTAAGCATTCGACCAATAAATAACTACCGATTGAATGATTATTGAAAACATTAGAACGATTTTTGGATCGAACTCAATAATAATTGAGTCGACTCAATTTCCATTAAAACCAAACGGTTTGGCTAATTCGTTTGGTTATCCCACAAATAACAAGCACACAAGCCCAGGTAGAGCATAGAGGCATCCCAACCTTGTGTTTTCTGGCTACTTACAATTCCCCATTTCCCATAAAATATAAACCTAGGGTATAATATAGATTTTGTACAAATATGCAACCCAAACAATTCGAAATCAACCCAAATATTGCTACGAGTGGTGTATCCTTGGTGTAGAAGTGGAGGTTGATGGTAGCGGTGACAACGACGGTGTTGGGTTGTGGTTTGAAGAGTTCGGAAGAGAATAAGGTTTTTTCTTTTTCAAATGGTGTGAAATCCCCAAACCTTGTAACTTGTAAGCTGTTATATGTCTAAATCCGTCCAAACGCTTAATTATTACGTTTGAATGAAATTCCATGAGATGAAATCATGGTCGAAGGTTTCATTTAACTGTTTGAACGTAAAGTCATGTGATACATAATGATTTCACATGTTATCTATTTAAATATATAAAAGCCGAGTTCAGGATGTCTGAGTTGGCTTTCATTCCTTATTTTTCGATTCTGCATTAGATATCCACCAAACAAAGTGAGATGTGGCACATTAAATTTGGAAACCGTGTCTTTCACCCATTGTTTGAAATTTTATAGTTTCCTTGGATCAAATAATAGGACTCATCGGTTCCAATTCGCAACCTTTTTTACAAAAAAAAGCATTCTCTTATAAGGGACCATTTCCTTGAATAGAATGACAGGACTCATCGATTCCATTCACAACATTCTAGAAAAAATGCATTCTCTTATAAGGGATCATTTCCTTGAATCGAATGACAGAAATCATCGATTCCATTCACAATGTTCAGGAAAAATGCATTCTCTTATAAGGACCAAGCATATAATCTATTAATTTCTTCTTCTGCATGAAGGGACCAAAAATTACGTTCTCTTTCTCCTGTCTCTAAAGTTTTTCTCCCACCCTCATGTTTCAACATATTTGAAAGTATGTTTACTCATTCATTTAATTTCTATTTTGTAATTCTCCGTCTCTCTAAAATTCTTGAAGTTCTTCATTTTCCTTGAAAATATTAATAAATATGTTGGGTATGGAGATGGAGAGATGGGAAGGGGAAATTCTGGGAAGAGAGCGTGCGGTGGCGGAGTCTGAGAGGAGGAGGAAGCATGTTGATGTTGGTGAACGATGGACTTTGAAGTTTTCGAGTTGAGGACAAAAATATGAACTGAGTCTTGAGTTGAGACAGAGAGGGGTTGGGCTACTTTGCCAATTGTTAATCTTTCAGAAAAGACTCAAAACTCAGGATTCGATATTCATATGGTTCTAATCTACCTAGAAAAGAAACTCGATTTTTAGAAAGTTAGAAAGCACCTAGATATCTGGTAGTATCTTCCGGTTGAGTTTTTGGAACTATCCAGACTTCTTTCTACTATCCAGACTTCTTTCTTTGTGAGAAAAACAATTACTTTGGAGATTTAATAGCTCTGCAGGATTTAGAATTTTTTTTTTGTTCTTTTAGAATTTAGTTTGTAGTTTGTGGATTTTAATCAATTTCGACAAGAGATCGTTGATAAAAACTGATGGTGCATGTATAATTGGTAAATAGATTGGATAAATGAGGGATTTTGAGAGATGAGCAAACACGGATTAAAAAGTAAAAAAAAAAAAAAAAGAACCAATATTCCACATAAACAAAAAATGCGGTTTTTCTTGGATAATTGTAATTGTGTTTAGCCCCAACTTTTCCAGAAAATCTCTGAAATTTTCTCAAGATAAAAAGTGAAGTCGTCAAGGGGAAAACAAAGGAAATCGTTCAGCTACCAAAGAATGAAAATAATAGACTCTCTCAATCGCTGCTTGCTTTAAGTAATCATACGCCACATTTTTGTTTTTTGTTTTCAAAACTAAGCATTCTATACTTCTTTTACAAAGCCCAACTTTCTATATTTTCCATGGAATCAATCATTGAACTTTTTGTTGCAAAACTCACTTTATGTGTTTTTCATACACAAGAGAGAGAGAGAGAGAGAGAGAGAGAGAGAGAGAGAGAGAGAGAGATGGGTCTTATACCTTTCAATGAACTATAGAGATTATTTAGCATCTTTGTTTTCTTTATGTTTATGTCTGGGTGTGTATGTATTAGTAGAGATTCTTGAATGAAGCCTTTGAGAAACTTAGCAGTGAGCATGCGGAGAAAGATATGGATGAAAATGACAATGTGATTGTTTTGTAGGTTTGCGTACAACAATGTATTTAATATGAATGTAAGTAAAGGAGAATGTCACATTTATAAAACCTTAAGACCTTGCAATGTTTTGAAAGTACATGTTCCAGGCAATAGTTCAAAACAACGGGATGGATATAAAGCCAGCCCATGAAGGTAGGCCATGAAGTATAAATTTCAACCATCCACCTGTACAACTTTGCTAAGAAAATGCAGGTTTTTTTTCTTATTTTATTTAGTAAATGCGGGTCATGTTAAGGTATCTGAATCTTGATTTTTTTTTTTCATTATTTACTTCCTTTGCTGAGAGATCTGAGATTGCAAACATTCCATTTTATTAGGCCTAGCACAATTAGGGGCTTCACTTAGGTGGGCATGTAAATAAGAGGTTCCTTCCATTTTTTAGGCGGTAGGATATATTGATTGAGTTATGAATCCTAATAAGAGGAGAAGAATCTATATATGAATGTTTATAATTATTCAATTCTAATTTCAATTTCAGTCAAATTTAAACGGGAAGATAATAGTAGTATCCAGTTTTCCCTAAGGTATATGTGGCAAATTGTATGCATGTTACAAAGTTTCTATATGTAATATATTTATATGTTGACCATTTATTATAATTATTAATTTGTATTTACTTTAATAGTGGCTATGTATAAACTATAATTGAAAGAAATATAATTCTATAAAATCTTGCATAAAGCCCGCGCATTGCGCGGGTTACAGACTCGTATATACAGTATTAGTCATACTAATATGTCACTAATACATATATTTTATACTATATATATAGTGATATACTAATATTAGTAATATCACTATATATATTTATAACTAATACTATATATATATATACTATTATAGTATATAATATATATACTACTATATTATAATATTATCCTTAGTATACTAGCATATGTATTAGTAATATACTAATATATATACTAGTATGATATAGTGATTTATAAGAGATTTATACTAGATATATATTGTCATATAGTGATATAGTAATATTGTTATTTATTAGAGATTTATACTAAAAGATATAGTGATAATTTATACGTAGTGAGTAATATAGTAATATACAATATCATATAGTGATGCTACATAAAATCGGCATGATATGTCATATGCTATATATAAACTAGCTAATTAAAAATAAACGTTTGAACGTAGATTCATATGATCGAACAAGAATGTTGGTGTTTGAATGTAGATATAATGAGAAATCATACATTTGAAAGCCACATACGGTGTTCGCACAAATTGGACTAGTGGCAGGATATTTTTCCTACCAAGTCCTCAAAGAACATGTAATTGTTTGAATGGTTATTTTGGGGCATTTGAACGTACTGAAACTAAAATTCCCTCGTGCATACAAAAATTCTCGCATTCAATCTAATGTTAGTAATGTTTGAAAGAAACATAAAAAACAGGACACACAAGTGATGAGATTTTCCGTCGTAACAAGCTTTATTTTAATTAGAATGATGTCGTTTTGTGCTTCTCATATTGTTACAATGACTTTTTTGGCCACAATAAATTGAAATCCAGAAAAAGGAGACACATAGACTTGATAAACCAAGCCTCTTTCATCCTCCTACACATAATTCACATATGCAATAACAAATTTAGAGAGAGAGAGAGAGAGAGATGGCTGCTCCCGATTTTCCAACACAGAGAGAGATTTAGAGAGTATATGGGTGAGATAGAGACCAGAGCATGAGAGAGAATTTTTGAGAGAGTAGAGAGAGTCCCAGAAAAAGATATGGCGTGAAAGAGAGGGAGAAATTCACAAACGATTACCACAGTTGTTCGGTTTTCTTTTCTTGGTGAGTTTCTTGAAAAATTTCTATGCATTTATATTTACATGTATATTGTGTTTTTCACTTAATAATTTCATGGTATGTACTAAATGTGGTGTAGATGATTTGTGGTTTATTTGGTTGCTTTGGATTTGCATTTAGGGTAAATAATAAATATTCCAATTTCTCTACACCATTTTTTTTTTCAATTTGCTTTGGATTATTTGGTTGATTTGGTTAATAGTGTAAAATTTGAAAATGATTATAGTATTTGTCTGGGAATGGATAAACAATATGTGTTTATGTTGTGCATGGTGAAAGAGTTGTTTATTGTGAAAATAATTAGTTAATTTGGTGAATTCTTGTATGTTATTAATTTGTGTTGAAGAATGGAAACAACGCAGAAATCATTCGACTGATAACTATACATTTCAAATGTAAATTCAGGGGCGAGACAAACCATTCGAACAAAAGGTATATCCGTTCCAGCATGTACCCATCATTATTACAGACAAAGATGTTAATTACATAGTAAGACTTGAATGATATATTTTAAAAGAAAAGAAATAATTAATTAGATTTTAGAACAAAAATATAACATAATTAACATCATAATTAATTAGGATAAATTATAACTTTATAACGAAAGAAATTAGTTTACATTAAAAAGGAAAAGAAAAGACATTTATTTTAAATGGGAACAAAAAATATTTAAAATTTAGTTAGAAATAATACATAATTAAAAACATATTTAATTAGAAAAAATTACAACTTTAAAACAAAAATTACATTTATACATAATTAAAAACATAATTATTGCTTGTGTTATTTTTGTATCTTATATGTTGCATTCAATAAAGCCTTAGACTTGTTAAGTATCAACCCATGTTGGTTGATAACTTTTGAATTGTTTAAAGTGGACAGTTTGAGATTTTAAGATAATTTTTGCAAACTTATAAATTGTGTGTTCCTGTTTGATATTGTAATTTTGGTAGAATCATTTCATGTTATTATCCGGATATTCTGTTGAGTTGTTAGTGCAAATGTGTTACTCGTCGATGCACTTGACTAAACGAGCATATTTGGAGAACTATGAGAAGATGTGCTGAAATTCTGTTGAATGTGTAAGATAATAGTTAGTAGATTAGCGAGTATGATCTTACAATTAGGAATGGGATAGGACCAACTACCTATTGAAACGTAGAGAGTACACAACAGATATCTACGTGCTTGCTTTTTGATGTGCATGTGATTGTTCGTAATATGGTTTTATACATGGATAAGAGTTGGACATGAGTTAGATATTGATTGGATATGGATTACAATGTATATGCAGAAGATGTTAAGAAATTCTTGGAGTCTGCATGCGGTATAGTTGATAGTCACGGGCGAATCAGAATCCTGTGTCTAAAATGAAAGAATTTGCATTCTTATAAGATAGATTTGGTGGGAGAACATTTTGTCATTGCTATTTACCAGGGTTACATAGATTGAGCTTTACTTGATAAACTATATCCAACATTGGAATCTCGGCATGACAGAGCTGACATCGATAAAGATGCATAGATAAAGGTTGGTAGTGATGACTACAACGAGGATATGGAAGAAATGCTGAGTGATATTGATGTGAGAATGTTTATGGATGAAGGTACTATGGACACATCAACTGCAAATGATGCAGGTCAGTGTGAATTATATCCAAGATGTAGAAGGCACAATAAGTTATCCTTTAAAGTTATACTACTTCATATAAAATCCGTATGCCACATATTTGTTAAATCTGTCAATATGCTACTTGAATTGTTTAAAGAAGCACTTTCATTGGACAATGTTTTGCCTCACAACTTTTATGAAGTTAAGCAATTGATGGAAAGACTTGGATTTGGCTACAATATAATCCTTGCATGCAATAACGATTGTGTCATATTTTGGCAAGAGAATGAGCATATGAATTAGTGTCCCATGTGCCATGAATCAAGATGGATATATGACAAGCAAAATGTGCCCCAAAAGGTGGTACGCCACTTTCAATTGATACTTAAATTACAATGGTCATTTATGTCACATGCAACGATTGTAGACATGACATGCCATTCATCAGCCAAAGTTAGGAATGAGAATATATTGTCACATCTTGTTAATTATCAAGTTTGGAAGGAGTTTGATTTTGAACATCCATGGTTTGCTGAAAAATCTTAGAATATGCGACTTTAGTTGGCAACAAATGGGTTTAATCTATTTGGAAACATTACTAGTCATAATACTTGGCCAATAGTACTTGTGTGATATAATTTACCACCATTGAAGTAACTAAAAGATCCATATTTCATGATGAGTTTACTTATTCTTGGTCTGACATCACCAAAAAATGAGATAGACATATATTTATAGTCATTAATTGAAAAGTTGAAAGATTTATGGGAAAATGGGGTCTAGACATTTGATACATCAACATGCGAGTTGTTTAAGATGTATGCCACAATGTTATGGACAATAAATTATTTTCCTGTACACAAGAACTTATCAGGATAGAGTACTAAGGAAAAAATAGCATGTCCGACTTGTAGTAAACATATCCAATCCGAGTGACTTATGCATGAGAAGAAACTATGCTTTATGGGTCATTGTCAATATTTACTTGTTGACCATAAATGGTGTGGAAACACTTGAATGTTTGATGACACTGTTGAATGGGGCACCCTCCACCATATTTGTCTGGACAAGATGAATTTGCATAACTGGAGGATGTTTTTGATAATAACTTTGGAAAAAAAAAACGAGGGAAGCCGAAGCAAATTGCACATGAGTTGAATTGGACAAAGAAAAACATATTTTTTTTAATTGTTGTACTGGTTGACGTTAAACTTGAGGCATAGTCTCGATATTATGCATATTGAGAAAAATAAATGTGATTCAGCGTTGGGAACATGGATGTTAGATGAAGGCAAAACCAAAGATATAGTAAACTCACGTAAGGATCTGAAATAAACAGAAATAAGATTGGAAATGGACTTGTAACAAAGTGGCTTATTTGTCTATATTTCAGTTGCTTGTTATACACTGTGAAGGAATGAAATGGTTATATTTTGTAAGTGGCTAATAAAAATTAAATTACTAGAATGGAATGCCTCAAATATAATGAGGTGTGTGTGTACACATGATTGGTTGATCACTGGATTAAAAATTCATGATTGTAATGCTTTTTTACAATGTATCTTGCCAGTTGGATTCCATGGTTACTTGATGAGAGATGTGCGCGTGGTTCTGACTGAGTTAGGTGTATTTTTCAAAATTCTACGTGCTAGAACATTAAATGTACAAGCTTTGGAACTAATGGAACGAGAAATTACTATAATACCATTTAAGTTGGAGAGTATTTACCCACCATCGCTCTTGAATGTAATAGTCCACTTAGTCGTTCACTTGCCATGGGAGGCTCGACTTGCAAGACTAGTCCAGTATAGGTGGACTCATATAAACCAAAAATGTTAATAAAAGTTATCGAAATGGTTTGAACAATAGGTACTGACATTACAAATGCCATTTTTGAATTATAACTTTGCACATATGATTGTTTTCATATTGTATGTTTATACTATATTCATAATATAAGTTGTATAAATGCATACGAGTGATCCGAACGATATCTCAAAAGAGCTGCATGCATTGGCACGTGGCCCATTGAGATGTGCAGTTCGATATTCTGCATACATTTTTAGGAGAAATAGGTATCACACAATAGATCGAAAACATCAAAAAACATAAAACAGTGGTGTCCTACTTGAAAGAAGTCATGAGGGAGAATATTAATTTATGTGGGATTATTGTCGATATAATTAGTTCGAAATATTTGTGGGAGCTTGTAGTATACTTGTTTAAGTGCGATTGGAGAGATTTAAGTAGTTTTCGAAGGGTCATGCGTGGTGATGAATATTATTTTAGTATTAATACATTGCAAAAATAGTAAGATAATAATCATTTTATTTTGGCTTCTCATGTATTATTTTTAGATGATGCTGATTTAGGGAATCAATGGTAGTGGTATAAAGGTTTTCTCCAAGAATTATATATGGTTTTATTTCCTAGGCAGAGGGACAAGACAAAGATCAAGAAAATGGTTCCTCTACACAAGAAGCATACCAAGAGATTCAACCTGTGTATAACTTTTTTTTGCCTAATATAGAATATGCGAATGCTTTGTTGATATAATTTTTTTTAGGGATGACTTCAAATTAAATTTTGGCCAGAGAGAGGAGTGAAAGACTGTTGATGAGCTTATGTGTAATGCATTCAGAAAATATAAGTTCGAGAACAAGGACTAGGGGCGCCAACATCCTTTTGAGGATGTTTGACCTTGCGATTGGAAAGAACTTTATGACATGTTTGAAGATTCTGCATATAAGGTAAATAACTTATTTTACGTGTCATATTTTCTCACTAATATTTACTAATTATTTGTAGGATTCTATAAACAAAACAAATAGATCAAACTTGGAGATTCACATTATGCAGGCTCAAGATCTTTCCATCATCTGTCTAAGAAACAGGCAATGCCATTTTATATAATGGGTTGCTCGAGTTTATTGTTTGTTGTATTTTAATTGTTTATATCTATAAAACATGTGTCTTGTTGCAAGAATCAAATAACAATTTTGATCTAACAAAATTATATATTACATTATATTCTTCTCATAATGGAGGACGATTTCATTTTGACATACGTGAAAATTATGTAAGCAATATTATCTGTTTTAATTAAATATATTTGTATATTTGTGACAATATTAATTTTTTCTCTTATGAGTAGGAAAAATGATTGACTTGTGTGTTGAATCTGCATCTCATCTGAATTCCTCAACAAATGATATTGACATTTTTACAAAAGTTCTGGGTCCACGTCAGGACATTTGAGGGTTTTCGATCACTGTGTCAAGCCTTTTAGCTTGTATTCATCATCCAATAATACTTCCAACACTTCTATAGTTTTACAGAAAGCGAGGTTTGAGATTGAAAAATTGAAGACAAAGTAAAATAGGTTCAACTGACCTAACAAGTAGACATGGAGATGCGATTGAAACAACAAGACCAATTTAGGATAGCAATGCAACTCTAACTGCATATGAGTATGCAAGAATTTAGGCCTCCTAACAACTGATTTTATAATTTTACTACTATTTGTGTATGATGAACAATGTTTTTGTTTATTCAGTTTGTACTTATGAGACTAAATTTTATGTTTTTTGGACTAATTTTAATGTATTTTGAAGATATTATATATGTGTATTGAAGGTTAATCATGATTATATAAAAAAATTCCTACTGTTCGAATGCCCAAAAACCAATCGAACATATAGTCAGTCTAACCATTCGAACATGTTCAAAAAATACTTAAACGTAATCTATAATTGGCATATCAAACATAGATACAACATTCGAATATAGTGAACTTTGCGTTTGAATGTAATAAGCATTTGAATGATTTCTTACAACATCAAACATTACATGTTTGTTTGAAAGTTATATTGAATGTTGAATGTTTTTCCCTAATAATACATTTAAATGTATTAAAATTCGATTGACCACTCAACGCAATGTGTTTGAACATAGTTGTATGGTTGAACACTAAATTTAACGACCAAACATTTATCCGTAATAATATGTTCAAACGTATTCAAATACAATTGACCACTCAATGTAATGCTTTCAAACATAGTGTTACGGTCAAACACAATGAATTAACTGTTTGAGTGTCCATCTGGGATGAAATTTAATTGTCCCAGAAAAATCTTTAGGTTTGAACGCCATTAAACAATTTTGTTCTGTTTCATCCTAAAAATTATTTTTTGGGAAAAAATTCAATTTTTCATTCTAAAAAATCTTTTGGGACATTAATACCAGGACGACCTTGGGATGATATTTTTTTGTTCCAAAAAAATTTTTGGACTAAAATTGCTATGTTGGAATGAAGAATTTAGTCCCAAAAAAGTTTTTCTATTGTAGTGTGTAATGTGCATAGGGTTGGTCATTTGGATCCTCATTGCTCGACTAATTGGACAAGGGATGGGCATGGTCTAGAAAAAGGTGGATTGAGTTTGAAATGGGGTGTTATTTGAATCTTTAAGTTATTGAATTGGACAATCTGTCCGCCCATTTAGTAGGTAGGGATGGGAAAGAAAGTTGCCTCCCCACCATGCATGGTGGGGAATTGGGGAGGTCGTTACTTGCCTGTATAAGACTAGTAGAACTCTTACGACTTATGGATTTAAGGCTAGTTTGGACACCAAGATCAATATTTCAGGTATTCTCATATATTTTCTTCCCAAACATCATTCAAACACAAATACTTTTAAATTTAAAATTTTCAACTTTTTCATCTAATCATCACCTAATTATTACAAACTTTTCCAAACTTTCAAACAAAATACAAAAATATTACAACCTTTTCAAATTTCAAAACAAAAGTTATATTAAAAAATTATATTCAAACAATTTTTTAACTTGCTAATATTTTACTTGGTAAATAATTGATATTGTTTCATAACATGCTATCATACTAGCCATACTGTTAATCTCTTCAATCAATTTTACAAGACTTTAATATTTCTCTCACACTATCTCTTAACTTCAAATTCAAGATGCTACCTTCTCAAAAGCGTGTGATAAATAAACATCTGTATAGTATGACAAAATTCTCAATGAAAGTGAGGGATCAAATATTTTTCCATATATTTAAGGTAGGTGACAAAATTCTCTGAGAATACTTTACCCACTAGACTCTTATCTCCCTTATTTATCACTTCATCCGAAATACCACCTTCCACCTGGATGATCGAATTCTCTTCTTCCAATAGCCATATAGCTTGTCCCACTTCTCCTCCAAATCCTCCATACCTCCAGCACGAACAACCGAAGTGTCTAATGATTGTGGTTTACCCCCCCTAAAGGAATATGTGAAACCACCTTACTTGACTAATTTGCCTTCTAGAGACACACAGTAGAGAGAAGAATCACCTAATTTACATGATGAGACCAAATTCTAATTTGAGGTAATAAGAGTAGGACATTAAAAAATTGTGGACAATTTACACGGCACCTCTTAGTATTTGACAGGAGACCCAATTTAAAAGAAAAATTATTAGAGCCTGAGGAGGGTCAGGCACCCCGTCACGGGGTCCCCGTGGCCTCATCCCTAGCTATTGGAACTTTAGGGAATTTTGTTTTCTCAAAAATTAAAAACAAAGGAATCGCTTACCATCATGTTATTAATTTGCTAATTATTTGCGAAGTAAATATTATAATAAATTGTCTTGTGGACTACATATATGGATAGCATATAAATTGCATTAATTTGTTGTTTTCAAGCCAACCATATTGCAAATCAATTGGTAGTGCTAGCAAATCTAACTTTTTGAAGAATACAATCGCAACATAATCATGATGTCCGAATTGGGTGGAGATTATTGTCGGAAATCATGATGGCACAAACAATGCTAATCAAAGCAACTTGCTTCGATCGTCTGGTTGAAGATCTAGAACTTGATGATCACTTATCATGTAGAGAGCTAAACGGCATTGTAGTAGTTGTTGTACCAACCCCATTCATGGTGCGGCCATTAATTAGTTCATGGGAGTCAATCATCTTCTTAGCAAAAGATGGCAAGCAAAATGAAGCGGAATGTACCTGAAAGGGAAAAAGATCAAACAAATTTTGTACTAGCTAGATTTAGAAGGAGCACATGATCGGTAAAAAGTTGCATAAATGGACCCAGATCGTAGTACTTGTCCAATAATGGATCGAGGATCAGGACCTACCTCTGAGTTGTAAAACTTCAATGGAGTTTTTGCAACCCCATAACTCTCATTTGGGTCTATTGCGTTGATCGGAATCTTGAAGTTCACCGGCGGCCCCTCCGTGGAGCAAAGCAAGAAACCAATAACCCCACTGAAATGAAAATGATCATAATCTATTAGATATATAATTAGAGTAACGAGCAAAGTTTATATTATAAGTAACGCTAACAACTCTTTTACAACTATTTTACAATTAATTAAGAATAAATTTCAATTCATATAAAGTTGTAAAATAATTATAAAAGAGTTAGAACATGCCATTATTATGTGTACCTGGGATATGCAGGAACAATTGTCCATGCATATTCGACTGAGCCTCTAAATATTTGTCGACATTTAGTGACAAGCATTCCAATGTCAAGGGAGCCAAACCAGATGCTCTCTGCTTGGATGCACAGTACTCCTCCCGGGATGAGTGCTTTTGCCACCAATTCAAGGAAAGAGGTTTCAAAAAGCTCATGATCATGCCCTACATGGCACATAATTATTATACATATTCATGTCGTATCAGAAAACTCTACTTTTGTCAAAATAATTGATTAGAAAGGCAGAAATTAATTGACTCTGTGTGTGTGTGTGAGAGAGAGAGAGACTTATTGGGTCGAAGGCATCCACAATTATTGCATCATAATTTCCTACTGCATTACTACGCTCCAAAAATGCAATTCCTGCATGCATATATGCCCGGCAAAAATAAAGGGATAGCCAGCTGTTAGATACATGCATGCACAAGCACAAAGGTCCAAGCCGATATTCCTTGAGAAAAGAAAATTTGTGCATATTAATTACCATCAGTAACATGCAGTGAGACACGAGGATCATCGTATCCAACTGCAATATCTGGGAAAAATCGCTTATACACCTGAAAACAAATTCAAACCAGAATTAACCATAATAGTACTGATCAATGTAGTCCAGAATATATAAAAATTTAGTTTTTCTAGAGAGAGTTATCTACGTACATGATGATACAATAACATATATAGTTTAATCTAATACGTTATATCTACTTTATAATACAATAAAAAATGACAATATATATGATGGCTCACATTAAATTACAAGATTAGTATATAAACTTTCATGTATAAGATTTTTTGTGTATAAAAAAATGCTAGCTCCCTTTTCTCTTGGCTCTTTAAAGTCAATATATAACTCCCATATATAATTTGAATATAATTTAGTTTAATTCATATAGTTTTTATGAGTAAATATGGAGAGCTGTCGAGATATATATATATAGTTTAATGCATGGGAACTGATGATGATCTGTACTTACATCAACCAACATTGAGTCTATTTCACAAATATCAATCTGCTTAACAGAAGAGTGGCGAGATATTTCTCGTAGGATACCTCCATCTCCTCCCCCAATAAGCAATACCTGATCCATCGAGATGAAAATTAATGGAGTAATTAAACAGGTGCATGCATAATCAATGCAAATTATCATTCAGTTTGTATCAATACAATATTGGAATAAATGTATTTATTCTAAAGCTTCTACACCACTCACCATCCATATGAAATAACCTGATTTGTAATATTTAAATTCAGAGAGTATGCTTTGCAATTTCACATATATCTCGGACTTCTTAAGTATATATAATAGAAAAGTGATACTACTCTTTATCTTAGATCTTCTTGTTTCCTGTCATGCTTACTGACCATGCGACATATTTTAAGTTAGCTTCATATGTCTATTGCTTAAATTTATATATATTTAATTAAGTATCGCATGCTATAAGAAAACTGCTTATTTGTGACTAGTTATTTTCAACAAAAATGATTATTTCAACTGAAATGAATCTATTTTTATCGCAAATAGTCATTTTCATTGAAAAAAATAGTCATAAATATCCGTTTTTCTTGTAGTGATATATATACATCAGCACACAAACCTTTGTGACTAGAAATAATATACCTAATTAGATAAAGAAATGCATTTCTCATAGTAAAAAGGGAATATTATCTCAAGTACCTTGTTTGGATTAGGAATAGAGCAAAGTGGAAGGTGGGTCATCATTTCTTGGTAAGAACATTCATCCTTCTCTGTAAGTTGTAGTGCTCCATCGAGGACAAAAACCTTGCCATAGGCCGATGACTGCATTATTGATCAATAAATATAATTATTGAAGATATTAAAATACAAGATATATAGTCGCATTAAACACATGCATGCATGCTGCTTTTGCATTATATATTATACTGATTATCAACTCAAAATTAACTTGGTAAAGAATATACCTGGAAAACCATCATACTTTGGTATTTGGACGATCCTTGAAACAGAATTTTCTCCACTTTTAAGAAGTGTGCTTGTCCTACAATATATATATACATATTATATAATATATATATTTGTTATTATGGTCCATTATAGTGCAAGTAGTGGAACAAAAAAGATTCAAAGCAGAAGTAATAGCTGGGCAACCTTTGCGTTGAACTGATGATGATCATGATCGATCAACACGCATGCGCAAGATCATTTACATGTCTAGATCTTCACCAAATTATGAGTGCATGCTTACTGAATCCATAAATAAAGAACAACCAAAATAATAATATATAATAAAATATTTTTTTTCTTAAATTTGTTTTGTCTTTTGTTTTTGTTTTTTCCTGAGATGTCTAGTAGGGCAAGATAATGACAAAACGTACTGCATTGTGTATTTTTTTGTGTATTTTATATGGGTTTTGTTATATATCAGCTACTATTCATTCTCACATCTCACAGTTGATAGTTTTTATTTTTCATAGGGTGTGAGATATGGGTTAGTGAATAGTGATTGATGAGAAGAATTATTCGAAAACTATGGAGTTGGATATTATATAGTTGATGGTGGTAATTAATTAGAGGAGCCACATGTATTTGCAATTTCTGATCACTAGAGGTAGCATGCACAAAAAGCTAGAACACCCACATGATCATGAAATACGTACGTACGTACGTGTGACATGCCATGATGCAATACTTTTGGAATATCGATGGTTTGTGTATACGTATGTGCGCCGCATGTTAATTTGTATATATATAGAGACCAAAGTCAGAAATTTACTGCAATTAATTAGAAAAATCACTAAAAAAAGATACTACTGATCTAAAGATCATCTAGTTAAGGTTAATTAACGATGAAAATGGTCTAAAACCAGTACTATCCCATAATAATTAATACCAGTACTACTACTATTTTATGACTAAAATATATGATCATGTACGCGTGTGTATATATATTGCATGCCCTAAAATAATGAAGGCGCGCGCATGGACTTTTTTTTTTTTTTAATATTGGATCAAAGTTCTCATTTGAACGGAGATTTCAATTTTATGGACAAAAGCGAATTTCATATTGAAGAAAATTATCATGATAATGGATATAACTGATGATTAAGTGTGTGTGTGTGTGTGTGTGTGTGTGTGTGTGTGTGTGTGTATATAAGAAGAAGAAGAAGAAGAAGAAGAAGAAGAATTTATAACTTGTAAGCTGTCTGAATTCGGCTTTGTATCCAAGAACAAAGATATATATATATAAATATATATTTATATCCAAATTTGAGTCTCTCTCTCTCTCTCTCTCTCTCTCTCTCACACACACACACACACATATATAAACAAAGATATATCATGACATATATATATATATATATGCATATAATAAATTCTCAGAACTTCATGATCAATGAAAGTGAAACTGATGATCACCTGGCCAAATTGGACAATGTTCTGCAAACCAACCAGGAATCCGTGGATGTTTAAGATCATGATCATGATCACCGGAATCTGTGCTGTCCGATAATACTTGATGATGATGATCAGAAAACTGGTGAGCAGCAGAGACTCCATTTTCACCATTACAGACCACAAGAACTCCATCTTCTTTTGGAAACTTTGGGTACAAATCCATAGAGATTGAGGTAGAAACATGAATGGTAGTTGTTTCCATCTTGAGCTTGGTTTGCACATGAGTTCGCTTGGTATCTGCCATCTATATCTAATATGCTTGCATGCTTAATTTGTTTTATGGTTTGCCTTTTTATATGGCTGGATTTACCTATTCTTGGATCTTCCTTTCTCTCAGTTAAATTAATATATATATATATATTATATTATATATAGACACACACACACACACTCTGCCCAAATTAACTGGCATTCCATGTGGGCTAGCTAGATCATATAGAAATCTATTGGTCTTTTTGACTTAAAAAAATAGGTCATACTCTCTCTTTGTTTTCTCCCATGTGATATCTATGATGATCCAATGGATTCTACGGATCAAGGTTGAGAGACCCAACAAAAAGTTATGTGATAAATTAACTAAAAAAAATTATTTATTTGTGACCAGTTATTTCCTGCAAAAATTACTATTTTATGACAAAATGAGTCTATGCTTAATACAGTCATTCTCATCATAAAAACTCGTCATAAATGTTCATTTTTCTTGTAGTGTTAAATATGAAAACTGATAAATGTAGTCGGACTGTGTAAGCGTGGGAGAGCAGCGGCTGATGTGGAAAATGAAAACAAAACGGTGCGCGTTGTATCAAAGACCAATACCCATGAAGACCTTCCTTCACTCTCCACCTTTCCCTCCCTTCAAGTTCTCCCCCTCCCTCCCACGAAGACCTCTCTTCATCTCCACAGCAAACAACTCTCCCCCTCCCTTCGATTTCTCAAAGCCCTCCTCCCTTTGTCTTCCGAGATCTTCCCTCCCACGAAGCTACTCCCTCTCCATTTGCTGCTTTGCCTCACCACGAAGCCCTCCTCCTTTTGTCTTCTAAGATCCCTTCGTCTCCCTCCCAAGACCAGAACCCCTTCGTCTCCACCTCTCGCACCCTTCGAAGACCACAACCCATGACATCAAATTTTGTAGCTTGAAGAGGTGCCCAGTTGATAGAGGTATGTAATTGAATGAGAGGTTCACAGAGGGAAGCGAACTGCATCGCCACGAAACTACATTTAAAGGAGAAGAGAAGCAAAGAAACTAATGGAAACCAGCCTTGAGAAAATAGCAAAGAGGTTGTTGCGCCCAGCCAACTCTTTCTTGGGAAAAAGAAGAAAAGAAAGGAAAGAAACGTATCCACTCCCGTCACTTCCATTGCCTCAAAAATCAAACCATAGAAGGAGAAGCACAAGAACAACATCTTGTAGCAGTAGAACCCCCATTCTTTTAAGGTGGTGGCGGGTTCAAGATCGATGCTGAAGATCAAAAGGGTTTCGACCATTGTTTCGAATTACTAGGAGGACAATATTTTGGAGAGCGCCTCGGGATGCGACTGGAATTGCCTGGGAAAGTGCTGCTTACCTGGAAATTTTCCAGCTTGAAATTTTGAGGTGCACTAACTTGGTAAGGTTGGCGAACCCAAAAGGCAAAGCTCCGAAATTGTTGCAAGAATGAACCATTTCTCGTGGTGGGTTCAAATCCAATGCGTAGGGGGTAGATCTTTTTTTTTGTGTAGTTGCTACTTTCTATGTACTATTCATCGACTCATTTGTTGAATTTTTGAGAAATGAGTAGAACAAGAAGAAGAAGAAGAAGATTTGGAGGAGTTTTCACTGTAGAGATTTTTTTGTGTTGTTAGTTGCGGAATTTTTTTTATTCTAAAGATTTTTTTTTTTTAATTTTGTTTTCCTTTCGATCGGAGATAGTGTAAAAATTCTGTCTTTTGGGTTTGTCCCAATACGAAGAGGAAGAAAGAACAAAGGTTGGAGAAGTAGAAATTCACGCTTCTGTTTTTATTTTTATTTTTAATTAATAGTAACTGCCACCTCAGCAGCCGACTGCACGGCGATTATAGGTGGCGACTATACATAGCAGAACTGGTTAAATATGGCACCAAATAACTTAGTTTTTTCTATTTTTAAAAAATAAAATATGTAGGCAAAAGGAAGATTCTGTTAAGAGACAATAGTACTAGGATACTTTTCAATGTTTCCACGGGGTATTCATCATATTTTTTTGACTGAAACCTAAGATTTAATCACCAATGATGGCATGGCATGCATGCCGACAATGAGTATATATGCAATGAAAACAATTGGCAAGCATAATGATAAATGATATCTAGAATAATATATCATGTACGTACGTGCAGCATCATGAGTACTAATATAAATATATATATATATATATAATATCAGTGCATAAACTGGCCTGAATATATATTTAGAATTAATATATATGCGTGTGCATGCCGTTTTAATTCATGACCTTACACTCGAGAAAATTTCATCACTAAACTGACAAAAATTCACCACCTCAAAAAAATTACCATTTGTTTCAAAAACTTAATCCGGCATAAAAATACATATATATATATATAGATTTTATTATTTACTTTATATATTAATGGATGTTTTCTACAATTGATCTAAAACTACTTAAGTTTAGACTATATTCATTCTAAGATATATAGCACAAGGGTTTAATGTAAGAAAGTCTCTAAAAATCCAATATACAACATACAACAACTAATGATCGGTACTAATTATAGAGTAACGTTAAAAGTCCATAAAAAGATACTGTGTATAAATTATTTTTCTAATTATATTCATGAATTCTTGTCAGACATGATTGTTATTTAGGAAAGAAAAAAGGGTAAAGGTCGATGTGACTTTGCTGAAAGGTGTTAGTCAATCTTGTCCAGTACTCATGTTTGTGCTTGAAAAATCAATTCATAATTCCCGTGCCATGTATGACACTCATGGCTAGCTACCCAAAAAAGTCACGAATTCTTATACATTCCAAATATAGCCGAAAGAGACCGAATATCATGCTAGAGATATGTTTCCTAATTTGTTTATTACATGAGATCAGATAAAAATTAAAAATAAATTAAATAAAATATTATTTTTTATTTTTATTTTTATTTTAAAATTTAAAACAGTTAAATTATTTATTATATTGTATATAAAAATTAAAAAAAAATTATAATAATTAGATTAAATAAGATAGTTTGTAAAAACAAATGACAACTTAGCTAGAGTACTATCACTTTTCACGTGAATATAATTATATATATTATATATAATCAACAAGAATTCAAGAAATGTGTGCAGTAGTACTCCAAAATAAAACACTAGCTAGCTAGCATAAAAAATGTGGCGGAATCCTTGTCGAAAGTTATTTCTTTTTTTAAGTTTGTGTATTTCATATGAATAAAAATTAGTTAGAAAATGGTGAAAAAGTGAAAAACAAAATTAAAAAAATTAAAAGTTTCCTTAGGATTCGGCCACAGATAGAATGCTAAGCAGTAGCACCCGCGCGTACGTCCAAAATAAGGGTTAAGTACCCAAAAAAAAAAAAAAAAGGAAAAGAAAAGAAAAGAAAAGAAAAAAAAGATTTTGTACTTTTATACGTTGTATCTTTTTTATTATTTGGGTTTTATCGTTTTGGTATTTTGAGTTTCACATCGTCCCTCCTTTTATGGTCAGTTATAATGTCCCTCCCTAATGTTTCTCACAAATAAAATAATAGAAATTTTGATATATATATATAAATATAAATAAGAAAAAAGATTGGGATCAGTCACTATTTAGAGCAACCATTTTGCACTCCCTATATGGTTTCATCTAAGCCACACATCTCAAATTTGAAATTACACTGAGACTGAGAATGAGAGAGATAGAGAGAGGCGATGAAAGAGAGAGAAGGCGAGAGAGACGATGAGAGAGAGAGAGACTGAGAATGAGAGGATGAGAGAGAGAGAGATGGTGAGGGATGAGAGAGAGAGAGAGTTGAGGAGAGAGAGAGCTCGAACTGAGAAAGAGAACAGCGAGGGATGAGAGTAAGAGTATAGGAGAGAGAGAGAGAGACGGTGAGGGAGGAGAGAGAAAGAGACGAGATGAGAGAGAGACGGAGACTGATATGAGAGAAACAAGCGAGTGAAAGGGATGGAAAAAAAAAACAGAGGATTGCCACGTAAGATGTGCAAATTGCACACTGCTACAGTGGCTGATGCCTATCATAACTATAAATAATGGTATGCAACATGTCTACTAATTATTCCAATTCTTATAATTTTTTCATTATCTCATGATGTGGCATTAGATAATAATAGTTTCCAATCATCTAATGTCACATCATGAGATGATAAGAGAATGGATGATGAATAGATTCTTTTCATATATATAATGGTATGCAGCATGTCTATTAATGGACACGAATAACTAAAACAATAATATGAAATTTAAACCATAAAAACTTTGTTTAAAACGATAAAAACCCATTGAAGTATTAAAATCATTTAGAAATATAAAATAATAAAACAAAAGTAAAATGGGAAATAAAAGCCAATAATAGAAAGAAAATAAAAAAACAAATCCAAAAAAGGGTGATGCTAGTATGCCCTCCAAATATACCTCCACAAATGCCTCTCAGTGTATTTTGATTTTTTTCTTTTTGAAATAAAAGCTCCTATTTCATTCATATATCATTGTCTACAATGCAAACAATCTGATATGAAAACTGGTATATTTTCTATCCAAATCTTGTCTATTCCTATGTGTATTGCTTCTTTAGCTAGATTGTGTGCAACTGTGTTTGTGTTTCTATGCATATACTTCATTGTCTAGTTAGGCCAATCCTTAAATAGAAACTTCAAGTCTTCAATGATGCTGTCAAAGTAAGATAGATCTTCAATCTGACCATTCACTGCACTAACAACTACCTGAGCATCCCCTTCCAAAATCACTTTGTTAAAACTTAAATCCTTGCATAATTCCATAGCTTTCCTTAGTGTCCATCCTTCGGCTATAGCGGGTTGCTCCACATAACTTTTCGAATCACAACAAGGTGCCATCATCTCCCCCTTATCATTCCTGATTATCATCCCTAAACCCACCCTCGTTAACTTCACATCTAAAGCTGCATCCCAATTGGCTTTAAGACAATTCACACTTGGTGGTTTCCATTTCTCATCGAACCCTCCTACTTTGCTTTTGTGTTATGTCATCTGCACATTAGCTGTCTAATACTCTTCCACACTATCTTTTGTTGCTCTAATAACATTGTTATGGCTTAGTAATTTATTTTCAAACACAAAAGTGTTCCTCCTAAGCCACAATCCTCTCATTATTGCTGTAGTTTCCTCCATCTCAGACTGTGTAAGTTTCTCTGCCAGCTCTTCCAGTAACCCAAGTAAATCCCCTTCTCCTACTCTTCATTTCTGAACTAACTTAACAACCTCTGACCATACATCATTTGCACCAGGGTATTACCATAGGACATGCATAACTGTTTCTTCCTCCTGTAAACAAATAGGGCACCTGACATCTTCAACAATCCTCTTAGACAACAAAATTTTCCTGGTAGCTAAGAGGTTATTCCCTGCCTTCCATAGAAAATTTTTTGTTCTACCAAGAATTTTCAATTCCCAAATGCTCTTCCAACTCTTTCCCTGTCCATTCTGCTCTGAAGATTCTCATAATAAAGCTCTTTTCCTTGATTCTTCCAAATAGTAAGCAGTCTTGACACTATAGATGCCATTCTTTGATGGACCCCAAATCAATCTATCTTCCACAATCCTCTTGCTTAAAGGAATACTACATATCTGCTCAGCCTCTTCCTTTAAAAAAATTGATTTTATAAGACCCTCATTCCCTTCCTTCCTTTTCTCATGTATTGGATCTTTGACCTTCGTACAAGAATTCAGAGAAGGATTGGGAGTTTGTACATTGAATGAAGATGGTGTTGACAACTACCTTTGACCCCATATATTGATCTTTTGCCCATTTCCTACCATCCATCTGAGTCATTCCTTAAGCAGTCCAAGTGAACTCCATATACTTCTCCATATTTGAGATGGAGCCCTACCCAATTTTGCTTCCAGCAGAGATGTGCTTCTAAAATATTTTTCTCTAAAAATAGTAGCAGCCATAGAAGAGGGATTTTGAAGGATTCTCCATGCTTGCTTGGCCATAAGTGATGTGTTAAAATTGGCTAGATCTCTAAATCCCAATCCTCCATACCCTTTTGACTGACTCATTTCCTCCCAGCTTCTCCATTGGATGCCATTCGAATTCTTTTGATTTTTCCACCAAAGCTTGGAGAGCATCACATTAATTTCTTTACACAGTCTTTTTGGCAACTTGAAGACACTCATAGTGTAAGAGGAGATTGCTTGTATGACAGCTTTGATCATTACGTCCTTCGCAGCCCCCGAAAGGAAAAAGTTCTTCCAATTGTTAATCTTTTGCCAAACTCTTTCTTTTATACTTCTAAAAGTATTATACTTTGATTTACCTACCATAGTAGGTAGATCCAAGTATCTTTCATAGTTGCCTTGCACCCAAGCACCTCCTTCCAATAGAATCTTTCTTCTGTCTTTCAGAGGTGTATTAGAACTGAAAATCGCTGCTGTATTATCCTTATTCAAGAAATAACCCGATGCCTTTTCATATTTTAGCAATAACCCTTGCATCTTCCTCTATTCTTCCACTCAAGCTCTTCCAAACAAGTTACAATCATCTGCAAAGAGCAGGTGATTTACTCTTAAACCTCTTCTTACTACTGAAATTTCCCTTGTATCCCCTTTAAGATTTGAATTATTGAATAAGGAGCTCAGCCCCTCTGCACACAAGATAAATAGATAAGGGGATAGATGATCCTCTTGTCTAAGTCCCTTTGCAGGATGCACTATAGCTCTTGGTTTGCCATTGATCAACACTGAGAAAGAAACTGAGCTAATACACTTCATGATTAAATCTGCCCACTCATCACAAAATGATTAAGTGGAAATAATGTGAAAATTAAGCATAAAAGCTAAAGGTTCTTGTTTTGAAAATGGGTACATATGCTTATTTACACACTAAGTTCACAACAAAGGCAATACGAGGGCAATCTGGGAATTCATGCACAGAATAAATAGCTGCACTAACCTCACACACGCACTCGACACTTAGAGAAAAAAAAAAAGAGATTGTTGGTTCCTCTCAAACCCGTAACCCCCTTTCTCTGCTTTGCATCTCAGACTTCACACCGTAGACCCACATGGAATTGGAGAGAGTAGGAGCACTGGAGAGAGCAACAACTTGGAGAGAGAAACCAGTAAGAGTATTGGAGAGGATGAGAAATGGGAGCTTAAAAGGGACCAGAAGGTGTGTGAGAAGGGGGTCGATGGCTGGCAGAGTCCAAAAATTTACTTAAAACTTTCGGTTTTTAATTCTAGGGATTTTGGATGTTTTCCTTTCTCTGGATGATGAATTGGTGTTTTCTTTTGGTTGATAGTTTATTTTCTTGCTGGATGGAAGAGTAATTTCGTGCCCTAGGTTAAAGGGAACCTTTGAACAGTTGGATTTTAGTTGGGGGTTTTTGATTTCCTCTCGGTTTTAACTTGTATGCTCCATGAATTTCTATCATTCTCATAGACACTGGGATTAGGGTTTCTCTGCATCTTCTTTGATGCATCGTTGATTGAAGGCATGATGAATGCTTAAGGGATACAGACCCTAGACCCAAGCTGTATGTTGATTTTTAGTTGATATGAAATCTTGTTGAATTTCTTCATTAGATGTTCTGTAGGGATTTTAATCCTACATATCATCCAAATGAGGTTGCCATGACTGGAGTAGCATTTGATAGTAAATGAGGAATGCCAAACTTCTATAAAATCCCTCTGTGCAAAGGGAACCCGAAGCCTAGTTACCTTTTTCCCTAAAAGTTTTCTCTTCAGAGCATTGGTTTGGAGTTTTAAAACTAGTTTTCTTTTCTTCTTCCTTAGCACTACAGAAAGCCCAGTTCTTAGTTGTTTGTAGAACCCTTACAAACTGTTTATTTTAATGCTAAACCTTTTTTTCCACAACTTTTGAGTTTCTGGTATGAATAGTATAGGCTGACTTACAAGATTACCCAATGATTGAAAGATTTGTACCCATCTCATATTTTACCTTCTTACTTCATGTTAATCCAATAAATAGTTGCAAGCATTGAATTTATCTTAATCCCTGTGAAATCGACCTTGGGACTCTCATTATACACAAGTAAAACACCTTCTACAATTGAGAGGTAATTTATAATATGAGACACAAAACCCGAGCCTTTGCATAACAACACCCACATAAGGCCACTTTATCCTATCATATGCCTTGGACATATCCAACTTGATAGCCATACTGCCTTCTTTACCCTTCTTCCCCACCTTCATCGAGTGTAATACCTCATAAGCCACCATTACATTATTACTTATAATCCTATCAGGAATAAAAGTACTTTAGTTGGCTAAAATAGTTACTGACAACACTTATTCGAGTCTGTTAGCTATCATTTTGGATACCATCTTGTAGATGACATTACAGAGGCTGGTAGGCCTATATTCAGTTACCAACTTAGGGTCATTTTTTTGGGGAATCAAAGCAATAAAAGTATGGTTAACTAAGTTGAAAGGGATTTTACCATTCAGCAGGTAGGACTATCAAACACACCTTATCACCTACTGTTGCCCAATGATTTTGGTAGAAACAAGCGCCAAAACCATCGGGGCCTGGTGACTTCAAAGGGGCCATACTTTTAATAGCATCTTCTACCTCCAATCTGCAAAGAGGTCTTCTCAATTTTTCATTCATCTCACTTGTCACACGAGGTACTACATGTTGCAAACACTCATCCATAGCTGCTGGACTTGGGTTTGAAGTAGTGAACAACCTTTCAAAATAAGATCTGAAAGCTTCTTCAACTTCCACATGAGTTCTAAAAACTCTTCCTTGTTCATCCCTCACTTGATTAATACTATTCTTCCTTCTTCTCTGATTTGCACAAGCGTGAAAAAACTTGGTATTCCAGTCCCCCGAGACATACCAATTCCTTTTTGCCCTTTGCTTCCATTTTACATCCTCTTTCTTAAGAATGATCCCAATGTCCCTTTGCACCATTTTAATCTCTGCTGAATTGTGCCTACTCTCCTTATCTTGTATCTTTTTTTAGATATGCAGTCTTCTCTTTAATTTATTTCACTCTATCCACTTTGTTCTGATCATCCCACTTCACAAGTGTGCTGTAGCTTTCCAGTAGCTTTCCAGTCCCCCGAGACATACCAATTCCTTTTTGCCCTTTGCTTCCATTTTACATCCTCTTTCTTAAGAATGATCCCAATGTCCCTTTGCACCATTTTAATCTCTGCTGAATTGTGCCTACTCTCCTTATCTTGTATCTTTTTTTAGATATGCAGTCTTCTCTTTAATTTATTTCACTCTATCCACTTTGTTCTGATCATCCCACTTCACAAGTGTGCTGTAGCTTTCCAGTAGATTTTTGAAATTCTTTGTATGCTCACCCCTTCCTTCACTTCTATCCCACACCCTTCTAATCACTTCTTCACAATCCTCCTCCATAGCCTAACTTGCTTCATATCTAAAAGCCTTCCTACCTCTCCAATTGTTCCTCCCTTCCTTACATAAAGTCAATAGTAATGGCCTGTGATCTGAACTTTTTCCAGCTAAAACCTCCACCCAGTAATCTCTATACATTTGTGCCTAGCTTGGATTGGCCACTGCCCTATACAACCTTTCTTCGGTAAATGTATCATCCTCATGTTAATTGCTCCAACTTGTTCCCTCTCCACCCTAAATCAGAAAGATTCCCTTTCTCCAATGTCATTCTGAACCTCTCCATCAGTTTTTCCTGTCTCGGATTTCCCCCCACCTTCTCATCATGAGTTACAATTTCATTAAAATCCTCTATTACACACTAGATTCCCCTTAGGCTTAAAAATTCAAAGAAATCCCAAGCTTTAGCCCTCTTTATAGTTTTGTTTTTTTTTGTTTTTTTTTTAAGAAGAGGACGGTACCCCAATTTTATTGATAGCCCTCACTTATGGTGGATGAAAACCGTGGTTACATCCAGATGCACGGGGTTATATATTTTCAACAAAATACCAATACCTAGGTATCAAAAAAAAAAAAAAAACAAACCAACCACAATACAAAACAGTCAATAATGTTCATAATAAAAAATTACAGTACTAAGATAAAGTAAAAAGGGTGAAACGAAAGGCACCTGCAAGAAGAAAACACCAACAAATAATGTTAACTCAAATAAAACAAATAGAACTTACCAGTGGAAACCTACTTGAACCGCAGGTAGGGAAGACCAATTTTGTCCATACGAAGAAGACCTTGGAGGTGACTGGTCAAGTTCTCACTATTAATGGTCCAATCCATATTTAAACCCTCAACACCCTGCTTGGCTTAAAAATCGGCCACGATATTACCCTCACGAAAAACATGGGTCAAATAATACTCCACGCAGCCCAAGAGACCCTGCAACTCTTCCCAGAAATCCTCTAAGTACCAAATATTACAAGCTCATTTTATAATCCAGTTAACAAGTAATTGAGAATCTATCTCAATCTTAACGCTGCCAAAACCTAACTGACAGCACCTTCGAACCCCTTCCAATAACCTTTTCAATTCAGCAAAATTATTAGACCCCTCACCCAAGAACATAGAATAAGCTACATGCAATCTACCACAACTATCATGAATCACCTCCTAGCACCCACTAGCCTAGGATTCCCGAAGCTACTACCACTGAGTTCAACTTCATCCAACCTTGTGGTGGCCGGATCCACCTAACCACACGAACTTGCCTTGGTTTGGGAAATAAAACTGAAATTTCCAACCTCTGTAAAATATCAGCATCATGGGAAGAGATCCTAGAAACTTTCATGACTAAAGAAATAATGCTGCGAATCCAAAGCTTAATCACATGCCAAACCGACTGAACTGACTCTACCTTATTCTCAAACTGAACCTTACAAATCCTATCCCAAAGTTTCCAAGGGACAATAGACAGAAGAAGGCAAAAAATAACCAATAACTGAGAAGACTTTCCAGCACGGTAGGAACCAGAAATATTTTGCTCCTTCCAAGTCTGAAAAAGGCCCATATGGACATCTAACTGGATCGCAGCTAGACGCCAAATTTGTCTAGCAAAATCACTAGTACACAACACGTGGTTTAAATCCTCCATTTGGCCCCTGATACAACAATTAAATTTAGAAACCATAGGAATGCCAATATTTCTAATCTTATCATCCACACTCAAACAATTATAGGAAGCCTTTCACATCATAATAGATATTTTCTTAGGAAGATTGATATGCCAAATCCAAGGTAAAGGAGGCGCTCTAAGGAGAATATAATCACAGGCACTTGTAGTAGCAAATTTACCATTATTATCCTTCAGCCAAACAAGAACATCATGTCCATCCTTCCTCCTAGCCAAAAATTGATATGACTCAAGAGCTTTACTTTGACCCACTAGTCTCTTTAAAAGGGGAACATCCCATCCGTCATCAATCCGACACTCTTTAATTTTTAACAAAGGTTTCTCAAGAACCTGGTAATGAGCACTAATAGGACCACCATCCTCCCAATTATCATACTAGAAAAAAATATTACCATCCCTAACCATCCATTTTGAATTATTCAGAACCTCCGGAATACTACAAACACTTGATTTTCAAAATCGATTACCCTTATTAGTATTCATAAGGGAAAATAATTACCTTGAACATACTTACCTCTTAAAATATCAGTCCATCAAGACTGACCTTGAATGAGATGCAAGGCAAATTTCATGTGTAAAGCCTTCTGAATATCCCTAAAATTACGACAACCAAAACCACCTTCCGCCGTAAGAGTACAAATATGTTTCCAGATCACCCACTTCCGCTTACCTTTGCCATCAGAATCATCCCAAAAGAAGGAACTAAGTATCCTATTCAAAGCCGTGAGAACCCCATTAGGAACCTGTAAAATAGCAAGAAGATGTGTGGCTAGGCTTGACAAAACATGGCACAAAAGAATAACCCAACCACCAGCAGAGAGCAATTTCATTTTCCACCCTGCAATTTTCTTATTAACTTTCCCAAGCAACTCACCATAATCACAAACCTTAAGCCTACCAACCACAATAGGAACACCCAAATACTTAAAAGGAAATGAGCCATTCAAAAAACCAGTTAGATGGAGAATAGAAGATTTTCTAGAAGCAGAAATCTTTTTAGAGTAGAAAATAGCACTTTTATCTTTATTAAGAATTTGGCATGTCCAAATCTCATAAACGTTTAAGACCTCCATCAAACCTTTCATAGACTGTTTTCCATCATTAGCAAATATAACAATATTATCAGCATACATAAGGCGGGAAATAAGAGGAGTACCTCTAGCCTAAGTAAATTGACCGATTTTACCATGCTTAAATGCCTCCTTTAGAAGACAAGACAAAACCTCTTGCATAATAATAAATAGATAAGGTAAAAGAAAACTCGAATTCACATGATCATAAGCCTTGGACATATCAAGTGTAACCAGAACATTACCCCCATGAGACTTTTTATTAATAGAACGAACCATTTTCTGAGTAAGACTAATGTTTTCAAACATGCTGCGACTAGGAATAAAAGCCCCTTGCTCATGAAAAATCATCTTAGAAAGGAGATTCGTCAAACAACCCACAATGATCTTAGCACAAATCTTATAAATCACCGAACAAAAGCTAATAGGCCTAAATCTATCAAAACCATTAGGCGTATCAACCTTGGGAATCAGCACAATAAAAGATGCAGTATAAAATCTGGGAAGCGTATTATGTTAAAAAAAAAAGAGATGGCTTCCAATAAATCATCTTTAACAATATTCCAACAAATCCTGAAGAACCTAGAACCAAAATCGTCTAGACCCAGGCTACTCTCAATAGGAATGCTAAAAAGTGCGTCCTTAATATCCCCAATGGAAGGGATACTACAAAGCATCAAATTCTCATATTCAGCAATCACAGGAAGAATCAAATCCCCTAAATTGGGTAACTCACAACTACTACTCTCACCCAAAAAATTATGGAAATAATCAATTGCCGCCTGATGAATTTCAAGTGGGGTTTTTAAAATAGTAGCCTCCACCAAACACATATCAGTAACCATTTTGTGATGTTTGGCATTCAAGTAAGCATGAAAAGATTTAGAATTTTGATCCACATCTTTAAGCCAACTTTTCTTAGCCATACGAGAAAGACGAATGTCTTCTTGACCCTTCCAAGTTAAAAGCTCCAAATTAGTAGCCAGGAAATTATTATCATCCTCAACTGAAAAGGAGTTTTCAAGGTGAGTTTCCAGACTATCAATACGAATCTCAAGATCACTAATAACAACATTAGTTCTCTAAAAAACACGCTGATTCCAATCTTTTAACACCACCTTCATCCTTTTCAACTTAAGAGATAATTTACAAAAATCAAAGCCAGTTCCCTCTTGATTCCACACCCTTTTTACAAAACTAAGAAAATCAACATGATCAATCCATATAAATTGAAAGCGAAAAGGACTAGGGCCATACCTAAAGGGATTGTCACCCATTTGGATCACTAAAGGAGAATAATCCGAAGTAGTACAGGACAAAACCTGAGAAAACACATTAGGATAACAATTAAGAAATTTAACATCAATAAAACATCTATCTAACCTTGCCCAGCTGCGAGCCAAGCCGCTTTGACCATTGCACCAAGTCATCCTCGAGCCCTTCGAACAAATGTCTATCAGACCACAATTTTAAATGCACAAATTAAAGTCTTCCATCGCTGCAAATGGACATGGATGACCCCCTCTTCTTTCAGAGCCCTTTTTGATAATGTTGAAGTCACCACAAAGAAGCCATGGGTAGTTACTATTACTAGTAGCAACCAGGTCCTCCCAGAGAGTCTTCCTTTTTAACGGGTTACACTTAGCATACACAATGGTAAGAATAAAGATAAACCCATTCTCTTGAACTTTCACTGATAAAAATTGATTAGACCCTGCCAACCATTGTATAGAAATTTCTGCATTCCACAACAACCAGATTTTCCCATTTTGTGCTTCATTTGTAACAAAAAAATCACAACTAAAGTTCCCCAAACAAGTTGAAATTTTATCTTCCATCAGAAAAGGCTCAACCAAAGCTACAATTTTAGGCGTATATTTGTTTATGAGCTTCCTCAAACGTGACTTGGAGGTACCAACTCCCTAGATATTCCAAAAAAGAATTGGACTAATCATAAATTAAGCTTGGTGGGGTGAGTGATAGCCCGGGTAGAATTCATTTTTTGAAACTTACTTGCCGTTTTCCATGGTTTCTCAGAGTCAGAGCAATATTCTTTTGGCATGTCGGCTTTCAGCCTATCTCTTTCAGTTTCACCTTCAAATTGTGACTCATCAACCTGCTCTTTCTCGACCACAGCATCACATTCGTTGGAAATAAATTGCACCACTGGATCACCCTCATTGGCCTCAGTCAACCGATCACCATTCAAGCTAAACCCATCCTCATCTAAGTTTGTAACTTCCACTAACTGAATATCCTTACCTGAACCCAACTCACCACCTTTATCATGCAAGCCCAAATCCGATTGCACCAATTGCCCTTCATTTGACTCGGATTGTTTACCACTTGAAGGCCCAGGGCCCGTATGTCCATGAGATGAACTTGGCTACCCTGCATCAACAACAGGTGCAGATTGCATAAACTGATTCAAAGATGATGGATTTCTATCTAAATCCCGCAACCCATCAGAACTCACAATTGGACATATCTTAGCATCAACCTCAAGAAATTTCTTCCCAACGTTAATGGCCATATTCTCGTTATTGGGTTCAACCATCTTAGCACTTTCAAGAGGCAAAATTTCACCTTGTTGCACCACCGTATCCCCATTTAGATCCAGAATTTGAATTTCTACACTTGTTTCCACAACCTCCGTAGGTTTCCCTTCCTTTCTAACCCACTTATGCCCACCCTTCAGCGGCTTCTTCTGATCACCCATAATACAGCAGGTTCAAATATTATGGCCTTGGCTTTTGTAGAAGGAACAATAAGCAGGCAAGGTTTCGAAAGCCACCTCCTGCCTTCTACTCCGTGGCACCCCAGGTTTACCTATCCAGAAATAGGTTATTGGCTCCTTTGAAGAATCTACTTGAAGACAAACCCGAGCCCCATCTGTTCGCGTTGCACAGGCCGTAGAATTATCATGTCGTATAAACCTTCCTATAAGTGCTGTGAGCATTTTTAAGATAGAAGATTGATAAATGTTAGGAAGGAGTCCAGGAAAAAACACCCATACCGGGACACACGGTGGTTCAAAGTTTTCATCAAAATTTGGTGTCCAAGCGAAAGGTCAGTATAAAATACCATTGATCTAACATGATTCTCTGGATAGAGCCTTGCAAAAATCTAACTTGTTGGTCATCTGAACAAATACATGGCGCGACCGTTGCATAGCAGAGATCACGGGCATGCTAGACAACCCCCAACGGCTGTAGATAAAGGAATGCACGGCGTCGAGAGAAGGCCTTTGGCAGAGGAATTTAAGGACTATAGAGAAACGGAACGGCTGTGCTGTTTTCTCAATCTCTTCGGTAGAAGAAGTAAACACCAGTTCACCATCTATGGACTTTGGGTGACGGAAAGGGACCTCCATCTCCGGTAATGGCTAAGGAACCGTGGAGACGGCGCAGGGCTGCCAAAGGCAGCGACCCATCAATGGCTGCCATGCAGCCACAGGAACGACTTAAACTTGGCAAGAATTGCAAACGTAAAAAAACCCTAGTAGAGTGTTTTTACATATAAGGAAAGTTTTTTTTTCTTTATAGTTTCTGGTTGTCCATAATAACCTGTTAGCATCCAACCACCCTTATCTTCCTCCTCTGAAATCCATACATTTATATGCCTGTGTATAGTTCGTAACTTCAACCTTTACCAAGTTGTTCCATAAGAGTGCTAAGCCACCCCTCCTCTCTACTGACTCCACTACAAAACATCCTTCACACTTTAGTTTTTTTCTCAATCAATAACACCTTTCTACTCTTAATTTAGTCTCCATCAAAAGACTATATCGGGTCTCTTTTCCTCCACCAAATGATAGAGGTCCACCCTTATCTTCCTCCTCTGAAATCCACACATTTATATGCCTCTGTGTATAGTTCGTAACTTCAACCTTTACCAAGTTGTTCCATAAGAGTGCTAAGCCACCCTTCCTCTCTACTAACTCCACTATAAAACATCACTCACACTTCAGTTTTTTTCTCAATCGATAACACATTTTTGCTCTTAATTTAGTCTCCATAAAAAAAAAACTATATTGTGTCTCTTTTCCTCCAACAAATGATAGAGGTCCACCCTTATCTTCCTCCTTTGAAATCCACACATTTATATGCCTCTGTGTATAGTTCGTAACTTCAACCTTTACGAAGTTGTTCCATAAGAGTGCTAAGCCACCTCTCCTCTCTATTGACTCCATGACAAAACATCCTTCACACTTTAGTTTTTTTCTCAATCGATAACACCTTTCTGCTCTTAATTTAGTCTCCATCAAAAAGACTATATCGGGTCTTTTTTCCTCCACCAAATGATAGAGGTCCTAAACTGTCCGAGAGTTCCCAATCCCTCGGTAGTTCCAACTTAGAATTTTCATTACGATTGGCAGGGCTGTTAAACAGCCTCTGCCAATTCTGGTAAGATTCCACCATTCTTTTGTCATTGCTCAATCTTCCTTTTTTATTCTTCCCACTCTCACCCTTTCCTTCCTCCTCCTCATCTTTGAATCTTTTTCTAGGTTAAGCAGCCTTCCTCTTTAACAACTTGTCCCTTATCTCTAGCTTTCCTCTTCCACCTTCTCCTTGTCATAGGTTTTCCATCAGCAATAAGCTCTGGTCCACCCCCAACTAACACTACTTCAATCTCCTCTCTACCNTTTTTTTTTTTTTTTTTTTTTTTTTTTTTTCTTTTTCTGTCTCATCCCTTTCTTCCTGCCCCTCTGTCCTATCCTCCCTTGATTTTTCCTTCACATACTCCACCTCTACTAGCTAAGCATCCTTCACAACCTCCACCTCTTCCCCTACACTGCACTATCCCCCAACCCCTTCATCATTTTCTCCTCTCACCATATTAGATAATATGCCCCCATTGATTTCCTCCGCCCATCCTTTTTAGTGCCTTCCTCATCTCCCTCTTCTTCCACATTTTTATAAAAGCTACTAGCTCCCCTTCTTGTGTCTTTATAACCTTCTCTTTCCTTCACTCTTAGCCTGATTTAGCCTCAGCCCTCAGCCACGACCCATATTGAGCCTTCCTTTCTCCTTTCCCTTCATATCCCTTACTCCCATGAACCAAACAACCACAAGCAAAACATATTCTAGGCAACTTCTCATACCTTAAAGGAATCCACAGCTTTTCTCCTTTCACAATAGTAAATCGACCTTTGGCTTTGGCCAAAGGTTTGTTAAGCTCTAAACTTATTTGAACTCTTAGAAATATGCCACATCCACTCCCATCTATCTTCAAGCCAACCTTTTCCACCTTGCCAATAGTCTTCCCTATCTGCTTCCCATGGTCTTCATCCATACAAACAAGAGGCATATCGTGCATTTGGACCCAGAACCTCTCCCGTTCAAACTTCAAACTTTGAGGTGGTGTGAATTCCTCAAACAGTTTCAGTGCTAGCAAGTGTGAATCAAACAACCATGGTCTCCCACTCCATACCTTTTGCTTATCTGCATGATTAGCAAAAGTAAGTGTGAACACATTATTCCCCAACTCAAAAACTTTACTGGCTTACTGACTCTCCAAACTTTCATCATTGTTGTCTCTAGCACTTCCTTTCTAATACTCCTCTCCATATAGACCCTTCCAACCAAGCTACACTCCTCTTTATATTGGATTTCTTCTGTAATAGTTTCGTAATGGCTATTGCTTTCCCTTCCTCCTCTGTCAAGCAGAATCTCTCTCATTTCTCTTCTACCACATTCATTCTCCTTCCATACTAGACCCTCATTCTTCTCTATTAACAACTCGAACAATGTCCCCCTGAGATTTTTCCATTCTTCCACCACGTTTTTAGGCTCCAGTAATGTCACCGTAACCTTCCTCCTACTACAACCACCATGGGCCACCGTACTATCCGCTGCACACCAGCTACGTACCACATGCCTCCCACTACAAAACCATTAAGATCTCCTGTGGTCCCTCCCAAAACTTCACCTCATCTTCTCTTCACGAAAGCAGAGAGAAGAATGTATTTTGATTTTGTATAATGTTAAAAAAATACACACAAATTCACTAGTGGCAAATTTTTTAAACATTTAAAAAAAAAATAAAAAACAACACTTTTGAAAGTCACATTTGAAAGGCAACTAAGCATTTTCTATCTAAAAATATTTGAAAAACATAAACTATTTATAAATTTAAAAAAGAAAAGAGGGATTTCCTTGTTGCGGAGGAGAGGGGCGGCCTACGCACCTTACATAAACAGGCATTTTGCTTGGGTGGCCAACCAAAGCTAGTGAACGAGTGGTACTAGATGCACGGGAGGAGTTTTTTTAGTGTATTTTCTATACTTTTAGTTATTGAAGCTTTTTAGGTCTTTTTTGGGTTTTACCTTCTATTCATGTGTTTTAATGTTCTAAATTCAAAATTATTTTAATTTTATCGTTTTTCTACATATTTCTATGTTGTGTTTTGTTTTAAAGTTGTTTTGAATTTTATTTTTCACTTTTTTGATTTATTCTTTTTTTTAAATGAACATGTAAAATGAGTTTTGACATCCCTTTTTTATTGTTAGCTTTTTTGGAATAATTTTCTTATTTTATCCATTAAAATAACATAGAGAAGGAGGGACAAACCAAATATTATAATTTTGGAGGGGTCGGATATTTTTAGGTTTAGAATAAATAGATGAAATAAAAAATCATAGGGACACATTTAACAAATTGATAAAAACTGAGAAAAAATAAGAAAGAAAAAAAAAATCAAACTTGCATTCTTCCATGAATACAGGTTGGGAGGGGTATTTCCCACCCGTCCCATTCTAAATGGGCCTAAGCACAACACTTGGTCCCAATCTAGACTCCAGCCCGAGTCTCACTATTTCGAGGCCCCAGAGTCACTAAAAAGGGTCCAACCCTCAAGATCATATCAGATAAAGAAGGATTTGTAATGCGGAAAACCATACACAGTGGGCATATGAGATCTGCCGACTCAGATATCCCTTGTTACACATAGCTTTAAGGAATTACGTCGGTAGGATAAACAGAAGATGTGGATGACCCTCCATTCTCTAACAGAAAGGACCAGAAGTAACCGCGCCATTAGGACTGTTCACTCGACCCAATAATAGCATTTTCGATCTGACCCGATAAAGCTCATTTCGTTTGGCTGATTACCCAACCCGACAGGATTTTCGAAAAAACGAGTATTCCGACCCTTTTTTTTTTCAATATATATATACTAGAAAATTATGATTACCGTTCTATACAAAATATTTGAAATGGTCTTGTTCCAATGTTTTAACATAGGCGAAAGCAAAATGGTCATCAAGGTGGCCATCAGAAATGCTAACATCAATTCAACAGGTTGTATTTCTAGTTTGTGTAATTTATTTGAAATCTTGTAAATCAATATTCTTTTGCTTAAGTGGAAAAAAGGGGAAGAATACCCATTTTAAATAGAAATTTATATATGTAATTGCTTAGAATGCTTTTATTTTTAGTTTTTATTTTTGCTGAAAAGTAATATATGCCAAGTTAGAATATCATAAGTGGATTTCAAGTGACAAAAACGAAAGTATCAACACATTCAAAAGATATCAATTTGATCTAGATAAAAAAGAAATACAGATAGTCCAGGGGTCAATATTGCTGTCATCTTGTACTTCTAACATGTTTTCTTCCATTTGATTCACCATGCAGTGAAAATACAATAGCGAATATAGGATACATGGACTTGTGTCAACATACATGGACTTGTAGTTGTGGCCCTGTTGTAATCTTTAATCGGTCTCATTCAAAATATTCTTCAAAGTTATCCCTACATGAAATATAAAATTATGTTAAACATATAATTAATTGAAATGAGTATAAGAAAACATATAATTAATTAAACTTACTGGTTTCTAACTTGTAGCTTTCAGTATCTTCCATTACATCTTTGGAATCATAATTAATGGAGGGAGCCATTAAGTAGTTTTGTGTACAGATAAGAGATTCAACTGTTGTTGGGGCCAATGAGCTGTGAAATGAATCTAAGACACAACCTCCAATGCTAAATGCAAACTCAGAAGCAACAATAAATATGGGAATAGCTAACACATCTTGAGCCATATTGGCAAGGATCGGATATCTAATTGAGTTCACCTTCCACCATAGTAGAATATCAAAGTCAGGTATTGATCCTTCAACACTTTCCATGAAATACTTATCCAATTCTAATTTAGACTCTAACACACCTTTTGATGCTTGATATTTTTCAAACATACTTAATATATCATCCACATTGTCATAAGAAATGTTGCTTTGGGTCTCACCAATACTTGATTGGCCCCTACTTTAACCTACATTGGATTTTGAATATTTCTTATACATTCGCTCAATCATTATCCTTAACCAATCAACAAATTCAAATGCTCGCTTATTCCCAAGAATATTTCTAAAACAAAACTCAAAAACTTCCAACTTGAAGCGCAGATCAAGCATAGATGGAATAAACAACATTTTGTTCAATTTCTCAAAATCTCCTCAATACTTGTTATATTTTAACAACATCCTCTTTGATATGGTTTTCAGCATATTACTCTCACTCATATAAAATTTGTTCAAATAATTATAGATTGTAAATATTTTTCTAATGAACAAATTTGAAATTACATAAACTGAGCTTGAAACCCACAAAGTAGTATCATAAAAAAAGCTTCAAAAATTTTACAAAAACCTTGATGGTTTCCCAATCATATAAAGTTAGTATTCCTTGTCCAACCTCACGTAAATATGGGCCAAACTCATTGTCTTCATCTTGCATCGCCTCAAACGCCGCATAATATTTAAGAGCCACACTTAACATTAGATATGTTGTGTTCCACCTAGTTGGAACATCAAGACAAAGAAGCCAACCACCCAAAATATTTTGTTTCTCTACATATGACTTGAACTTATTAAGTCGTGCAGGAGAAGACTTCACATATTTAATTACAATTGATTTATGTGAACAAATCATGCGATTCAAAATATGTGCACATCTTGCAGGATGGATTGAAAGAACTTGACAATTAATTTATCAATTTCTTTCAATCCATCCTAGATAATGAGATTCAAAATATGTGCATAACATCTTATATGTATAAGTTCTTGTCTAATACCATACAATCCTTAAGTTTGGCGATTTTCCTCAAATAATCGATGGCCATAGTATTAGAGGATGCATTGTTGATTGTAATTGTAAATATCTTCTTTATGCCCCATCCAAGTACAGATGACTCAATCTCTTTTCCCATTGTTATTCCTTTGTGATCAGGAACTTTCTTAAAATCTATAATCCTCTTATGCAAGATCCAATCATCATAAAAAAAATGGGTTGTTATGCACATATAGTTAAGATTTTGAATTGATGTCCACATGTTAATAGTGATGCAAATCTTATAATCGGATGTCATGAATATATTCTTCAATTTATCTTTTTCTAACATGTACATCCTCATACAATCTCTCATAACAGTAATGCGAGAGGGGATTGGAAATTTAGGCTTAACTACAGCCATAAAGTCTTTAAAACCTTGTTTTCTACAAATCTAAATGGTAGCTCATCCATGATTATCATTTACCGATCGTATTTTTTGTTCATTGTACTTGGCAAGTCCAACACTAAGACTGCTAGTTGTACCATCCACCCTTGTCTTCCTAGTCCTGGTCATTTTTTATTGGAGGTTATCCTTTCCAACCCCACTAGTATTAAATACTTTACATGTTTGATGATCGTACTTCAAGGATGAAGTACCTTGTTTTTTAGGATGACATAACAAAACTTTACCACAATAATCGCACATGGCTTTGAGCTCATTGGGATCCTTGATATTCTCAATCCTCATAAAATGTTGCCATACATTTGATTTGCCCCGTCTTCTTGTGATAGGAGGGCGAACTTAAGGACTAGTTGTTGTGAGAGAGCTATCCAAAGTTGGAGGCAGAGTGCTATCCAAATGAATCACATTGGTATATCAATCTTTCTCATTAGTTGCCAGCTATTAATTACATTTCAAGAATTTAATTTCTTTACTTAAAGCTTATATTAATTAGTTTATGGTTTCTATGCTTTTTAAAATTTAAAGAATTAGTTAGGTGTGGTAATATTATTATATCTCTAATTTATACTACTTATTTTGTCTCTTAACGTGGTTTATTAAAAACGTTTTAAAAAATATATATATACTCAAAATAAAATAGTATGGGTGTCAACGGATTCTAGAGCAAAGCAAGATTGAACTTCCCTGACCTAGTTAATTTTACTCATTCTCTTCATAAGCAAAATGGAATAAAAAAAAAAACTGACTATGTGCTCAATTATGTTCAAGGGCAGAGATTTAAATCAAAGTGCCCACAAAACTCAGCCTAACATAAAAGAATTTTTTTAAAAAATTTCTCATTCCTATCATCAATCACAAATTTCAGAGTCATAGAGAATTCAATCATACTCAAATGCAAGCTTTGTAAGAGAATCCAACAACTCAAGACTTATAGAATCAAAAGTAAAATAAAATAAACATCAATCAAGAAGACAAAATGACTATAAGAGTTTACACCCGAAACTTAAACTAAACAATGTCCTCATTGTAAGTCAAAAGTGAGAGAGAATGAAGAAATGAAAAGAACTTCCCTGGTTTCATGGTGGATTAGCCATAGTTTGCAATTTCCAGCTCTTTATTCCTGCTAAATAAACTTGCATCAAAATCCAAATTACTCAAAACAAAAATAAAAGATTAAAAGAAAGTTCTATGGGCTATCTCCCAAAAGCGCTTGCTTTAAATTCTACAGCCAGACTTTTCAATCTTCATCAATTAGGGTCTCCAAGAGGAATAAGTGCACAGTTCCTCTCTATTTGTTCTCTATAATAATGCTTCAATCTCTAACCATTAACTCTGAATATAATTCATGTCTTGTCCTTCAAATCTATTGATCCAAATGAGGAAACTTTGTCAATTGTATAAGGACTAGTCCATCTTGATCTTAACTTGCCCGAAAAGAGTTTGAGTTGAGAATTGAAGAGTAAAACCTGTTGTCTTGGTGTGAACTCACACCTAAGAGTTCCTTCTTTGTAGATCTTCGCAATTTTCATAAGCATCGTTCCAGAACTCATCCATTTCATTCAATTGAGGAAGTTGCTTTTCCCTTATTGCCTTCAAATCAAAATTAAACTTCTTTACCGCCCAAATAGCTTTATGCCCCGACTCAACAGGGAGATGACATGCCTTTCCAAACACTAATCGGTAAGGAGACATCCTGATAGGTGTTTTAAAGGTTGTGAGGTATGCCCACAAAGCATCATCAAGCTTTGTTGCCCAATCTTTCCTATTTGTGTTGACTATCTTTTTAAAGATGTTCTTAATTTCTTGATTCGAAATCTCAACTTGGCTATTAGTTTGAGGATGGTAGCCAAGTGCTATCTTGTGCATGCAAATGGAGGGCTTATACATTTTATGTCAGAAATGGTCCATCCCAAGGCTATTCTATGCTCCCTTAACACACACAACATTTTTTCCTCTTCTTCAAGTGTGAGTAATGCTGAAATAATCATTGGAAATGTTTAATTATCACCCAAGAATGCATAGCAAAGATGCTTAGGTAATTGCTTCAACTCTGGAGGGATGTAAGTTGTAGTTTGCTACTTCTTTTCTTCAGAAAATGTAGAATCCGGCTTTGCTACAATTGGCTCTAGCCTCCCCACTTCATTGCCAAGTGATGTGTTCTGCTGTAAGGCTTCCAAGGCAAATACATAGTGGAGAAATTCTTCATGAAAAACAGGTAAATTAGATCCACAAATAACAAAGTTAGTGAAATTATAAGCTTGAGATGAAGTGGCGATACATCATTATAGGTGATCGGCTAGTGCATCTTCTTGAAAAGCTTATTCTACACATTGCTTAATGACATCTACTCAAAAACAAGTGCTTGGCTCTTATGGAAATATCATGGCTTGGTAAATGTTGAACATAATTTCTTCCTTGTTCACTCTAAATGTTAATTCACCATTTTAAAAATCAATTAAAGCCCTTCCGGTAGCCAAGAATGGTCGACCAAGAATTAGTGGGACTTCCTTGTCTTCCTCCATATCTAACACCACAAAATCAGTAGGAAAAATAAATTTGTCCACCTTTAGCAATAAGTCTTCTATGATTCCTCTTGGGTACTTGATGGATCGGTTTGCTAGTTGCAAAGAATGGTTGTTTGTTTCATCTTTCCAAGTCCTAATTTTCTGCAAACAAAAAGTGGCATAAGATTAATGCTAACACCAAGATCACATAAAACTTTATCAAAAGATAAATTTCCAATAATGGAAGGCAAAGTGAAACTCCCTGAATCTTTTATTTTTTGAGGCAATTTCTTTTGAAGAATGGCACTGGATTCTTCAGAAAGCTTTACTGTTTCGAACTCTTCCAACCTTTTCTTCTTGGAAATGATGTCCTTCAAGAATTTGACATAATCTCGCATTTATTCCAAAGCATCTGCAAAAGGAATATTTATGTGAATTTTCTAAAAAATATCCAAAAACTTTGAAAATTGCTTATCTAATTTTTGTTTTTGTAAACGTTGAGGATAAGGGAGAGGGAGTGGAGTAGGGAGAATAGGAGGATTGTTAGGAAATGAAATTGCTAGAGGCTTGTTAGTTTCTCTTAATGTATCATCCACAATCTCCTATTCTTCTACTTTATTCTTTCTTTGGCCATTGTTTGCAGTTGTAGGAGTGGACTTGGTTTTCTTTGATGGTGACCTCTCAATTTTTCTTCCACTCCTAAGTGTGCTAGCCTTGCATTGTTCTTTTGGATTCACTTTTGTGTTGCTAGGAAAAGTTCCTCTTTGTTTGGCATTGATGATTGTGGCTAGTTGCCCAATTTGCACTTCAAGATTCTTTATAGTGGCTCCCATGTTGCTATAAGGAGTCTCAATGTTGTCCAATCGTAAATCATTCTTTTTGAACCTTGCTTTTGTCTCATCAACAAAGGAAATCATGGCATCCTCAAGTGACATCTTCTTCTCGCTTGGTTGACTATCAAATCTCGGAGGAGGTTGTAGCACATTCTTTGTGTTTCCATAAGATAAATTCTCATGATTTCGAAGCCCTGAATGATAGTAATTTGGCATAGGATTACCACGATAGTTGTAGTTCCGATTGTTAATGTATTGAACTTGTTCTTGACTCGTTTTATTACTCGGAATTGTAATACTTGCATCTACAACATATTTTGCACTTTATGGTATTCCTTGGGTTGTTAAAGTTGAAATTTGATGGGATAGAGAAACAACTTGAGTTGAAAAGGCTGCTAATGAATCCAATTCATGAATCTCAACAACTTTCTTAACCATAGTTCTTTCAGTTGGCCATTGATAATTGTTTGAGGCTATTTCTTCCAAAAGAGAGGTAGCACCTTCAACTGCCTTTGACATCAAAGTTTCACTAGCAGCAGCATCAACTATGGTCCGAGTTTGCCCATTTAACCCATTGAAGAACATATGAACTTGTAACCAGTCCGGCAATCCGTGTTGAAGGCAACGACGAATCAAATCTTTTGCCTTTCTCATGCCTTATAGAGTGATTCAAAATCATTTTGCTTGAATTGACCGATCTCACTCCTAAGTTGGGCTGTTTTTCAGGTGGAAAGAATTTAGCAAGAAACTTTTCAGCCATGTCCTGCCAACTAGTAATACATCCGGGTTATAGAAATTGTATTCAACCTCTTGCCTTGTCCCTTAAAGAAAAAGGAAACAATTTCAGTCTAATGGTGTCTTCAGTAATACTGTTGATTTTTACAGTGTAACAAATCTCCAAAAAAATCACCAAATGAATATTGGGATCATCAAGTGGCGATCCGCTGAATTAGGCCTGTTGCACCATGTTGATTAAGGTTGGTTTAAGCTCAAAATTGTTGGCATTAATGGTTTGACGTCTTATACCTGAGTAGTTGTCATTCATCACTAGCCGTATATAATCTTTCAAGGTACAAAGTTGTGCATCTTATTGTCCGTCAGCCATGGCTAGTACTTTCTTTTTTCTTTGTGATCTAAAAGTTCTTTCAATCTCTGGATAAAAAAGAATAGTGTCAAGATGTCTAGCACGGTGTATCCAACGTTAGAAACACACCTGTAAAATTAAAAAAATATAAAATAAAATAAAATTCTAAATTAAAATCAAGGTTGCTTTGTATCGATATGGGCAAAAAATAAAAAGAAATCAATCTTTGGCGACGACGCCAAAAACTTGATTGGTGCAAAATTGAAGTGCACAATATCGTAGTTTTATAGTAAAGTGATGAGCAGAGTATCGTCCTCAAGGATTGGTAACTCACTTTTGACGAGTACAGAAATTATACTAACCTCGACTTTATTTAGAAAAGTCACTAAGATTGTATGTAATTGCAAATTGAAATAAAGTCTATTCAAAGGAAATATTCGAAGGAAAAGAAAGATGTTGTTTGATGATCCAATTAATGAGAAAAAATAAAATAAACTGCTTGGAAATCGATTTCACCTAATTCCTTACTATGCTTTTCTCATCTAACTAATTGAATTTAAATCACTCTGTTTATTAGCAAAATCTCCAAACCCATCCAAAAGCCTCTTTCGATAGTCAGTTGAATTTACCCTTGATCATCATTTTACATAAAAATATACAAATTAATGAAGCAAGAAAGCATTAAGACCAGCAATTTTAAGACTACATAGGTTCATATAGATCTTTCAATTTCTATATTTACCTATGCTGAAATATCCAAGGTCTATCTTATAATTCCCTTTTTCGAAAGCAAATTACAAGATTAAAATCATCTAATTAATGGCCAGTCAATTAGAAGCAATAAGCTTAAAATAAATTAGACAAACATAGAAGAAAATTACTCTAAATAAGCATAGAAAAACAAGCATAGTTTGAAATTAGATTACATCATTTTACTAGAATAAAGAATTAAATTCATGCTAAAAATTAAATTCAACATGAACCAATTCACCATAATTTCTCTGAGAGGAATGAAAGAAAATGAACACTAAAATAAATACTCCTCGCAGTCCTTCGCTTCGTCCACGTTTTCTTTAGTTTTTTTCCTCTAGTCAGCGTCCCTTCCGCAGGTTGTGATGAAATCACTTTTGTTTTTTTAATTATCCCTCTTCCTGGTGGGGTTGGCGCCGTAGATAGGTAGATTCAAATCAACTTTTTTTTTTTTTTCAACTTCAACTTCCTTCGCATCTTCCTCTAGAGTTTGCCTTTATCCTCTTCTTTATCTACTTTGAAAATTTGCTTCTACCTTTTGCTGTCTTCAAAAATTTAGCTTTATCTTTTTTTTTTCCAAATACCACCGGTGACCAGCTCTTATATTCGAGTAAAATCTTCACTTAAATGAGAGAGTTCTTAAACGGTAGGCTTCTAAAATTTGAGTCTTCCTTTTCTTAAAAGCTGAAATAAATTTTAAATGATGACAATGAAGCCTAAGATCAACAAAAATAAATAAAATTAGACTAAAGTTTAAAGTTAAGAAGTGATAAAATATACTAAATTATGTAGGTCTTCACATTGTGCATGCGAGGGCCAACGAGGCGAGTTCAATCTGGCGTACTGCTCGACCTCTCCCAAAGTTTTCACGGCTTAGGGCGAGTCCAGTCTAACATACTGCTCGACACCCTTGTGCATGCGAGGCCCAACGAGGTGAGTCCAGTTTGACGTATTGCTCGACCTCGTTCGAGTTTAAAAAAAAGAAAAGTTGCATGGCAAGGCCATCAAACTCATAAATCCTGCCAATAGTTCAATTATTTTGTGTTTAAATATCAAGTTTACAAGTTTACGAGTTTTCAAATTACAAGTTTGCAAGTTTACAAATCTACGAGGCAAGTCCAGTTATTGATGATGGTCTATCTGAGTTGTTTTACACACTAAGAAAGTAAAGGATACGAAACAAGGAGAGGCTAAGTATTATTAATATACATGGTGCAAAAAGCGCAAAGAAATACATGGCACAAAGAGCGCAAACAAATATAAAGTATGGAAGAAAAACATCTATGGTACACAAAAGGCAACAAAATCAGCCGATAGGTTCGTCCAGCAAGGTGTCAAGCATCTGCTCTGGGCCAATAGAGGTCGCATGTTTCAGCACTAGCGGGTCCGGAGGCAAAGTCGCCAAGTCAAGAGACCTTAAGTTATCCCGTGGGGTCTCCAACACATGATCCTACATCCTCTTCAAGCCTTCCTTGTAACCATGTGACCAGGCCTCGTCCCGGACGAATGGTGCCTACTCCAATTGGACCATGTTATTCATAGCCTCCAAGTCACTCTGCAACTCTTGGATAATGACCTAGCTTGTGGTGAGTTGGAACTCCACCTCGGCCAATTTGGTTGCCATCTTGTCTAGTCTTTTCTTGTATTTCTGTGGCACAAGAAAGAGCAACTTGAACCTCCAAGTCCTTCTCCTTTTGCAACTTGGACTTGAGCGACTCCATCTTCCTTTTTAAGGAGTTGGAGAGGGAATCACACTCCTTTTGGAGATAGTTGTGTGACCGAGTCTCAGAGTCACGTTGCTTCCTCAACCCCGAGTTCTCCTCCTACAACTTCTCCAACTCCACTACCTGGGTGTCCAGTGACTCCTACAGGGTCTCTCGCACCTGCCCTTGGAGCATAGCCTCAAGAATGTGATGTCTGGCCTCCTCCCACTATTTGGTAAGATTCGCTTTGAGTGCTACCTTCTACCGACAAAGCTGGGCCACCTTCTTTCACCTTTGACGACGATTAATTTGGCCTTGATGAGGGACTCCTTCAACTTCTCCTTCTCTTCCCTCTCCCGCTTGGCGTGTCGCAAGGTTAAATTGGCCAAGGAATGGAGCACCCCGATTCTCTTCCTCCAAAGCTCCCCACCCATCCACAATGAAAGCGGTTAGTTGTTCAGCTACCTGTCATGAAAGAAAAAAGAAGTCAAAACACTTAAAGAGAACTAAGGGAAAAGGAAAGTGAAAGCAACACGATGGAACATACCCTAGATAGGAGGTCCCTAAGCGACCCGGCCATCTCTCATATGGATTCCTCGCATGCCCTTCTCGAGCCCGATTGATGGGGAAGTGGAAGAGAATCAAGGATAGGACCCGCTTGCTCTTCGAGGTGAAGGCGAGCCTCATCATCGCTTCCAGGTTTTGACCTGGGCTCATCCAACTGATCTATGACCTCCATAGACGTTGGCTCTTTGTGAGTGCGACTTTCCCTTAGGCTGGCAAATGGGATTTGCTCTGAAACCCACCCCATATCTTCGCTAGCGAGAGCTTTACTCCAACCCAAGCTTAATACTACAACCTCAACCTCACATGGGTGGGCGAGACCTCAATGATCTCCACCAGCTGGTCCCTAGCCTCAAACTTGGAGCATCGGTCGGGTCCTCCTCGGTCTCCCTTGATGCCTTCCCGACCTCAGTCTCTAGTGGGGCAGGTGGGACTTCATTAGCCCTCATCGCAGCCATCTCTTCCTGACCCTCAGCCGGCTTCGTCTCGGCCTCACCCTTTGCCTCCCTTTGGTTTTCCCCTTCGATGGCTGCAGCCTGGACTCAATCTTTGGGGAAGCTTTTGCCAAGGTGACCTCGTGCTCAGAAAGAGTATTGTATTAGGGACTCAGGAATAGATATCCTCCCCTCTCCAAGATTTAAACCCCCCTCCCCCTCGCTGGCCCTCTCCTTCACCTTGACAAACTCTAGGGAGAAAACCGTCTCAATGGTAATGGAGGGCAATGAAACACAAACTTTGGACTCTCGGGGGCGGGTCTCAAGAAAGCTCCATAAAATTGCAGCGAAAGCCTTTGTTGGGCCCACATGAAGGTCTCAACTTCCCCCACCGATCCCGACGGGATGGGACCACTGCTAGAGGGACCTTGGCCTTAGGTACCTAAGTCATCTCGGGAGCTACTGGAATTTCCCAGGGTACCTCAGTGGTCCTCGTCTTTCTTAATGGGGTAGGAAACAGCACAACCTTGGGAACATAAAGAGGTGGGACAACAACAGTAGCCTTCAGAGAGGGAATTGGAGGCTTGGGGCGACAAACTAAGACAGGGAGGGAAGTCTACCCAGGAGGAGGCAACGGATTGAAGTCGCCACTACTATCCGCTGCCTCCTCAACCCGTACTTTCTTCCCTTTCCCCTTTAGCAGAGGGCTCGGGGGCCGCTTTTGATCCTTATGCGCGGTGGCTCATAAAGGGATAGTATAGTCATCATAGCGAGTGTGCACTAAGGGGGGGTGAGATATCGCCTTATGTTGGCCTCAGTCATCAAGGCTTTTGAGAGAACATTTTTTGGGTTCGCCTTGGCCCAGGATCGCACAATCTCAAGCCGACTCACCTCTGCAAAAGTCAGCTTTGGTCTAATTTCTTTGTATGAGGGCACAATCCCCATACAGCCCTCACCGAGTGCTCCCTTCGTACTGTCTACCCAACAAGGGATTCCCATCCCTTGCTAAACAACAAGAAGAACTGCCAATTCCAATCTTTGACCGCCAGTAAATTTGTTTTGTAGGAGCTAGTGGTTTAGTATCTTGATTAAAGCCTTCAACAAAGTGTCCCCATTGACCATCAATAAATGATGTTGTGTTACCCTTGTACCCCCATGGTTTAGTTACTTTCCTTGAACTGATAAGGTACTCTCCTCTTGTATCCTTGACAGGCCAAATGCTGCATTGAAGTTTACTAGGTTCAACAAGCGAAGGGGAAGCCTAATCTCATACTTGAGGCCACTAAGGAAGCAGCTTAGTTTGCATGTGTCTGGGAGTCCCTTAAGTCTATTGAATAAAGCTTCAAACTAGCCCTTGTATATTGCTACTGTAGTGGTTTGTTTCAACCATGTGAGGGCTTCCATGGGATTATCATATGTCGTGGGTTCAAATCTCATTTGGAGGGCCTGTGTGAAGGTTTGCCAGCTTGTGAGCTGGCCCGTATCCACTACATTGTGGTACCAAATAAACGCCTCGCCATTCATGTGGTAAGAAGCCATGAGTAACCTCAGGGCAGAAGGTGTTTGATGAAAGTGAAAGTAGTAGGAAGTCTTGAAGATCCACTCAGCAGGATGCTCTTCATCAAAGTGTGGAAAGTCAAGTTTAATTCCTTTATGAAATGGTCTTTGATTATCGGTGCAGAAGCTAGTTCTGGGTAGCCATCATGGTGCACATCATGTCATTCATCTAGTGCATCTGGTCACGCAGCTCTTGAATACTCTGCTCATGGTGAGTAAGCATATCTTATTGGTGTTTGTTGGATCTTTTATTTTCAACCATTAGAATCGATGGCTTTAGATGCCAATTGTAATGATACTGATTTGTGAATGAGATGTAAATATAGTGATTGAACGTACTGCTATGGGATGCTTGTGATAGAGAAGATGAATGGAATGAAGGGTGTTTGATAAAAAGTCTGTGAATGAAAACAATAATGATATTAGGGTTCTTCAAGGGAATCCCTTAACCTCCAATAGTGTCAATATTCTAGAATGTTCAGATGATTTCACCCAGTGCGTTCCCTCCTTCATATCCACGCAGGGATAATCGACTGGACTAATAAGCAAATAACATGTGTAAAGTAAGTAACAGACTCTATGGAAATGAAATACTACAAGGACTCAACGACAGGTAAATAAAGACTAAACGACATGACTCAACAACAAGTAAATGAAGACCCAAACAAAATGGTGTGCTCCATACAAAACAGTGCACTCCACGGAAGAGTTACTTCCGAAATAGTGCGCTCAATACTTGAATGAAACGGTGCCATCTCCAAGTGCCTCACTCATCGCCTCCCTTCTCCCACTTCCTCAAGAGGCCATAACATATCATTTTACACTAAATATCTTAAACCATGTAAAGGATTACTACAGTACATACTTTACATCTATGCTTCACCTTGCCCGCCTACGTTATGCTTGTCTCCGCTCTTTTTGCCTTACTTGCCGCCCGACCCCTTACTTCCGTTGCCTTGCCCTTTGTCCACTTTGCTTGCCCTACACTTATTCACCTTAATAGCTAGCTTGTTCAAGCCTCGTGCCTTAGTGCATCAAAGCACAAAACTTTTAGCTCTATCTCTGAGTGTTTAATCAGACGTTTAACTCTGCAGATTTATTGTCTTTAGACTTACACTAGCAATTAGCAAGTCAATAAGGAACTTGTCCTCCCCTAGTGAGCTTGATGTGTTAATGAAGTTTAGGAGGGAATCCCTTGTCCACCAACATTGAATTAGTCTTTGGAAGTTCATGTAATTGTCTATTTTGCATGTATTAAACTATTTGTTCACTCTCATTGAGTTAGCTTTTGTGTTTTTGGTAAATGCGTCTCTCTTTAAAAAAGTACTTTCTCAAATTCTTAATTGAATTTGGAAGCTTCAAGTAAGAGATAAAACTAAACATAAGTGGACCCTACAATATTTACTGCTCATTGAACACTACCAGAGATATTTATACAGGTAGTAATAAATGTTGTAAAATTCACTTCATGTTTCACTCTCTTTTCCATTTGAGGCCCCCAACATTTCGACAAGAACTTGAGGAGATCTTGATCTTTGTTCTTGAGAGTAAAAAAACTATTGAAGAAATTCGATTTACGCCATTTATATTTTCCACAAGAGAAACGTTTTAACTACAAATATATTTCACAAAAATAAAACCGCAAATTGACTTGGCTTGATGTGATATGTTACATTGTAAAACTACTTTTATTGTAAAATAAATATAACGTATCACATCAAACCACGTCAATTTGTAACTTTACTTTTGTGGAATTGCTTTGTGGCTATAGTATTCCTCTTTTCACAAATGCAAGCTGAGTGTTGCATCCCTTGATAGAAGAGTGCCAACACTATTATAAAATAGATGGAAGGGTCTCTAGCTCACCTTGAGCTACAATAATAATTTCAGAATCCAGGTGAGTCACTTTACTCGTGACAACATACGACATGCTTGGATAAACATGGTCAAAGGTACGCATCTAGTTTATGCATTTTCAATACACACTCTATTTTGATTTCTTACTTTAGTGGCATCAGAGTAACTTCATACTTGTTTGTCTAATTCTGAAGTTTTAATAAAAATATTTGCATGCTTTAATTTTTGTGTGCAGATACGTGGAATATGGAAGTTTTCTCCTTATTGTGCAATTTCGAAGATAGAATATTAAAGTTATATTGATCTTTGTGTTTAAATAATTGTTAGATACAACCTTAAAAATCTAAAATGGAAAAGTTGGAAATAAAAAATTTAAGATTTAAAGATGTTTGTTATGATTTAAAAATGAATAAATAAAAAATTTAAATGTTTGTTAAACTAAACATTCTCGATCAATAGACACTCAAGAACAAATCTAAGGGCTTTGGTCTCCTAGCTTGTGCTGAGGAGCTTTGTCTCTTGCGATAGGCAAGATTTGTCTTCTAGTCTTTTGACTGAGAATGGTTGAAAGGGGGTTTACTGGGTAGGAGAAGAGAGAAATGGCTGAAGAAATAATCAAAAGGTGGAGTACGTTCAGTTTGATCGAGGAGGAACAACATGAGACCAACCTTGATATCACTGTTGATGCAGTGGTTAGAAGACGAGGAAAGTAGTGCTTGATAGGTCTGGTAGTATCAGACAGACGCATTAATAGGGAAGCTTTCAAGTCCATGATGTTAAAGGTTTGGAGACCGAATGGAACAGTGTTGTTTAAGGAAGTTGGCATGAACATGTTTATGATTGAGTTCCAATATGAGGACTTGCTGAAGGTGCAAAGGGGTATACCGTGGTCTTTTGATTGTAACATGTTATGTCTAGACACATTTGATGGTCGACACGCTCTACAAGACATGTCTTTGAGAAGGAGTCGCTATGGATGCAATTTCACAATATTCCATTCGAAGGCATGACCAAAGAAATTGGCACACAGATTGGTAGTAAGGTTGGCGAGGTTGAGGAGGTGGATGTGGATGAAGAAGGTATCGGTTGGGGACCTTTTCTGAGGGTGAAAGTGGCTATACTTTACTACGAGTTCCATACATGGCAACACTCAGACTCAATATGGGGCTTGGATTAGAGCCGAGAGATGGGCCTAAACCCAGTCGTAGTGGCAGCGAAGGGAGGGAGAAGACAACTGCACAAAACTCAGAGTTGCATGAAAAAGATTACGTGGCAGGTTGCAAGGCTAATTCTGGAAAGGATGTGGGAGGTGCTGAAGAGGTAGCAAAATCAGTGGAATTACCCAAGAAATCAGGAAGATATCAGGAAAGTTTCCATAGAGAAGAGATGGCGGATATTAGGGGTCAAACTCCAAATATGGAAGGTAGAAATTTGATTGAAATTTTTTCATAGGAGGAAGGAGTTGTTCTATCTAAGGTGATTGAGAGGTCTGAGGCAATCAAGGTGGTGAATGCTGAGAAGGTAATTGACAGAGCTGATGTGAACAAAATTTATAATGTGACTACTCAATTGGAAACTTCTGAACTTATTAGTAGGGGAGGCTTAGATGGCAGTCCATTATCTCGACACGGGGATGGTCAGAAAGCGTCTCAAGTAAACAACAGCATACCAACTAGTGAAGGAATTATGAGCACTAAAAATAACCTGAATAAGTCCATGGTAGGCAGGTGGAAGAGGAGGGTTCGAGAAAATAATGCTATGTCTTTAGACCACACAGACATGAGCTTAGGCTACATATCCCATAAGAGCCCAAAGGCAGGTAGGAAAAGGGAGAGAATAGGAGGTGGAAAGGGAGTTAAGTCAGATTCTAAGATGAGTAAATGTTTAGAAGATGAGAATGTGGAATACACCAATTCATTGGCAGTGGTTGGTTCCCAGCCCTGCCAAATGCAATGAGTCTATTAGTATAAAACTATCGAGGGCTTGGGAACCCTCAGACAGTTAGAATACTTAGTCTTTTGACTAATGATAAGTGCCCCAATTTGGTGTTCCTGGTGGAAACCAAAAGCTCAAAGAACCGTATGGAAGAAATAAGAACCCTGAGATTTGATTGTTGTTTTGCTATAGATAGTTTGGGATGTAGTGGTGGACTTGCATTACTATGGATATTTGAACGGTGAGTATTTGCAACTATACAAGGTGGCACATTAGTGCCACTGTTTAGGAACATAAGAATGGCCCCACTTGGATGTTCACAGGTTTCTATGATCATCTTGACACTTCTAAGAGGGATGACAGTTGGAAACTTATGAAATATCTTAAACCCCCATCACCTATGCCTTGGATTTGCACTGGGGATTTCAATGAGATATTAAGCCAAAGTGAGAAGTTTGGGGCAACATTTAGACCTTATAGATAGATGGAGTCCTTCAAACAAGCAATTGAGGATTGCTTACTTAATGACATTCACTCCTCTGGGCAAAAGTTTACTTGGTCAAATAACAGGCCCGGCAAGAAGTTTACAAAAGAAATGATTGATATAGCCATGGCCAACAAAGAATGGAATTACTTGTTTCCAAATGTAGTTTGCAATGTGTTTCTTGCAATGAAGTCAGACCACTCACCCCTCCATATCAGCATGCAAAGGAGTGATCTAAGGAGAAGTATATCTAATGTGATTTTTAGATATGAAGGTGCTTGGGAGTTAAGAGAAGAGTGTTCTAAGACTATAGAAGCAACTTGGGAAAAAAGGCCTGTGGGTGATAATGGGGCCTTCATGATTAGATACAAACTTGAGAAATGTCAAAGAGCTCTTCCGAAGTGGAACTCAACTAAGCAGAATCAAGGTGTCAGGGTAGTTAAAAAAGGAATGGCCAGGATTGGAGAGCTTCAAGAGCATGGAGATGGTAATCATATTTCAGAAGTTCAGGAAATTAAAAAAGAAGTAGATTATTCTCTGGCAAAAGAAGATATGAGGTGGAATCGAGCCAAGCAGCACTGGCTGAAGCATGGGGATAGAAATATCAAGTTTTTTCACATGCAAGCCAGTTAGAGAAGGAAAGCTAATGCAATCAGAAGCATAATTGACCAAAATGGACTCACAGCGACTGAGCAGAATAACATTGGTGTTGTTTTTACAGGTTTTTTCTTTGATCTCTTTACCACTTCTTTGCCTACTAATCTTAAGAGGTGTGTGCATGGTTTGGCCACTAAGATTACTGATGACATGAATGAAAGGCTAATGTTAAAATTTATTGAAAAGCAGGTGAGAGAAGCAGTTTTTCAAATGAATCCAATGGGCTCACCGGGTCCTGATGGTTTTTTAGCTCAATTTTACCAAAACCACTCGGATGGGGTAGGGAAGGAAGTTTGCAAATTCACTCTATATGTGCTCAATCAAGGTGGATCTCTCCAAGATGTCAATGATACCTTCATCACCCTCATTCCCAAAGTCAAGAATCCTAAGAGATTGGCTGATTTTAGGCCTATTAGTCTATGCAATGTAATTTACAAGATTGCCTCTAAAACTCTGGCTAATAGGCTAAAATCTATCCTACTTGACATTATATCTTTGAATTAGCGTGCATTTGTACCTGGAAGGCTAATTCTGACAATATTTTGGTGGCTTATGAGACTATATATTCCATGACCTCTCGGATGAAGGGGAAGACAGGGTTTATGGCTCTAAAGTTGGACATAAATAAGGCTTATGATTGAGTAGAATGGTGTTTTGTGGAAGTTGCGATGACCAAGATGGGGTTTAACCAACACTAGATTACCCTTATTAAATCCTGCATATCATTAGTCTCTTATTCCATTTTGGTTAATGGAGAGCCTCAACAGAAAGGTGGTTGAGGACAGCTTATGCCCCATTTGTAGATTGGAGCCGGAGACCTCAAGACATGTTTTATGGGAATGTGGTGCTGCTAGAGATGTGTGGAGCCAAAGCATTAGAAAAGTCCAAAAGATGGTATGCCACATTGAGTTCTTTCTTGATATCTAGAACAATATGGTTAATTTTCTCAAACAAGAGGAAATTAAGGAGGCTGCTATAATATCGAGATTGATTTGGACTAGAAGAAATGAGTTTTCTCATGGGAAATGCTTCAAACATCCTACTCTTCTGCTCAGAAAAGCTAGTGATGAATTGGAGTTATTTAAAAGCTCAAGAAAGCCATCTCAGAAGAGATCCATTCAAATGGCACTTGTGTAACCTAAATGGCAGAAACCAAGGGAATGCGTATACAAATTGAATTGGAATGTTGCTATAAATAGTGCAGAAGGTAGAATTGGCATAGGTGTGGTTGCCAGGGACTTTAAGGGACAGGTCATTGGCACTCTTAGAGTCTCGAGCAGTTTGAGTAGTAACTCATTTGATACAGAAGCTCATGTCCTGGTTTTAGTTGCTGTTTTTTGCAAAGAAATTGGCTTAACACAGATCCATTGTAGAGGGTGATGCATTGTAAGTGATGAACTTATTGAAGAGGAACAAATCAAACTGGAGCTTAGGAGTTTGTTGATAGAGGATGCAAGGAGAATTCGAAATTCTTTTGCCTCTTGGTCAGTGACACATATCAATAAAGGTGCTAATATGGTTGCTTATCACCTTGCTAAAGATGCTCTCAATTTTGATGAAGATTTGTTTGATTCGGGAGGATTATCCTCAATGTATTCATTCCAATGTTCTTAAGTGAGATGTTGTAAGTCTTTCAGCATTAATAAAAATCAGTTTCATTTAATAAATAAAATAAAAAACATTCTCTTGAGATTTCAGACTAATTTGGGTAAAACGACTTGCGTATTGCGGGCAGTCGATCGAAAACGACGCCGCTGTACCGGATTGTACTGTACTTCATAAGTTTATCTTGTAAACTCTCTCTCTCCCTCGGTATTTCCCAATCCAAAAAATTAGGGGTTTTTTTTCAGGCTTCACTTGAACTCGCTCGTGATCCGAGGCAAAATTCCGTTTCCTCCTTTTTCTTTTCCTGTTTTGTAGTGTAAGTCTGTGTCTTTTGTATTCATTGGATTATCTTTTTCTTTTATGGAAACTGGTTTTGGTCCCAGGCACTCGGAGCTTAACAATGGCGGCGGAGCCCAAGGCAGCGACTGAGGACGCGAAGATCGATTTGTTCGAGGACGACGATGAGTTTGAAGAGTTCGAAATCAATGAAGGTAAAATGAAGAAAAATATTTGATACCTTTTTCTTTTTCCACACAAAAGTACAATGATCCTTCCGATCTAAGATTACGGTTTTTGGTAGATACATACGTATACAATCTTTTGCAAAATTATGGATGGAATGCTTGTATTGTGGACAAACACACAAGTATTGATACTTGAAATGATTTTGATTCTCCTCCCAAAAATCTAACACATTGTACTAGTTTTTGGGTTTTCCTGGTTCTTCATTGGTTCAGTGGATAGACTGGTTTTTGTTGATAAAATATATGGACCCGAGAAATTGAACATGTCAGGCTCCCTGATGAATATTATAGGTCATATGCACTTCACATGAAGGCAATTGCATCTGCCCCGTCCCCCTTCTTCTGTCCAGCCCAGTTTTGCCCCTGATCACGAAACCCTTGACAATCTACCTAATTTCCTGTGGTGCTCATAAATATTTGTCTGCTCTCTCTCTCTCTCTCTCTCTCTCTCTCTCTCTCTCTCAATCACACACACAAGCAAACATATACCTTCATTTTTCAAATTCACCAGATAGGCAGATATACTATGCGCATGTTTGGGAACCAAAATTTTAGAAAGAAAAAAACCTCTGTTGTTTAGGAAAGCAAAAAAAAAAAAAGGCTGCCTTCAATCAAAACCTCTTTTACTCGTCAAAACAATTTTTCATTACTTCAGAATAGTCTCATCAAATAATTTGCTCCTTTTTTTTTTTATCCTTTTTTAAAACACAAAAACCAAAACAAATTTCACAAATACCTAAAATAGCTCACAATAATTTCTCTCCAAACATCATTTCATTGGACCCACCACCTTTTCAAAAGTATATCTCAAAAGAATTTCTCATTCCAAACATGTTTTTTTATCGACCCCACCACTCTCACAAAGCCCCCACAAAAATCTATCTCTAAAAGTTTTCTCATAGCTTTCTTAAATAATCGACAAAGCTTCAATCCAAAATGTTCTAAAAGCACTTGTTTTAGGACACACATCTTATAAACATTTTCCTAGAGACAGGTCTATAGATCTCACACTTGCATCGATCTTTGTGGTTCCTATTCTGCTATTAATATATTCATTCTGTACTTTCGTTGTCATGGTATTTTTATCTTCTCCTTTATTTTTTTCTTCTTTTTCCGGCTATTACCTGTATATAAGAATTTATGCGATTGGTTTAGTTGCCTATAAGAAAAATATATATATATATATTTGTCTTCAGTTATTGACCGGTGACTAAAAAATAGCAGCACAAGTTTTACCTATCAATCATCTTTTAACGCAATTNTATTCCTAACCACACAAATGCATAACAGAGTGGGAGGAACAGGAGGAAGGGAAAGATGTGACACAGCAGTGGGAAGATGATTGGGATGATGATGATGTTAATGATGACTTCTCTCTTCAGCTGAGGAGGGAACTGGAGGACAATACTGAGAAGAAGTAGGCTAGAATTTTAGACTCATCGTTTTCACTTGATTGTATTCTCTGCAGCTGATCAGTTCTAGATGCTCTATTTCGTATCTTAATGTATCAACATTGCTCAAACGCTCCATATGAAATTCAATTGGACATGGAAGCAAATGGCCAGTTGCAGTTTATTTCTGTATGAAATCTTTTGCTTGATATAAATTGGGGATTTTCCTCAAGGTCCAACTTAATGTGTGCAGCAAGCGGAAGAGCTTGTAGAAACCGTGCATAAAAATATGCCTTTTGAACGGAGCATGTGAAATAGGCATAATGTTAGTCTGGTGGTGCGAGGCTTACCACAATTAAGATGGTTGTTGTGTCATTTTCTCCATAGTGCTAGATGCCTAATGCTTATATAACCCGATGATTCTTGGTTTCCTCCACATCTTTCTACATTGACAAGCCTTTTTAGAGTGGAAATGGACTTTGGTAGTGGTTTATATATTTATTGACAAGCTCTTCTTTGCGCTTAACTTGAAAACATTTCTCTGCATAATAAATACACATATTTCATAGTTGTAAACACATTTTACAACCAGAAAACACACTCTTAAGAAGAAGAAAAGGTCTTTCATATTACTCATTGGTGCTCTTCAAAGAAGTTTCGAGTGTTTCATGGTTGGAATTGCCAAAGGCTCTTAGTTAATACATATCTTTCCACTCCCTAAGCGGGCAAATTGTTCATAAGCTTAGACAATTTGGGAAGGACTAATACATAATATATGGGAAGGATTCTGAGTCTTAGGTCACTTTGTGTTTTGTTGGATTGCAAGAAATTATGGTAGTGACGGTGAATCTTTAGGCCATAGTAAACGCCTTAACCATCAGAATGGTATGGTATCCACGAGTGCCTTAGAGGGGCTTCTTTGCCCGTTTATCGAGAAGCCTGTGGGTTTAGTTTGGAACATACTGAAAAAAACTGTCCCATAGCCCAAAGACAAGGGTCAATTGCAATTGAAGGCCTGCCTGCATGTGTTTAGGCAAAAGACAAACCAAGCGATGAGAGATTGAGTTTAAAACTTGATATTCGTGTGGGTATAGGTAGGCTCCTAATTCTCCTAAATTATGTCAGAAATCTAGTGACTAGTGTTTTAAGGGTATTATCAAATCGATTCATATGGTATGTATTTAAGTAAAATCGTTTGACACAAGTAATTCAGTTAAAATGCTCATGTCAATCAGTAATTACAACCAAAAAAAGAAAAAAAATCCCAATTTATCATTTGCATTCAACTCATATCCACCCTTGATTGGTAATTTGGTCCTTAGGAAAAATGATTTGTGCCAAGTTCAGGGTGTGCAAACGTGCAACTTAGTGCGAGTCCTTGCTAAAAAACAAGGAGTTGCAAAAACGTAGAACCCACTAAAAAAATTCATTTTTCATGATGAGTTTCACTTTATTTTTTTAAAAGGGACTTGCACACGTTGAGTTTGTGTCTAGCATTACTCTTTCATGGAATATCCCAATCTCAATAATGTCCACTTGATCCAGCTCGATCATCCTACAGAATCTGGTCGTTTCCTTCCTTGTCTTGGCTGCCAGTAACGACAGCACCGCGAGCACTGTTTCAGGTCGTCTCGTCATCCCTAGGGATTCAGCGCCATCCACTTTTCCGATCATATCATATCATATCATTGTACAAATCACTTGTATCTGGATCATCCTACCACATTCTGAAGAAAGTCTGGAATAGATTATGGATCATATCCATGGTTTCACGAGAATGGATGATCTTCCTCGTTATTTCAAGAGATGTTTCACGAGAATGTAATAGGAAAATTTAATTTCTTGTTGATGCTAGCCTGCGTGATCTAGAAAACATGAACTATGACTACGCTGTGATTGGTCAACCAAAACTGTCGTGCTTTCCACTGAATAGTTGGGCAAACAAGATTGAGGTGATTTGAGATAAAAGTCATCCCAGGAATGACTTCGTTTTTTGTAAAGTCTTTCTAGAACCGATTGCATGCCATCAACCAAATACTTAAGCATATAAAGTGGATTGAGATAGCAGTGAGATCTGACTTAATCATAGCAATGATAATGATCAAACTATATCAGTAGTGGAAGATCTTACAAAGAGGTGGCAGAGCCAGTCCAACAATCCGAATGAAGAACACATATTTGGTATATTCAATAGGGTATTTGGGAAGGAAAAAAAAAAAAGCTTTACATTATCCAGCATTGGTGACTCCGCCTATGCCCACCACCGGTCTTTTTCTCTCATCAAGATATATATCCCAAATTGTATTTTCTGCAGTGTAACTACAACTGGATCTCCATCTTCGAAATAATTACATTAACTTGTTCATGCAAACCATAGAATTTAAGGCCCTCGATACTTGCGGAAGCAAATACAACCTTGAGGCTGATCAAGTGGAATCATACCTCCACCTTTCGATGTGTCTATAGCCTCTAACATGGAAACTACCTCTGCCATCTCTGGCCGCTTGTCGGGGTTAGCATCCCAACATCGCTTCATTACATTCGCCAGGGAACTTGGGCAACATCTTGGAATCTCTGGTCTCAGATTCTGGGTTTTCATCGTGCAAGCATCGTGAAGAGGATCAAATCATAATAAATACAACTTTATCAAACAAATCTCCAGCAGAAAGACTCGAGACTTATAGGATACAGTGATTGGGGCAAAAGCAGATAAGTTACCTGTCGAACCACAGCTGAAGTCACTTCCGCAAAACTAAGGTCAGGATATGGCATGTCACAGCAATATACCTCCCACAAACAGATGCCAAAACTGTACACATCACATTTCCTGTTATATGGATTGCCATTGAGAACCTGAAAACCACAAATTTGACCAAGTTACTGAAAAATAAGTCATTAAATGATTGTCCCTCCATTTGTTCTTGCTAGCTAGCTCTAAGTTACCTAGAATGTGAAACCTAGTATTGTTTCTTGTAAAGTTTTCCTTCAAAAAATGAAATGAATACTGATCTAAGGTGAAGATTTTCTTTTAACTGTGTAAGAAAATTTTTCAATCCCAGAAATTAGCGTATTGGAAGAGAATCGCTCCACGTTTTGGATTGAAGTTGAACAATCCCAGACTGTGGTTCACTAGGGTACTAGTGAATTAAGGTAATTCTGAGCAAGCTCTAAGCTGAAACATTAGGACCAGGAGATCAATACCCCCCATTGTGCTAACAGGATAACTCTTATTTGTAAAGGAATAATGATAATAGACATACAAATTTTTTACAACTAACCAATGTGATTGTACCGCCTCATAAAAAATGTTAGTTTTCTTAATTTGAATCTTCAATTTTGTATAATTCCCTGAGAGTTGTAAAAGAGTTAGATATTGTATCATTACTCTCTGTAAAGACAATGTGAAGTAAAAGGTGCCATCCTTTATATGAGATGGTTGATGGGGGCACCATTATCTCTGCACTAACAGAGACATCCACTTCACATGCCCGAAAGTTATGGATATTCATGATACACGCCTAAAACCAGATGTCCATTTTTTCCCTAAGCATAAATAGACAAGAACAAATCCCAGAGAAATCAACGATAACTTTTCTGGATGGTTTAGATGTCTTATTCAGAAATTCATCGAGTACATGAATAGACCATACCTCGGGTGCCATATAACCAAGTGTTCCTGTCTCCCCAGTCATGTCATTAGGATTTGAAGCCTCAACACGAGCAACCCCAAAATCGGCAATTTTTACTGTACGTGTCTTGTCCAATAGCATATTCTCTGTCTTTACATCTCTGTGAACAATCTTCTCCGAGTGAAGGTAACTCAACCTACAAGATATATAATATCCTAAGTTTCCAACTACTTGGATAGAAAAAAAAGTCCAATCCATGTGTTAACTTTAAATTGTAAACCACAATATTTAGAAGAACGAAAAAATCACAAGCACTAGGCTAGTGTGGGTACCCCCTAGCAAGATCTAGTGCAATCTGGATGACGACCTTAAAAGCTAGCTTCCTTCTCCTGTTTTTTATAAGGTAAGACTTCAGGGCACCCCCAGGCAGATATTCCACAACAACACAACAGATACTACTTGGCATGCTAATTTGACCATTATCGGTTTGTATTTGGAGTTCTGATGAGCCCATGGTTGCCCCTATAAACTGGACATTGAGAAGACGATAATATCAAGTAAGAGAAAGTATAATGAAGGATAAAAACGATATTAATAGGCATGTATTATTTTCTGCATAAAATCAAGCCAGACGAAAAACACAATCAACCTAAAATGGATGTACTGCAGCAGTCAAAAGTGCTAAACATTCCAATGCATCAATTCTTTTAAACAGTCACTGAATTCCAATGAAGTCAGTGCAAAAGTCCTTGTATGGCCACAATGACATTAGAGACAAGACATAGCCCAAAATATCAAAGTAAGAAAAATAAAAGTCAAAAAGGGAAAAAAAAAAAAAAAAAAACATTGTTTGAGGGTTCCCTATGCAAAAACATTAGCAGCCCCCAACTCTGCCTTTTCTTTCTCCTCCAAGAAGCAAGGCTTCCGTCAATGGTCAAAACTTCAAGATTTGTGATTTTAGTAAAATGCTCTAAATATCATAGAAAGGAACCACAAAGGGAACTCTGCATCACAACAACTATATAAATAAGGCATTGCAACTCCTAAAACGAAACACATCAACATCCAAGTTACATAAAGAGAATAAGTTATAACATCAGAAATTTTGAACTATAATATTTTTTATATAGGTAATATTTTCAACTATAATTGAAACTCATCTTTCTTCCTTTTACAATTTTTTTTGCAATCATAGTGGATAATTCCCAAGGGATCATTTCTCCATTGGTGTTGGCTTCAGCTGCTGACTCCATCATACCCAATCTAGGGATTGACAACAGCATGCCTTTCCATGTCTGTCACTTCTATGGAGATCAGTTCAAGGAACAGAATTAGGTAGCTCAAGCACTTCTTAACCACTTCTTTGAGGAAATTTTGTGAAATAGAGCAGCAGCATCAGTTTTAGCTTGTGTTTGACACATAATTTGAACTGGGCAGCAATACTTGAGCTTATTTGATTCAACTAAACTAATTCAAGTTTGTCTAATTTACTTGCTAGGGAATTTGGCTCTCAAAAACTCTGTACTCTATAGCTCCATGTCACCTAAATCCTCAGCCACATTAATTTGGTCATATCAAGAGAAAGACTCCTTGCTGTCACGTGGTATTTACATGTCCAAACAACTTGGATGACTAGGTTCATGTGTCATTCAACAATTATTTTCCCTTTTTTTATTTGCATGATGTATAGCTATGATGCATACCAAATTCCAAGTAATATTAACTTGTTTTTAAAGTTTATTTATCACACATCCAGAAGTTTAATTTGTTTCAACTGACAGTGTACAATAATACAAAAGCACCAGCCTGCTTGAGATGTCACCTCAAGGAAAACAAAACTTTTGCATACAAAAAGGCTTTCAATCCACAAGAAGAACCATACTTAAGCAAGTGCCGCAGATTGAAATGCATGAATCTAATCTTTGTGGGAGAAGCTCCACTCTTCTACCTTCTCTTAGGTTTTTACTTACTTTCCAAGCCATTAAAGGTTAAATCTAGAGCCCTTGGTGCATCAACTCATCACGCAAACCCCAACGTTAGAAGCATCACCACCTCCTTCGCCCGTCATTAACAGTTGGCTGTCTAACACACGTGGCCACAACACGCTACCCGGCTGCCTTGGGTTTCAGCCTGCTTGTTACGCCAATCACTTCTAGCTGGCCGTTGGTTGGATTACCAGCCATGTTATGTTTTTTAAAATTTTTTTTTTTTTTTCTTGTCTTTTTTTAGGGACTGTCAACCTTAGATCTACACTTAACCACCACCTACTACCCCACACACACCCTTACCGGGGGCCTTTTTCCGGTGTGTGGCTTCACCTCCCCACTGAACAACCCCGTATTTTGACCCGCGCATGGGCCACTCGTGCAGCCGCCAACACGCATGGCTCCCACGCACTGCTGTATTCCATTGCAGTAAAAATTGTTGTCCTTTTTTGCCAGCTTATGCTTCTTTTACTGGGAGTCGAAGATAACTCCGTATGCCCCCTTATCCAAGGACCCGGGAGAGGAGATTCTCAATGATCACCGCAAATACAGACAATCCCAATGCACATCTTAGTGCTAATGGATTCTCATCCAGTCAAAGAAACCGCCTTCATAGCACCCTTTTCTAGACCATGACTTGACAAATCATGGGACCAGAATCGTAAGGTTCAATTTCCCTTTTTTTTTTTTTTTCATCGCACTGTAATGTTTGTTTTGGGGTGTTTGTAGGACCCCACCCCCTCCTATTGTACCTTTAAATCTTATTTTTCTAGTCTTCCCATTAAAAATTATAATAGCTCTGGAACCCCACCAAGCAACGTATGAACCTTGTATCCTGAAAAGTTGTGTTTTTTATAAGTAAATTAAATGCTTACTTAAATCTAGAAATGTGATAGAAAAGCCAACAAAGGAAAACAAAAAGAACATAAAAAGCATGAAGATTAATACTTCAGTGAACTAACAGAAAGAAAAATGAAGAAGCTCAAAGCAACAACAGATTCCCAATTGACATTTTTATAAAAGGTAACCTTAAATTAAGATTTTTATAAAAAGGTAAGATTCAAATAAAAGGCTCCATTTTCTTCACCACATGCGTTAGATGGATATGTTTAAAAGAAGAAAGAAAGTTGAAGAACTGAAAGGTAACCTTAGTGACATTGGGATGATCTAGCTTATGCCACACAGCAACTTCTTGCGTAAAAGCTGCCCTTAATGAAGCAATCTCAGCGTCAGTTCTATGACCCTCCTCACCCCAGTCGAGCAATTTAACTGATGATCAAGAAAAAACCCAGAAAAACAATGTTAACGATTCTTCGCTTTTGTTGAGTTTTGCTGGGTACCACTGCAAATGGCTTGTAAACAAATGCAACACACTCAGCCTGAAAAGTGGCTAACACGATATTAGAAAGAAACCTAATAGATCTTAGCTTTATAAATTGTGCGAGGATGAAAACCAAATCCTAATATTTAGATTCCACACTATATTTATTGCTAGTTTTCTTAGCAGAAACTTTAACCCACAATTGTGATCACATGGAAGTTCAGAAATACAACAACATCAACCAAGTAACTAATATCCACAAGAGTACAGTTACAGTGGCCAGTCGCTGATCCATTCATAATACTCCATTGAGTTCTCTTATAATGTTTAAAAATAGTTCTTGAAAAAGATATAAAGTCGAGAAAACACCAAAGAGATTGAATCACCTTGCCTTAGCCAGAGTGGTCCCACTGATCCGTTATAGGACCGACCAAATTAAAGTATAATTTCAAAGTCAACCCAATCGATCAAAGACAAGAACATGCATGTATGCAAAACTAACTGGCCATCGGGTAAATCTTTCAACTAAGAAAATATGAGACATAATCCGGAAGGAAATCAAAAAAACAAAATTACCACAAGCAACCAGTTTGCAAAAAGCATAGTATACTAGGGAAAGAAATGACTCTAGTAAAAACCATAAGTGGAAAAATGGGTCCTTAGGGAAACAAAAAAGGGAATTTCAAGTCTGTAGCGTTCAAGCCAAAACCCACTAACAAAATTAAAAACAAGTTCTTTAGATCAAAATCTGAAAATTTTGGCAAAGAAAAGAATCAGTTAAAGCAAAAATTAAAAGTGGTGGGTGAGGAAGAGAGACGGACCAGCGACATCCTGGCCGTCGTAGATTCCACGGTGAACGGTGCCGAAGGTGCCACGGGCAATGACGGCCTTGATGACGAGCTTGGCGGGGTCGATCTCCCACTCCAGCCTCTCCTTCTTCATAGTTCCGGCGGTGGACATGATGTTAATAGCAACGCTGTTACTAGAACTACGGTTGAAAGTCTCGTATTCCTCCTTTTTCTTATTCTTATCAATTGTCCACGCCCTGTCGAGGTGCTCATCCAAGCTCTTCAGATCAATCTGATCCGCCCTCACAAACCCATCACTGTTCTTCTCCATGTTACTCACTTTTCTTCCTCCCTCTCCGACTCCGTCGGCGTGCGTCAGATCAGAGAACAGTGAAACAAGCCTGCTACGCTAAATATGCTCGAAAGCTTGGATCAAACCCAAGAAATTTTTGCTTGTTGTGATCCGTGTCTCTCTGGGTTTCCACTAAAAATGTGTAGTTTTCGCTGGGGATTGGAGTTTCTTCGTCAATCATCATCCATGTGGGGCACATGGAACCGTCTGACCGTAACGTGTGCTTCTGACCCACTCTGGTCTCCTCCCTCTGCTCTTCTCTTCTTCTTTCCTATAATCACTTTATTTTTCCTTTTTCTTTTTTCTTTTTTTCATTTTTCATTTTTTCAATTTTTATTTTATTGATACCATTATTTTCCTGGCTCGATTTTCGGAAATCTCGAAATTTTACTTTATGTAGTATTTTTTAAATATATTATGCGTGATTTGTATACTTTAAAATTATTTTTAATATTATTTTTAAATAAATATATATATTATGAGCATAAATACAAAAATTGACGTGAAAGTATTAAATTATATATATATATATATATATTGATGCTCGGAGGATGATTGTAAAAAGATTAATTATTGAGTACTCTCATGTATATATGACATTCCTGTCCTACTACAAAAATATTGTATTATAAAAATTTAGTGATTATATAAACAATTTTTAAATTATGACATTATGTAATATGTTAGTTAGAATAATATCTCATCTATTATCTGAGAAAATTTAATAATTAGGCTTACAAAAAGGAAATATTTTCACTTATAACGTGGGATTGGTGTTAACAACAACCATTTCAAACTAGTCCAACTCTTGACGACATCAAAACTATCGTTGCCGTGATACCAATGGCACGGGATTGGCATAATCTAATATTCGAAGATGAGAACATTGAGTTGTACTAAAGTTGGGAACAGATTTTATAAAAATAAATTTATAAATTGACGTGATTTTATATGATACGTTAGATCTATTTTATAATAAAAATAATTTTATAATTTATCATATCACATCAATTCATATTAATTTATAGATTTAATTTTGTGGGATATCTTTATGGTTAAAATATTTCTCTTTTGATAATTATTGTGATTTCCTTTCCTCACTATGTATATTTAATTCTATTTTTCTCATAAAAGACAAAAATAAAATAAAAATAAAGATGGATGTCGTTGATTTAACTAAATTATTAATTATTGCAAACTAAAAAGGTTGGTTAGGTTTGATGTTGAGATGAGAATTTTTAGTTTGAGATGAAAGTTAAAAATTGAATAAATTATTATTTTTTAATATTATTATTATTTTGAGATTTGAAAAAGTTGTATTGAGATTTTAAAAAATTGAATTGTTTATTATATTTTTTATTAAAATTTAAAAAAATTATAATGATGAGATGAGATGAAAATTTTGTATTTGAAGTGTGATCCAAATCTCTAACCTAATGGTCTAAGACTTATTTAGCATTAATCACAATGGTCGTCAGTCATTGAAGTTTTTATTCTCTTGTTGCTTAACTATCATATAGATTTGTCTAAAAAATACTTTTCCGTTTGGTGTTTTCTAACTTATGGGGTTTGAATTTTGAGCTAGGTTTGGGAGCTGAAATGAAAATTTTGTGTTTTATTTTAAAGTTTAAAATATTAATTTTTAATTTTGAGATTTGAAAAAGTTAAATTATTTATTATATTTTATATGAAAATTTGAAAAATTATAATGATGAGATGAGATGAAGATGAGAAATCTCATCTTGTCTTTGTCCCCAAACCTAAATGCATTCAAAACATGATCTCCAAAGTTTAAAACTTTTCAAACAAACAGAGATTCCTTTCAACCCATCTCATCTCATCTAATCATTATAATTTTTTCAAATTTTTATATAAAATAAAATAAATAATTTAACTTTTTCAAATATCAAAATAAAACTAATATTAAAAAAATATATTCTAATAATATTTTATTTAATTTTAACTTTAATATCAACTCATCTTATCTCATCTCATCCGTGAAAACAAACGGTATAAAGATAAAGAAAGCAAAAATCTAGACAATTCAAAGTGGAGCCTTTATTCTTCAATTCACTGCTTCATTTTCGCATCTAAACCCTCAATTTAAGGGAATGCAGCCCGCGTGTCAACATATATATTTGTTTATTCTTTTTAATGTCAAGAAAAAATAGAGAGAAAACTAGCTGCAGTTAAAGGGACCTTTCACTTAAAACCAAAAAAAATAAAAATAAAAACCTTAAAGAAGACAAAAGGGAAATTATTTGTGGGTAAGCAAGCACGACACTCTATCTAAGAAAAGTTGATAAAATCTGAGACTTATATAAAAGAATTCATTTTTAAATGATTGACCTTATTTTCTTTAAAAAAAATACACGAAATTTAAACAGTCCAAAACTTTATTTAGCATTATTCTAAACAAAATGGATTGAACATGTTGATGGGAAATTGGGGGAGTTTGATATTTTGGGAGAAGATAAAAGGATGGAAATGATAGGTCAATTTGTGAGGGGCAATCTTATCAAAAATTCCAAATATTATATAATTAAGTTAATTTGAAAACGTATAAAGGATGAAGGCTCGGCTACGCTATTTTTATAATCAATTAAATGTATTGATGTGTACTTCTGGGTCAGTGCACTTTTTTTTTTTTTTTTTTTTTAATTTTTTAATTTTTTTATTATCTAGTATTACAGAACCAAATCAAACTACCTATGGAGAGTTTTGTTTGGTCCTCCATAATAAAGAAAAAACGTAAAGAAGTTGAAGTGACTCGAGACTTTTTGGACGGCATCTCAAATAACAAGGGATTTCTACTTTTCCCACCTTCACGATCTCCACATAAATCTAGAACAACTGTCCTCTTTTTGCCTATTCTTTAGACGGGATAGTATATGAAATGAGATAAAATTAGATAGTTTTAAAAAAAAGTTAAAAGTTTAATAAAATATTATTATTATTTTTAAATTAAATTTGAAAAAATTAAATTATTTATTATATTTTGTATAGAAATTTAAAAAAATTATAATAATGAAATGAGTTGAGATAATTTCTCAATCAAAACAGAGCCAGACTCCGACTCCTCCCTTCTTTTCTCATTTATCGACTCCTCTCATCTTTCTCACATTTCACGATTCAAATCTAAGAAGTTATTTTCATCTAGTATGTTTTAATGTTTTGTGCACCTAAGATGAAAGATGATTGATGTATCGTCTTCTAGATATCTTCAAACAAATACCTGTTGCAATACCAAATTCTTAGGTCGTTGCTGTACAAATCCAAAGAAACTGCTCATCATTTTGATGTGCGCACGGGTCTTATGAGATGCCAAAAATGGTATTAGGATTTCGAGCCTCCCAATACCACATTTGCTGCTCAATTCGTTTTTTCGATCTTAGATTTTCAAGATATTGCTATCCACTTTCCATCGCTACAAGCACATAAGCCGCACGCACTAATACCGTAATCTCTCATGCTTCTCAGCTGCCTATAAAGATCTGGTCGGTCCAACCATAATCAATCAAATGATATTTAGAATCTAGATAAACATAACTTTTTTTTTTTCCCCCACAAAAAGATTGGGGAGGGACGGTCAGTGTAGTTTGCCCTCTAGGTATGACCATAAGAGCCCGCACTTGCTGCGACATATTCAGTTTGAGCCATAGCTACTAATCCGGGTGGAACAATCCGCTACCGCAATCCCACTAAGGTGCCAGTATGCAAAGGCCTCCAAAACTTTGGTTCACAAGTTTTTCTAAAACAAGCTATTTCAAACCTGTGACCTTGGTCAAAGGATGGAAGAACGATCTCCTAACTTTTGCCAATTGGACTACCACCATAGTGGTAGATAGACACTTAACCAAACAAAACAAAAGTAGCTAAAGGTACCAACATCATCAAAGGAACTCTAATGTATATTTTTAAATGATTCTAATTCATTCTTCCATCTTGTCCTCTTTGTCTGGACTGGAATGGAGGACCGTCTGCATGATCATCATCAGCCACCACTACACATATTTACACATATATCGTGCATATCTGTAAAGAAAATTGTAAAAAAAATAATAAAATAATAATAATAATAATAATAATAATACAGATGAAGGTCATGCAATTACCATAAATATTTGTCGCTGGCACCCAAAATTATGGACATGAGAGCTGGTTTGGATATAGAAACTACCTTACCTCACCTCATCTGATTTGATTTTATTTCATCTCATCCTATTATTACAACTTTCTTAAATTTTCATATAAAATATAATAAATAATTCAATTTTTTCTAATATCAAAATAATAATAATAATATTAAAAATAATATTTTAATAATATTTTATTCAACTCATCTAAAACTATCTCGAATGGCCTTCAATATTCATCATTGTTTTCTATTTCTTTTCCTTTTTTTTCTTTTTTTGTTCATCTTTTGGAGCAGAGAAAAAGTGCATGCATTATTTGAGAGTCGACATGATCTTAAGATGAATAATTAAGCTAAATGTCGGTAGGTAAATTATTATGGTATATTTGGACTGTGATCGAAGTAGCAAACCAGTCAAATAACCAAATAATTTATATTCTGAGACAATAACTGTGTTCACACTTGGGTGGTGGAGCAACATCAATAATTCAATTAAATCATAGCATAAGTTTGCTGGTGGTGTTTTTTTTTTTATTTTTTTATTTTTAATAGGAAAACTTTCATTAAAAGATATCAGCATTACATTAGACTCTTAGCCCAAATGACGGGAGCAATTACATTAGGGAAAGACCCCCACCACAAGCTAATATCACTAACAATCCAAGGGTGCCTGGCAAATTCATGTGCCGCTTCAATACAATTTCTTCCAACATGTCTCACTTCACAACTTTGGAAACAGTGCACAAGTTCCTTAGTATCCTTAAATGACATTACCAACTAAAGCCATAGAAGGTGCAACTTTTTGCAATTCTTGTACAAGTGTTAAAGCATCACTCTCAATAATGAGATTATGAATTCCCAGATGCATGCTCAACTGCAATCCCCTGAAGATTGCCAGCATCTCTACCCCCGTAGGATCACTTACTTCTGTCTCCTTTTTACTAACTGCCATTAGAACTTCACCTTTACAGTCCCTCAAAACCGCACCAATACCAGCACAATGATGGTTGTGAAATATAGCCCCATCGACATTTAATTTGAACACTCTTGGAGGAGGGTGCTCCCATCTGCAGTGGTGCCTCACCACTTTGAGAGGTTGACCTCGCGTCTCCTTGTAGGCCTTCTGAATTGCCAAGTCATGACTAATTGCATGCTCAATGTGTAAACACTTGTCTTCAAATGTAGCTGAATTGCGTCTATACCAGCAGCTCCATGAGATCAAGAAGAAAAGCTCCAGTTTATCCTTCTGTTCCATCCACTTATGTAGCATGCAATATCTCCATAAGTTGGTAGACCTGGTGGTAGAGCAATGGGAAGGTATTTTTCCCATACCTCTCTTAATGAAGGGCAAAGATAAAGGGCATGAGCCACATCCTCTACCGCATTTGTACAAAACAAACATGAATCTTCAATTAACACCTATTTCTGCATTAAATTTTGCTTCGTAGGTAAGACTTCTCTGCAAGCTTTCAGGCAAAGATCTTTATCTTATTTGACATTTTCATGTTCCATAAATCGTTCCAAAATTTCTGTAGAGCCATGCTCCTCGAGCCCACCCTTAAGTCTGTTTTTCTTAGCCTCTATGATCACTTGATAAGCACTTTTGACAGTAAAGTGACCATTTGGTTCGTGAGCCCAGATGATCTTGTCTTCAGGATTGTTTTGACTGAGGATTATTTTTGGGACTTCATTAGCTGCTTGTATAGGTAGCACGGTTCTTACCTTCTCAGTATCCCACCAGTGAGAGTGAGGATCAGTTAAGCTGTCAACTGCTATAGTAGCATCACAAACTTCTGCAGAAAGCATATGGCTAGCTAGTTTGCTGGTGGTTTTAAAGGACTCATTTAACTGTATCCCAACATTAATGAAAATTCAAACCATATATAATTGAGTAATGATAGAGACAATTATGGACTATGCAAGCGTGACACATTCTATTTAAAAAAGAATAAAGTTTACCATTTAAAAATTAATTTTTTATATAAATCTTATATTTATTCATTTTTTTAAAAAAGAGTACACGACGCTTATGCACTCAATGATTGCAAATATCATTTCACTATAGAATTAACAAGTAATACTATATACAATCGTGGAGTGCACAAGTGTCGTATAATGATCTTCAAAAAGAGTAGAATTTACTATTAAAAAATTATTTTTTAGGTCGATCATATATTTATTCACTTTTTTAAAAAAAAGTACATGACGCTTGCTTGCTCAATCAATCACTATCACTGTAAATATCATTTCACTATACAATTAACCATAAAATCCGCTTTCCAAGATGACCCAAGTTTTTTGTTTTCTTTCAGTTTCTGCATAACCTCATTTTCCTAACAAACTCAAGTGAATTCAGGTGCACATTCCATTATCTTCAATCATATTGCATTGGAAATTTTGTCTTCTTGCAGGGAGTAAATCGGCCTAGATTTATCGAACTAGTTTAAACGTCTCATAGTGCAGTATTTTGTAAGCAAAGCCATTTCTATACATATTTCTGGGCAGAGAAAGTTTGCAGAGCAGTGATACGGAAGACTTGTTTGGCTATACAAATGAAATGAGATAAAATAAAACGAAAAATCTATGAATAATAATAAGATAATTTGTAAATAACAGAGCAATGGCTAGAATTAAGCTTTTTATGAGATTTTGAAAAATGAACAAAGAAAACTAAAATAAAAAATTATAAAGTTAAAAGATGGTTAAAATATAATATTTTAATATTATAGGATTTGAAAAAGTGAAATTATTTTTATTTATTTTTTTTGAGAATTTGAAAAAATTGTAATAATTAGGTAATGATTAGATGAAAAAGTTGAAGGGTTAGAAATTTGAAATTAAAAATATTTGTATTTAAATGATGTTTGAATGTTAAAATGAGCTTAGATGGTTTAAAAGGTTTGTGAAACCAAATAAAGCAGACCCATTGGATTTCACAAATGGTCTCAATCTATCTTATCTCATCACAACATCCGAACATTATTCAAATGGAAACACTTTTAAATTACAAATTTTTAACTTTTTCATTTAATTATTACTTAATAATTACAATTTTTCCAAACTTTCAATAAAGAAAAAAAAACAATTCAAGTTTACAAATTCCATAATAAATTAATATAAAAAATTATATTATAATAACATTTTTATTTTATAATATTTTTATTCAATTTGTTCTCTCTCCGTTCCTAAAACCTTATAAAATATATTAACTCAAATCATTACATCACTATTCACAAATTATTTTATTACTATTTACAAAACATTTCAATATTATTCACAAATTTTTCATCTCATCTAATATAGCATTTAACATCAAAATACGTTATTTTATAAATTTTCTTTTATAAGATTTTTATGCAGATACGACGCTTGTTATCTTGTTTTATTTTTAGTGCATGCCACCATATGATTTGTTGTTGGAGTAATTGGTTGATTAGACCTCCATAATCTTTTCTCTGTTCATTTGTTTGCTAATGATACAATGTCTTGCTATTTTGAATTATCCACTCTCTCTAGATTCTCTCCTCAATGTCTAGCGAACTTCTACTCCTCCATGGAGTCTTCTTCTACCTTCCTTTAAACATCACACCTCAACTTCCCCCCATTTTCTCTTACCAACTAGCAATCGACTTACTAATTTCACAAACTGAAGCTCTCTCATGGCAAGATCCCAACCTAGAACTTGCAGAGGAAAAAAAAAAAAAACTTTAGAGTTAGCAATGGTAGGATGCTTGGTAGCAACACGACCATTAAACAAATTTGATACTCATGCAATTATCAATCAGATCCCCTGGAATTTCAAAGGGCATCTGCTAGTTCTCAAACTGTGGCCCCTTGGGTCCACTCTGCAAGAAAGTCGACTGAACCATTCTGCTTACCATGTTCAAATACATGGATTGCCTCTGGACCACATGACCCCCGACAATGCTACTCAGATTAGGAAAGCCCTAGGCAATCTTCTAGAGGTTGAAGAGCATGCACAGTTTGAATTACTTGCAGAAAAAACATAAGGATCAAGGTTGAAATTGACAGCACTTCCCCACTGAAGCAGGGTTTCACACTTCCTAGAGCCAACAATTTGGGGACTTGGGTCTCCCTCAAATATTTGAGATTATCGGACTTTTGCTATGCATGCGGCAGGCTGGGACACCCTCAGATATTTTTTACCCTCCTAAAATCTACCCCATCTCACCTTCCATTCGACCCATGGTTTCATGCTGAAAACCTTAACCTTACCCCTGAAGCTACAATCCGCACAAAGGAAACTCAACATCGATCGGCCATAAACATTTTCCCACTTAAACACTCATAGTAGAGCATAAAACCCCCCAACAACTTCAAGATCATTACTTCCAAACACATATGGCAAAAGGTAAAAGGAAAATAGGGGAAATCATACCTGATGGTTCTTATTTTTATTTTCCCAAATTATACACTGTGGAGCTAGTGTGAAAAATTTGTAGGGATTTCAAGGACCTAACGCCGAACCAGCAAGAAGATTTCTCGAGACTCATAACCCAGCCAAGGAACCTACCAGCGATCAAAGGGATGGATCTACAGTCGCACTACAGTGGTCTACAGTTGCAAAACAACATTTACTCCTCTGATCTCAATCGACCAGCTCGTACCAACTTCACCCCATTCTCAAGAGGAAGGTATTTAACTCTCTTTACTGTGAACAATCTCTCATCAGTGGTCAAGGCAACCCCATCACAAAGGGCAAATCATAGCTTCTGCGATTTGACTAAAACGGAGCCTCAGGATGAGTCCCTTTACTCCCACACCCGACACTACGAAGACCATCTGGTACTCACAGTTCAAGCAGCAGTTAAAGGATACAAATCGCAACAGGCCAAACAAAAGGCCACTAGAAGAAAAAGACTAGCAAATTATCCCATAAGTGTGACCAACATATCCTATCCCGATGACTCATCCTTGGCCCTCATGCTCTGGGAAATGCAAGTTGGCCCTATGGGTAAAACCAAAAAACAGAAGGAGCACCATTGGTCCCTCCCTTATCTCAGACCACATCCAACTCAGTCTAGAAAGTCTAAAGAAACTGAAGAGGCAAGCTCTGTCATGCCTCTAAAAGCCCAATGAGGACAATGGTTTTGAATTACAGAGGACGAACACGACTCAAAGCAGTTAGATCTCTCAAGGCTAGTATTAGCAAATACAATCCGGATATTATGTTTTTGTCGAAAGCCATGGTACCAGCTGAACCTACCTTTTCTATTGTAAATAGTCTGTGTTTCCATCTTTTTGTAAGTTTTCTAGCCTCAGTAAACAAAGCAGACCTTTTGTTATTACTGCAACCGGGTGTAGATATTGAACCTGTCAATATTAATATGAATACTATATTTATTTTGATCTACTCTGTCCCTGCATATCAACCTTGGCTTGTAACTTTTGTCTTCGCCCCTGCTCAATGGTGCTTTAAGGCAAATTTTTTAAACATGTTGGACTCGATATATAAACCTTCTTGGGACCATGGTGTTGTATAGGAGATTTTAACGACCTGCTAAATCAATCAGAAAAGCAAGGGGAGCCATTCACATCTACTTCTACAGGAGGTCTGAGGAATTTAATGCAAAAAAAGGCCTAATTGATCTTGGATTTACAGGCCTATCCTTGAACATGGATCAATAATAGACAGGGCAGAGCATTGATAAGGGAGAGACTAGATCGGGGCATAGCAAACCAACAACGGAGGTTGTCATTCCCTGACGCCAATTTGCAACACCTTTCCTTTTTGGCGTCGAATCGCCATCCTTTGATATTAAATACCATAGTTCGCCAGAGCTGGTCTTTCTCTTTCAAATTTAAAGAATTCTGAATCCATAGCAAATTTCCAACTCCCAAGTTCAAAAAAATCTGTAGTTTAAAAATTCATAATTGTCACAAGCTATTACTCTGGAAAATAATATGGAATATGCTCCCAACAAGGAATCGGCTGCAAATGGTCATCCCAAACTTTCAACCTGAAATGTCCCCCCCCCCCCCCCCC
>QEOT01001955.1:215192-251101 GCA_003123785.1 Pterocarya stenoptera
CCCCCCCCCCCCCCCGGGGGCGGGGGGTTCAATGAAGAGGAAGAAACACAACTCATTTGCTCGTAGAGTGATGCTTCTAGTCGGTCCAGTTGATTTTAACCAAAAAAACAGCCCTCCACTAATTATATGCCACGTCAGACATTACATGTACCTGAGACAAGATTCACCCCCAAGAATCACAAACCCACACCCCTTTCAAAATTGTTTCTCCCTTTCAATCACAGTAATCTCTTGCACCTCTCATTTCGATGCCCATATTAGCGATATCAGACACTAATTTTTTTGTTTGAAAAAGGCTCTGATTTTCTCACTCGTTTCATTATTTTTGGAAACTTCGAGTATTGTTTCTCTATGTTTTGCTTCAATTGACGTGTTTTTTCCTTTGTAGTTTATGCCATTTTCGCTGAATAAGCAAGCCTCTGTTTGCTTCTTGAGAAAATGCTGGGGAATGAATTAATCAGTTATTTATTTTTATACATTTTTATAATGGAATAGGAATTTTATAAGGTAGTGAGCGGCCATCAAATGAAGAAGAAGAATAAAGTTAATTTTAGGAGGAACAAACCTTGAGCCATTTACCAGCTTGAGCCACGACTAGAGGGAGAATGGGTTTTTGCAAGTTTGGTTTTCACATGCAGCCAGCAGCGAGCTCACGAAGACACACAGGCCAAGAAAGACATCTAGGGAGGTGATACATGTGGTTCTCCTGTCGGTATGGGGTTGTTGTTCAAAGTCCGATATTGGCTCGTAATCGCCCACTTACCAGGATAATATTAATTAGAAGAAAGATGCCAGCTGCATGCCGATGTTAATTTGTTGTTTCTTATTAAGGAAAAAGATACTGACCAAAATTAGAAGCTATGACAGCCAAGCATATCCAAGATTTCAGCAATCTGTGACAGCCAAGGAAAATCAACTCATACGTTTCTTCCTTCCTTATTTTGTAACTTTTGTATATTTTTAAATTACAGACTTTATATACTTTCCTTAGATAGAACATAAGTTTTGTATATATCTGTTCAAAGACTGAATCAAATGAAGTGGATTGTTTTTTTTTTCTATCAAAGGCAGTGTGTTATTCTTTATATGGTATCAGACGACCTATCTCTAACGAGACCAAGATCCAATCATGTCTTCCGCAGCAAACCCAACTCCAACCTTCTTCTACCTCTAAAAATCCCTTGGTTGTTCTTAACATCACTGCCTAGATTAATGAAAAACTCACCTCCTCCACTTTTCGCCAATGGCGTGCTCAATTTGAAGCACTGCTCATTGGGTCTGATCTGATGGACTATGTTACGGGTGTTTCCCAGTGCCCTTCTTCCACAGGCACACCCACGTCTGTCTCTCAAAAAACCCATTGGGTTAGGCAAGACAAACTTATTTTAAGTGCTATTCTAGCATTTACCTCTTCCACTATAACCTCACTCATTGCCACAGCCAAAACATCTCATGAAGCTTGGAAGAAATTGAACAATATGTATGCTAGTCGTTCGCGTACAAGGGCAATGCAGTTAAAGGAAGAGCTTACCTTGATTCAACGAGGAAAACGTTCTGTTCTAGATTACCTCCATGCTGTCAAGGCTTTGGCTGATGAAATAGCACTGATAGATCATCCAATTTCAGATGAGGATCTCACCTTCTATGTCCTCAATGGACTTGGACCCGATTTCAGGGAGATAGCCGCCCTTATTCGGGCAAGGGAGAAATCCCTCATGTTTGAAGAACTCCATGACCTTCTTGTCGGCCATGAGAGTTACCTCCGTCGCATGGAGATGGCTTCCCAGCAGCTTGTTGCTGCTGCTAATTTCACGGCTAGAAAAAATCAGCAACAGATCCTCCAAACCGAATGGGTCTCGTAACCCTCATCCTCAATCTTCTCGCTTGGGACACAATCATTCCAAGGATAACCGAACCAACAATAGGGGCCTGAGCTCGAGCCGAAACACTTCAACTCAGAAAAGGTACTAGCCCAAATGTTAGATCTGTGATCAACTGGGCCACACGACAAAGGCTTGTCCACAACTGCAGTCCAATGAGTTCAGTGCAAACTGTGCTGCTACGTCCAATATACAGGACTCTAAATGGCTTCTTGATTCCCCTGCTTCCCATAATATCACTGGCGATCTTGCGAATCTGTCCGTTCATTCTGAATATGATGGAATTGATGAAGTAGTGCTTGGTGATGGCACAGGTTTGGTCGTTTCACACATTGGTTCATTAGCCTTAAAATCTCCTCAAAAAACCTTTTACCTTCGTGATACATTATGTGTTCCTAATATTCACAAGAATTTAATTTATGTGCATCATTTCACAAAACAAAATAATGTTCTTGTTGAATTTCATCCATTTTATTTTCTTGTGAAGGACCAAACAACGGGGGTGATACTACTAAGAGGTGCATGTGAAAATGGCGTCTACATGTTTCCGAACTCATTGGTGACGTCTAATTCTACAATGGTTGCTAATGTGCATGAACGAACTTCCATCCATGGATGGCACAAGCGCCCTGGACATCCATCTATGAAACTTGTTCAAAGACTTGTCAACTATTTTACCCTTCCGCTTTCTTTAAAAACTTTACCATCTTCATGTACTTCTTGCAATATTAATAAAGCACGTCAACAACCGTTTGGCTTGACTAGTTTTCAAAGTTCCGTGCCTCTTGAGATTATTTATACGGATGTTTGGGGACCCGCTCATTTCACTGGTATTGATGGCTCTCGTTACTATCTCATCTTTGTTGATCATTACACAAAGTACATGTGGTTCTTTCCAATGGCTACAAAATCGAGCGTTTCATCCATTTTCCCACAATTCAAAGATCTTGTTGAAACCCGTTTTGAGTCAAAAATTAAAAGCCTATATTCGGACAATGGTGGTGAATTTTTAAGCCTACAAAAATACTTATCCCTTCATGGCATAAGTCATTACACCACCGCACCGTACACCCCACAACAAAATGGAGTTTTAGAACGACGTCACCATCATCTTGTAGAAACTGGTCTCATCTTATTGCAAGATGCCTCTCTTCCATTAACATATTGGCCTCATGCTTTTCAAACCGCCACTTATCTCATAAACCGCCAACCCACTCACCTTTTACAAAATAAATCACCATTTGAAATTCTTTTTGGTCAAAGACCCAATTATCTTAAACTTAGAAAATTTGGTTGTCTTTGCTACCCACTCACAAGGCCTTACAATACTCATAAATTGCAGCCCAAGTCCATACCTTGTATCTTTCTTGGCTACTCTCAAAATCAAAATGCATATAAATGCATGGATCCACTCACCAAACGGTTGTACATGTCACGTCATGTACTTTTTTATGAAGCCCAAAGCCCATCTAATTTACATGGCCCATCGACCCACGACAGTTCTACCCAAATATCCCCTTCGTCCTTCTTTCTTCCGCAACACTTTAGCATTTCCTCTCCTACAAACCTCTCCTCTGTTCCAGTGCACGACAGCAGCCATCCCAGGAATTTTTCACCACCAATGATGTCGGAAATGGTCGCCGTTGTTGAAGCATCATCTCCAGGTAATATTCCTCCAATTTCTCCTCAAGATCAAACACAAGTATCTGCTGCCCTAGGTTTTGGAAATTTAAATTCGGTTTCTCAATCTCATGATTTCAATTTAAATTCCTTACCTATGCATGTATCGTCTCCACTTGCACCCACACCAAACTCATCATCTGGTCCTATACCCACTGCCCCACCAGAAAATCAGCCTTCCCAAACCCACTCTATGACCACACGGTCAATGAACAATATTTTTAAACCCAAGCAACTTCACACCGTCACAAAACATCCTCTCCCATCAACTTTTGAACCAACGTGTGTTACCCAAGCTGTGGCTCATCCACAATGGCGTGACGCTATGTCTAGTGAGCTCACTGCTCTCATGAGACACGGCACATGGGACTTGGTTCCCGCCCCTGAAAAATGTAACCCAGTTGGATGTAAATGGGTTTTCAGAGTTAAAAGGAAGGCTGATGGTTCTATAGATCAGTTCAAGGTCAGACTTGTTGCCAAAGGATACAATAAACGTCCTGGCCTTAATTATAAGGATACGTTCAGTCCTGTAGTTAAGCCGGCAACTATTCGGACAGTTTTGACAATTGCCACTATGAATGGATGGGAGTTAAGGCAAATGGATATCAATAATACTTTTTTGCATGGAAAATTGACAGAAACAGTTTACATTGTGCAACCCCCTGGTTTCAAAGATCCTTCAAAACCTGATTATGTCTATCGATTAAACAAAGCAATCTATGGGCTTAAACAAGCCCCTCGTGCATGGTATTCAGCTTTGAAGAATGCTCTTATTCAACTTGGTTTTTATAATTCGAAAGCTGATTCTTCTTTGTTCATATATCGACATGACTCAATCACTTGTTATTTCCTTGTCTATGTTGATGATCTTGTTATTACGGGTAGTGACAAGAAGTTTGTGGACTTAGTTATTTCAAAACTTGGGGATCAGTTTTCATTGAAGGACATGGGTGCTCTTCATTTTTTTCTTGGGGTCGAAGTTATTAATACTTGTGCAGGTTTATTTCTCTCCCAACACAAGTACAGTCAGGACCTACTTCAAACAACAAATATGAGTGGTGCTAAGGATGTATCAACACCTCTCTCAACCACAACCTCTCTTTGTTTGATTGATGGTACAGCGGCTGTTGATAGTACCAAGTTCAGAAGAGTGATAGGCAGCCTCCAATATCTCTCATTAACTCGACCCGACATTTCTTTTGCTATCAACAAACTCTCACAGTTCATGCATAAGCCGACCGTTACTCATTGGACAGCAACTAAGAGGCTTCTACGATACCTAAAGCAGACAATATTCCATGGGATCCAACTAAAAAAATCAGCTGCTCCATGCTTGACAGTATATAGTGATGCTGACTGGGCTGGAAACAAGGATGATCGCACTTCCACTTCGGCATACATCACCTTTCTTGGCTCCAATCCTATCTCATGGAGTTCCAAGAAACAAAAAGCTGTTGCCCGCTCCTCCACAGAGGTTGAATATTGTGCACTTGCAAATGGAGCATCAGTAACTATGTGGTTGTTAGCACTTTTTCATGAACTTGGTTTTTCACTTAAGAAACCACCTCTACTTCTTTGTGACAATCTTGGTGCAACTCATTTGAGCTTCAATCCAGTTCAACATTCAAGGATAAAACATATTCAAATCGATTTACATTTTGTGCGTGACTTAGTTCAAAGAGGCACACTTCATGTTCGTCATGTTCACACTGAGGATCAGCTTGCAGATTTATTGACAAAGCCCCTCTCAAAACAGCATACAGAACTTCTGAGCTCAAGCTTGGTCTAGTTGACGGTAGTCCAATCTTGCGGGGGCGTATTAAGGAAAAAGATACTAACCAAAATTAGAAGCTGTGACAGCCAAGGAAAATCAACTCATACGTTTCTTCCTTCCTTATTTTGTAACTTCTGTATATTTTTAAATTACAGACTTTATATACTTTCCTTAGATAGAACATAAGTTTTGTATATATTTGTTCAAAGACTGAATCAAATGAAGTGGATTTTTTTTTTTCTATCAAAGGCAGTGTGTTATTCTTTATATTTCTAATTTCTGAAACTTTGATCTGCAAGCCGTGTGGGGGGTCTAGCAAAGGTTAAAAGGGCTGTCGAGGAGAAGCTGCCAAAAATTAGAGAAGATAGGGGACCGATTTCTCACCGACGAAGGAACCTCAGGTGGACGAAGGGCTGGGATGGGCTACTGAAGGTTGTGAGGGAGACGAAGAAATGTGAGGGACCGTGGGTGAAAGGGAGAGATCTGAGTGTGAGAGAAGGGATTAGGATTCTCTGTAGTGCGGTCACACAATTGAATAGGTGTGTCTCATACGTGGCATCATAGTATTGGTGGACTGTTTTTAAGTTTTTATAAGCCTGACCGGCTCTAAAATTTTCTTTTGCTCGTTTACTATGGCAACAAAGCAACTGTCTTTTAAACCTTGATCGTCGGTAACTAAACTCAATTTTAGAATGGATTCATCTTATAATCAACCTTGCCCTGCGGCACTGGGACTAAACGCATCGGAGAAACACCGTTTTTAGCACTTTGTGGTGATAGCGCTCGATTTCATATGGAGGCAGCATAATGAAGTGGTACATAACCAAACTGCCATTTCGATAAGAGATGCAACCGGACAGCTGGCAAAAACTTATCAAGTCTACAAACAAGCATGGGAGCAGAAATCAAAAGTCCATAAATCACTAAGATCGGTACCTCCACCGCCGAACCAATGGGGCTTCTCTTTTGATGCTGCCGTAAGAGACTTATTTTCCACCTCTTCAGCTGCATGCCGTCATTCATAAGGCAACACTATGGAAATCTGGACCTCAAAAAGTCAAACCACTAACCCAGTCATAACAAAGGCGTCAGCAGCTTTCCTGGCCTCGCAATTGCCAAAGAATCTCCACAAGCGTCCATACACTAGAAGGTGGTGCACAACTTGTCATTGATTCTATCACTAATGAGGTCCCTTCTCCATTTCGGCAACTTACTCAAATCATAGATGACAACATTATGTAACTTTTTATTTATTTTTCTTAATACTAAGCATGCTTGATTAGGGAAAAAAAAGATATCATGTCTTGCTAAAAATATAGATGTTAATGGAAATGAATTCATACGTATTGTAAGTAGGGTTGTATTGAGTCCAGTTAAGTGGTTTTGGACATATTTTAGAATTGAACCAATATATACTAATTTTGAGATTTGAAGAACCGATACTCCACCAGTTACATTTCTAAACTGGTATTTTTGGTTTTTTTGGTATGTTATATAATATATATAATATATTAAAAAAATCTACTTCACTTAAAAAAATCTCTTTTACTAAAGCCAAGTACTATATTAGTATTAGCTATATATTAGTATTAGTTATAGTGATTTAGTATTACTATATTAGTCTAACTATATTAGTATAAGTATAACTATAGTCTATATTAGTAGTATAAAAACTAATGTCCTATGTATTTATAAAAATTTAGTAATAATATTTAAGTGATTTTCTTTCTTTTTATATATTATATATAAAACTTATATATAAAAAATATTTTGTATAATATTATTTTTGTATAAAACTTATATATAATATTATTTTTTATTTATTTTTTTCTTGAATCAGTTCGGTCTGGTCCTAAAAACTATAGAACCGGATCCGGCCGGTTTGTGCAAGTAAATAACCGGTCTCGAACCGAAAAAGAGACCCAACCGGTCCGGTCTGGTTCGGACCAGTTTTCCGATTTTTCAATCCAAACTTACACACCCCTACCGAAGACTTTTGTTTCTAGAATCCAGCTTGAAGGTAAGGGAAACACTACGTTAACACATCATAATAAAGACACGTACAGATCATAAAATTGGGCAAGATAGAATGGGCCAAGAACTTTATTATTATTAAGAGTAATGTTAGATACAGTCATGGATTGTGTAATCACTATGCAGTGGGATACATTATTAAAAAAAAAAAAATTTATATAAATCTTATATTTACTTATTTGTTTTCGAAAAGAATGCACGATACTTGCATATTCTATGACTGTAAATATCATTCTCTATCATTAATTCATTATCCAACGTGTTTAGTTTCAACAGAAGAGGAAAAAAAATCAAATCCGATATGAACAAGGATTGCAAAGTAGTATAGAAGTTATGAAATTTAAAATTACCTACAAATTATTGTGACGATGAATATTTAGATTTTAGCTAATTGAAATTAAATACAACAATAAGCTAGGTATATCTTATTGTCAATATTCTATAAGAATGAGTGACCCGATGCAGGTGTGATGCTAGAGTTATGGCCGGGCATGCAAGCTGATTGTAACAATGTCACTTTCTCTATATATCTAGGTGTTTAATTAGGTCAAACTCTCTCGAGTGCATATATGGTTCAGGCTCATCTAGACCAAAAATATGTCTGGAGTTGCCCTTTGCTTTAGGTGAAGTGGAGGCCACTTTCTTATTTAATTTATTGAAGCAAGATAAGGACCTAATAAGTTTAATTATTATATAAACTTTCCAAAGATTGAATGAATTTCATTTCGTTAAGCAAGGCATATATCTTAATTGGTGTCTATACATTCGAGGTCTAAAAGGTAGGAAAAAAAAAACCCTCTCAAATTTTTGTTTGAACTTGAGATTTCAAGTGGAAAAAGAGATAAAATGTACACATGATAAAGTGATCAGTCCGACAATATTTATTACTCATTTAATGTTTTCTGAAATATTTATAGAATAGTAATAAATGGTGTATGGCTCATTTTCTGTCTTTATCTATATTTCAATTAAGACTTTTAAATTCATGAGAGAACAGTTTTACTTATTTTTATTTATAAAATTTATTTTCTTAGTTTTTTTTTTTTAAAATTCAAAGTTCATAATTTTGAGCATATTAATAACTAACATGTGGAAAAATAAATTTTTTGTATATATTTTTTTAAGTACATTTAACATTTTTCTTTTTATAAATAGGAAGTAATGCTTTGTATTGAATAATAATTCAGAATAAGAAAGATGTAGCTCTTAAAGTTCATCTCCCTTATCAGTCTCTCTTCAACATCTCATTTTTCTATTATATTTTATATATTAAAGAGTTTTACACTCCACGAGTTTATGTTTGGGAAGAAACTTCAAAGGGGTTTTTATTGACGTCTATATGGAATTTATTAGTTCCATATTTGATTTCCATTTTTTAATTATTACTGGCAATTAGCATTTTGACAAATAAATGCAGATTAGTCACGTCGATCAGTAGGTTCAAACGTACGTATTAGCAATTTTCTTGAATTATCAAATACATGATGAGTGTAATTAATGGATGAGATCGAATATCAGAATTTAACCAAAAAAAAAAAAAAGTTTGATTGCATATATATATATATATCCATCATCATTGGCCTCTTTTGTTATCACATCTAAATAAATACATAAAAACATGTTCAATTATTAATCAATTCTTCACTATTTGATGACTAGAGNGAGAGAGAGAGAGAGAGAGAGAGAGAGAGAGAGAGAGAGAGAGAGAGAGAGAGAGAGAGAGAGATTGTGTGAGAGGGGTTGAATTCCGGAGGGGGATGAAGACGGCCAGCATTCCCCTATAGATCACATATTGTCTATTTACAACTATATATATATATATATATATACATACATATGAACTCTACCATACTCGATCTCATATTTTATTACTGATCATGTTTTTACAACCTATTTAAAATAGCGAGCAATAAATATACGTGAATAAACACAAATAAGAAAGTTTTGTTAATGGATATTGTCAAGGAAGGTCCATCTCGGAAGGGCTCGAGCCCAAGAAGGCTGAGCTTTCGAACCCTAGGCCCAAGGAAGGAAGCTAGAGACCTCGGGCTAGAGGATTGGGTATCGAGCGCGTGGCCCATCCCAGAAGGGCCCGACCCCAAGAAGGCCGAGCTATGGAACCCCAGGCTCAAGGGAGGAAGCTAGAGACCCCGGGCCGGAGGATCAGGATTAGTTATTGAGCACGAACCAACCCAAGATGGCCTATTGACACCAAGCTCAGAGGTGCCAAGGAGAATGTCCTGGGGCTCGGCAACTTGCCGAGCCTTATCACAAAGCATCAGATAGGATGCCCAACTACACGCGGATGGCAGCACGTGCCTGGTCACGGATTCGATAGACCCAAGGCACGCGGCAATCAATTCATGTGTCAAGAGACACGGCACATAATGATACACCCCACGTACAAAAGATGGCTCGCCTACGATCTAACACATTGTCCTGGCAGGTAGGTGGCTGCAAGGTAGACCTGGCACGGTTGACATGACATGATCTCCCACTAGGCCGCGGACTGACACTGGGAAACAGGAAAATGAGTGGTGGCAGGTCTAACACCTAACACACCATGATCTCCCTCAACGGCAGAATCCGGATTAGGTATAAATAAGGGGGATCCCTAAGGAGGGTCTCTCTTTCACTCTCTTGGAAAACCTTACGATAACTTTGTATTTCTAAACTTTTTTCATAGAATCACCCATAAACTTAGGCACCGGAGTGACCCCAAGCGTCACCGGAGCCTCTTCTCCCTGTTAATAGCAAATAACGTAGAACTTGGACATCGTGGTGCCGCTCAGGCCACGAAACACGACATCTACAGTGGCGCTGTCCATGGGATTTATTTTTCATAAAAGCGTGTACTTCGCATGCCGGTAGCGATGTGATCCCAAACTACAAGAAGGGAAGATTACGAGGAGGAAACGATGGAAGCAAGACTCGCAAGCATAGAGGAGACCATAAGGAAGTTAACTGAGGAAACGGGGACTCTCTGCTAGGAGAATGCGGCCCTCAAGTTTGTCAACGAGGAGCTGGTGGAGGGAGCAGAACTAAGCGGCAACGAGCATGAGGATTCGTGGAGAGCCCCATCGGACACTACTGCAGAAGAAGAGATATGCGAGATGCACCTCAAAATCCGTGAGCTTGGGGACATATGTGCAGAAATGGAGAAGAAGATAGATGCCCCATCAACCGTAGACTAGCTACTCGTCAAGTCCGACCTCCCATACAGCGCGGGAGTCATGGCTGTGCCACTTCCTCCCAAGTTCAAAGTCCCTCGGATGGAAGCATAAGACGAATCCAAAAATCCGCTGGAGCACCTGGAAACATTCAAGGCCCACATGGCCTTGCATGGTTTCCCAAGAGAGGCCGCCTGCCGAGTCTTCCCGCTAACTCTGAAAGGGTGCCGCCCGAACTTGGTTTGGGTCATTATCATCAGGAACAATAGAATGCTTCGAGGAGCTCGCCTGCCTCTTCACGATGCTGTTCCTGGCAAGTCGTAAGAGGAGATGCTTGGTAGCTTACCTCTTTACTATAAAGCAGCGGGACGATGAAAATCTGAAGTCACATCTCTTGCGGTTCAATCAGGAGCGCATGACTACAAACGACCAAGACGAGAAGATCACATTGGCGGCACTCCTGGGAGGAATTTGGCCATTGAATCCGTTTGTGTCAAAGATAGCACAAAAGACTCCTACCACACTAAGGGAATTCATGGACTGAGCAGATGAGTTCATCAATGCTAAAGACACCCTCAAGGCCCTGACTGCACCTCAACGATCTGAGGTAGAACGTGCCAGCCTGAAGGTGCCAGGGTAGCGACCAAACTGCAACCGTAGGGGGGGGAAGGAGGGGAGTGTCGGATGTGAAGAAACGGAGTGAAGCACCAACTCGGCCCCAGGGAGGAGGGGCCACACCCACACAAACCTGGCAGTAGAAGCGAACCAATGCTTGAGCCCCAAAAGAGAACAAACCCGAGAGGTGGAGAATCGCTCGTACTGTGAGTATCACCGGGGACTGCTATGCCCTGAAGAAAATAAAGGAAGAGGAGTAGAAGATCTAGGTGCGCCAGAAGGAGAATCAAATGGACTGACACGTAGGCAGGCACCCAGGTTTCCGGCAGCGAGAGAGCCCCGAAGAGGCAAGGAATAAGGGATGGAAGGCAAAGAAGCCCCCCCAATGGAGGATAGACCACTTGGGGAGATCAACACAATCATCGGAGGATACATGGGAAATGGAGCCACTTCGTCGGCCCAAAAGGCACATGCCTGAAGGGCCCACTACAAGGAAGTGTTCAATGCCAAAAGGGGCACAAGCAAGCTGCTGCGGTGTACTGGAGGCGCGGTGATAACCTTCAACGAAGGGGATGAAGAATGCATCATCCACCCATATGACAATAAATTGGTGGTAACGATGCAAGTGGCAAACTTTAAAACCTGGAGGATCCTGATCGACAATGGTAGTTCGGCCGACATCCCATTTTGGGAAGCTTTTCTCAAGATGGGCATCAATCCGGATCGACTATGCCTGGCTCCAACGCCACTCAAGGGCTTCACGGGAGAGGTCGTTCAACCAGTAGGGGCCATTACTCTTGCAGTCCTGGCAGGGAAGGTGCTCAGGACCGTGGCCACCATGACCAACTTCATAGTTGCTAAGGCCACATCCTCATACAATGCCATACTGGGGCGTCCCACCCTGAACAGCTTGAGGGTGTTAACGTCTACTTACCACCTCAAAATGAAGTTTCCTACTGACTCAGGAATGGGTGAAGTCTGAGTGAGCAAGTCCTGGCTCTGGAAGGCTAAGACCGAGAACTGAGACACCAGGTAAAAGTAGTCATGTCGATCGAAAGGCCGAAAAAAGCACTCAAGCCGGGTTCACCTCCGGTCCTGATCGAATGGGATGAAGAAGCCCGCGATGAGCTGGCCCTCTGGCAGGCCTCACCCAATGAACCTTTGGAGCTTGTGACAATCGATCAACAAGAACCGGGACGACAAGTCCAGATTGGGACAAAGCTGAACCCAGAGACTAGAGTGGCCTTGATATCTTTCCTTATCGAACACTGAGATATGTTTGCTTGGAGCCACGAGGACATACCGGGATTGATAATTCCATCATCAAGCACCAGCTTTGTGTCGACCCAACAACTCAAAAAGTTAAGCTGAAATGGTGGAGCTTCAACGCTGAAAAGTCTGGGGCAATAGCCAAAGAGGTAGATCACCTCCTAGCGGCAAGATTCATCCGGGAGTCCACTACCCGGAATGACTATCCAATGTAGTTTTGGTGAAGAAGGCCAAAGGGAAGTGGTGGATGTGTGTCGACTTTAGTGACTTGAATAAAATATGCCAAAAAGATAGCTTCCCTTTACCACGCATTGACCTAATAGTGGATTCAACAGTAGGGCTTCCCCTCCTTAGCTTCATGGACGCTTATTTCGTTGCTGAGTTCACTAGTTTCACGAAGGAAGGACTGAGTGCACACCAAGGAAAGCCCTGGTAGGTCTACGTAAACGGCTAGTCCTACCAGGCTGGCAGAGGGGCAGGGGTGCACATCGTCACAGAAGGAGAGGAGACAGCTATGCAGTTAAGCTGGCCTTTAAAGTGACCAACAATGAAACCGAATATGAAGCGCTCCTAGCGAAAATGTCAATCGCACGGTTACTAGGAGCTAAGGAAATAGAAGTGAGGGCTGACTCCCAAGTTGGGGTAAGCCAAGTACTAGGCCAATACGCCATGAAAGAAGAAAGACTGAAGAAATACCTCCAACTGATATGCAGCAAGCGCGACCGCTTTCGCTACTTTGGCATTCAACAGGTGCCAAGAGAAGAAAACCAGAAGGCAGATCGCCTGGCGAGGGCCGCGACGGGACATGAGGAACTTCCATTTCTAGAGCACACATTGGTCTGGATGGTCGATGCCCCGTCCATAAGGGAGGAAGTTTCTGTTAAGATCCCAGCACCTCCAGAGTGGGCGACAGATGTCCAACGGTTCTTGCTGGAAAGGCAACTACCCGGCAACCCAGAAGAAACACGATAGATCAGGAACAAGGCAGCCCGGTTCACCCTGCTAGAAGGAGTCTTGTATGAAAGAGGTTTCTCCGAGCCACTCCTTAGGTCCCTCTCACCGGAAGAAGCCCAATACGTACTAGCAGAGATCCACAAGAAATTTGTGGGAGCCACTTACGAGGAAGGGCTTTAGCTGCAAGAGTAACCCGGGCCTAATACTACTAGCCCCATTCCCTCAGAGATGTGAAAGAACTCACCAAGAAATGCCCAAAATGTCAGGAGAGCCGACCGATTCCGCATAGCCCGATGGAAGAGCTGACCTCAATCACAGTCCCTTTCCGGTGGCAAGGGGAGGAGCGAAGTTTGTCATGGTTGCGGTCGACTACTTCACTAAGTGGGTCAAGGTGGAGGCACTCGCAAGCATCACCTCCTGAACCATCATGAAGTTCCTGTGGAAGTTAGTAGTCTACTGATTCGGCATACCTTAAAGCTTGGTATCGAACAACGGGAGACAGTTCGACTGTACACACTACCGGGAATGATGCACAAAACTCGGGATTAAAGTAAAGTATTTCTCGCTAGGGCAGTCTCAGGCCAACGGGCAGGCCGAGGCAAACAATAAAATCCTTATCTCCACCCTTAAGAAAAGGATCAGGGAGCATAAAGGAGCGTGGGCTGAAGAACTCCCAAGCGTTCTATGGGCATACCGCACCACTGTCTTATCCCCCACCAGCAAGGAACCTTTCGCTCTCACTTACGGGAGTGAAGCAGTAATTCCTGTAAAAGTCAGAATGCCCACATTCGATATCCAACACTTTAACCTAGACACAAACAACGAAAGACTAGCTGAGAACTTGAATTTCCTGGATGAAAGAAGGGAGGAAGCAGTGATACGAACGGCGAGTAACAAGCGAAAGCTAGAGTAGTACTTCAACAAATGAGTCAGGCCACGATCCTTCAAGGTAGATGACATTGTGTTGCAACAGACGAGAATAACTAGCCCGAAGGAAGGAAAGTTGGGGCCACGATGGGAAAAGTTTTATGTAGTCACCGCAAGCAACCAACCCGGCTCCTATCGCCTTAAGGACAGCCAAGGACACGAGCTACCCCACCCTTGGATTGCCGAACACTTAAAAAACTACTATGTGTAGAAGCATAAGGCAGCAATTTGTACGAACAATTATGAATGAATGAGAACGTTAGGATGTTTTTCTCAAATCTCCTATTGTCTAAACGAAACAAAGTCGAGTCCTTACACTCACAAGTAGACAGGCCTCTCGACCCGTAACAAGATGAGTCCCTTAACTTGCTGCTAGGTAAGGTTCCAAGTCTCAGGATTTGGTTCCGACCCCCCGTCCAACAAAGTCGAGCCCTTACAGTTGCAAGAAGAATGGTCCCTTGACTCTATAAAAGCTGAGTCATTACACTCGCAAGAAGATAGGTCCCTTGACTCGATAAAAGCCTAGTACACTCACAAGAAGCCAGGTCTCTCGACTCGATATAAGCTGAGTCATTACACTCACAAGAGGATGAGTCCCTTGACTCGCTGGGGGGTAAGGCTCCAAGTCTTAGGATTTGGTCCCGACCCCCTGTCCAACAAAGTCGAGTCCTTATACTCACAAGAAGATGGGTCCCTTGACTTGATATAAGCTGAGTCGTTACACTCGCAAGAAGATGGGTCCCTTGACTTGATAAAAGCAGAGTACACTCGCAAGAAGATGGGTCTCTCGACTCGATATAAGCTGAGTCGTTATACTCGCAAGAAGATGGGTCCCTTGACTCGATAAAAGCCTAGTACACTCACAAGAAGCCAGGTCTCTCGACTCGATATAAGTTAAGTCATTACACTCGCAAGAGGACGAGTCCCTTGACTCGCTGGGGGGTAAGGCTCCAAGTCTTAGGATTTGGTCTCAACCCCCTGTCCAACAAAGTCGAGTCCTTACACTCACAAGAAGATGGGTCCCTTGACTTGATATAAGCAGAGTCGTTACAGTCACAAGAAGACGGGTTTCTTGACTCGATAAAAGTCGAGTACACTTGCAAGAAGACTGGTCTCTCAACTCGATATAAGCCAAGTTGTTATACTCTCAAGAAGATCAGTACCTTGACTCGCTGTGGGGTAAGGCTCCAAGTCTCAGGATTTGGTCCCGACCCCCAGTCCAACAAAGTCGAGTCCTTACACTCACAAGAAGATGGGTCCCTTGACTTGATATAAGCCGAGTCGTTACACTCGCAAGAAGATGGGTCCCTTGACTTGATAAAAGCAGAGTACACTCGCAAGAAGATGGGTCTCTCGACTCGATATAAGCTGAGTCGTTACACTCACAAGAAGGTAGGTCTTTTGACTCGATATAAGCCTAGTCGTTACACTCACAAGAAGACGAGTCCCTTGACTAGCTACAGGGTAAGGCTCCAAGTCTCAGGATTTGTTCAGGAGCAACAGTTCAACAAAGTCGACTCCATATACTCGCAAGAAGACAAGTCCCTTAACTCGCTATGGGGTAAGGTTCCAAGTCTCAGGATTTGGTCCAAACCCCCCATCCAATAAAGTCGAGTCCTTACTCTCGTAAGAAGACAGGTCTCTTGCATCGATATAAGCCAAGTCAAGGGACTCGTTGTTACACTCGCAAGAAATCAAATCCATTAACTCGTTGTGGGGTAAGGTTCCAAGTCTCAGGATTTGGTTCCAAGTTACACTCGCAATGACATGAGTCCCTTGACTCGCTGCGGGGTAAGGTTTTAAGTCTTAGGATTTGGTCCCGACCCCTTATCCAACAAAGCCAAGTCCATACACTTGCAAGAAGACGAGTCCCTTGACTTGCTGCAATGTAAGGTTCCAAGTCCTTACACTTGTAAGAAGAAGGGTCCCTAAACTTGATATAAGTCGAGTTAGCAGGGTAAGGTCCCGAGCTCTGGGACCTGGTCTCGAGCCCACGCTAGAACCACCAAAAAAAAAAAAAGATGGAAGAGAGAAAGAGGAAAACAAAAGAACGCAACAGTAGCAAGAGGCAAGCTTTCATTTAGTTCATCAAAGCATACAAATTACAAGGTACGACAAAAAAAAAAAAAGAAGAAAAAAAGACTAAGCTATACAAGGCACTACAAAAAAAAGGGGGAGAAAGGATGGAGGTCCGAGCCTATCACTGGGAAGAAGGAGGGGGAGGAGCACTTGGGGGGAAGGGATACCCGGGCTTCCCAAAGTTCTTGACAAAAGCCTTCTCCTCAAGACCGAAAGGGAGAGACACTGAAGACAAGGTATGCAAGTCCAGCTCGGGATGCTGCAACAAGTGTTGGTGCATCCTCTTGAGGCCATCACTGTAGCCGTACGACTAGGTCGCATCCCGGATGGCATTGGCGTTCGCGATCCAGGATCAGACCTCCTCGGAATACTTGGCGACGTCACCCAAATGAGACTTCAAGTTGGAAATCTCCATGTTGTGGGACAGGAGGTCGATGTTCTTCAGGATCCGCGACTGCGAGAGCTTACCAATGCGTGCCTTCGCCTACCGCAATTGTTCCCTTAAGTGTTGGGCCTCCTGAGAAAGCTTGAAGTTCTGGAATAATAGCTTTGAACACTGCCCAACTACCAAGGCTTGACCTCGTCGGGATTCCCCCAACTCCCTTCAGGTGGACTCCATCTCCTCACTGGATTGCTGCAATTCCTCCAAAACCGACTCCAACTACTTCAGAACGATCCTCAGCTCTGCTTCCCGAGTGACTAAGCTCTGCTTGGAAGCAATGCGAGCCGCTTCTTCTTCGACGACAAACGAAAGAAGTCATGGTTGGCATTGCGCAAAAAGCCCTTGAGAGTCTTCTTCTTCTCTTTACGCCTCGGGGTGACCATCTCCAAATGCTGGTTTTGCTCCTTCATGAACTCCACCTCCTTGATCAGTTCCTTTCGCTCGATCCTGGTCCTTTATCCTTTGAGCTGCTTGCCTTAACTTAAAATAGCCCAAGTGCCTCAAGGAACCGAGCTCCCGGTTAGTCTCCTCCAACTCTCTCAATTCCTCCCTGATCAAGGAGAGAAAAAAGGAAAGAAAAAAGGAGTTTTGTGAATAATAATGTGAGCAATAAACAAGCATACCTGGACAAACAAGGGTTGCAACATCCGGCCTTCACGCTCGAAAGCATTAGCCCGACCTTGTCTAGAGCTGAGGCTGGGGACTGTGTCTGCTCCACCTCAGAGGGAGATGAGGGACCGGCAACTACCAGCTGCCAAGAAAAATTGGGAAGGGATCTCCATGTCTCGTTGCATGGCTGGGACGCCGCAGGAGTCAAAGCTCCAGAGTTGTCGTCGTCACTCAGGTTGATGACCTGGGAAGGATCCTCAGTCGAGCTTCGAGCTGCAGCAAGAGGTGCTTCGGGACTCAACCCCTCACCTTCCTCACCTTCTCTATCACCTTCATCTCCGTCTTCATCTTCTTCATCTCCCCTCCCTCATCATGGAAGATGAATTCTACCCGCATCCCTTCTGGGCTTGTGGCTCAGGAAGGGCTTGGCTCTGCCTCTAGTGAACCGAGCTTCAGGGTCGAGTTGCCTTCATCGCCCATACTGTCTTAGTCAGTGTCTCCATGAGATGAGGCTCGAGCAAGGCTTGGCACTACTTCCTATGACCCAAGTTCAGGGGTCGTCTCGCTGGCTCCATGAGTTGAGGCTCGGGAAAGGCTCAGCTCTTCTTCCTGTGACTCGGGCCCCAGGGTCGTCTCGCCGCACTCACCTTCAGCAGCTCCTTGAGTTGAGACTCAAGAAGGGGGCTGCCTTGCATCCCAGGGCCCAGCCAACGAACCTCCCTATGGGACCTTGCCGGACATCTCCTCCTAAAAAGTGTCCTCAAAAGAAGTAAAGGGCTTAAACGAGCCTATTGGGTGTGCAAGGGAAGCAAAAAATGTTGCCTGAAGATCACAAGTATCTAGTTCTTCTGTGGAAGGAAGCAACGGGTTCTAAAAAGGCTCAGCTAGCTGAGAGTTCGTTGCAGTAAAGGGGCCAGCAGCAGGAACTAAACTGCTATGAAATGAAGTCGTCCCCCACGCCAATGGAACCAGAATCTCTGCACGCACGAACTCCTAGACGCAAGGCATTTGGGGACGGCTTCCTGATTCCCCGACACGACCACCAGAAGGAGAAAAGCCCCCAGCCTCACCACTTTGTGAGGGAGAATTGTTGCGAACCTTTGGCAACTTGGCCCGACGGCTAGAAGGACGCGAGGTGCGTTTCCGACGAGAGGGCCGGTCCTCAGGAGGCGGGATGCTACCCAGGAAATTCCTTTCGATGGTGGACAAGAGGTTGGGCATGGACAAGTAGTCACGAATGTTCTCGTCCGAAAGGACCACATCAGTCTGCGACATGTCCGAGTGGGCCCTCGCCAAAGCTGTGACCAACTAGTACTAAGCCTCTTCCCTCCGATTGAGGGTAAGCACCAGGCTCTTCGGAGACAGGGGTTACCCTCAACAAGGCTAAATGGGGAACTCCTTGTGGGCAGCTTCCCCTTCAGGATATTCCTAGTCCGAACCTGAGACGAAGAAGAACTTGCGGGACCATTCCTTTATGCTTGAGTGATGCTACTTGAGTGAAGTGATCTTTCAGCCTGTAGACCAAGCCTGGAAGCTGATGATGTTACCTGGTCGGTAGACAAGCCAATATGCGTAAAAGAACTCCCAAGGCATCAGGACTGGATATTCTTCGGGGGTCTTGGTTAGTACCATCTAGTAAATGATACAACTGGAAATCAAGAGGAGCCACGTGTTAGGGTGGAGCTGCAAAGGGGCCAGTCTGAGGTAATTTAAAAACTTCTCGAACCGAGCAACAGAACGGGAGGCGAATACCATTGGTGAACATTAACTGGAAGAAAGCCACCCTCGTTGCAGTGCCGTCAAGGTTCACCGCATGCTCTTTCTGTGGCATCTCCAGAACCATCGAAAATGGAATCCTATACTTGGAGCGGAATGCCCTGAGGTCGGTGCCGGAGACAGAGGAAACCCAGCGTTTCCCTCCAAAGTATGGAGGAATGAGATCGGCTTTAGGGGCCATTGTAACGGTAGGAAGTAGCGGGAAAATGGTGACTGAAGAAAAGGAAGGAAAGAGAGCATGGCAGTTGGAGAGAGAATGGGAGAAATGGAGAAGGAAGAAGTGGCGAGAGAAATGGAGAAGGAAGAAGTGACCGGAGAAATGGAGAAGGAAAGGACAGTCAAAGGGGAAGCTATCAGAGAAGAAATGGGGAAGGAAGGAGAAAGGGTGCCTTAAATAGGGGAGGGAAGCTGTAGGGAGGCTTGGGAAACAAAGTGGCACCAAAGGAAGTGATGTTAGTAAACACCATGCGACATCAACAACCGAAACGATGGCAACCGTCGAGTTAGAAGAATGGGCAACACGGACCAATGAGGTCCCAAAATGTGCAAAGGGATAGCCAGAACATCCAACCAACCTTCGAGAAAGGGGACGATCGTGGGAAATGACAAGAAGAATTTATTGAGCATGTAAGTGGCCTCGGAAAGTCGAATCAACAGAAACTGAATCGGTAGAAACTGAAGGGGAGGCCTCGAGAAACTTGAAGCAATGGAAGTCGAACGGGTGGAACCGTGATAGAGGAGTTATGGATTCCCAACCCCTTATCGTGATAGGAATTCACGGGGTATTGTAAGGGAGGGTCCATCCCGGATGGGCCTGAGCCCAAGAAGGCCGAGTTATGGGACCTTAGGCCTAAGGAAGGAAGCTAAAGACCCCGGGCCAAAAGATCGGGTACCGAGCACGTGACCCATCCCAGAAGCTATGGAACCCCAGGCCCAAGGGAGGAAGCTGGAGACCCCGGAAAGGAGGATTGGGTACCAAGCGCGAACCAATCTAGGATGGCCTATTGACACCAAGCTCAGAGGTGCCAAGGAGAACGTCCCATGGCTTGGCAACTTGCCGAGCCCTATCACAAAGCACCGGATAGGACACCCAACTGCACGCAGATGGTAGCACATGCTCGATCATGGATTTGATAGACCCAAGGCACGTCGCGATCAATGCCTGTGTCAGGAGACCCGACATGTAACGGTATGCCCCACGTACAAAGGACAGCTCACCTGGAATCTGACACACTGTCCTAGTAGGTAGGTGGCTAGGGTAGACCTAGCACGGCTGACATGACACGATCTCCCACTGGGCCACAAACTGACACACTGGGGTGACAGGAAAATGAGTAGTGGCAGGTCTGACACCTGACACACCACGATCTCCCTCAATGGCGGAGGATCAGGTATAAATAAGGGGGATCCCTTCTACAGGAGGGTCTCTCTATCACTCTCTTGAAGAACCTTAAGATAACTTTGTATTTCTAAACTTTCCTCATAGAATCATCCACTGACTTAGGCATCGGAGTGACCCCAGGCGTCACCGGAGCCTCTTCTCCCTCTTCGTTGCAGATAAGGTAGAACTTGGACATCGTGGTGTCGCTCGAGCTGCGAAACACGACATCAACAGATATATACCTTATTTGGTTCAGTACAGTAGTCACTAACAAAGTAACTAATTTTTCGACAATTATGCATGGTATGTCATCTTGGATTTATCCTTGCTAGCAAGCTTTAATTATCTTGTGATATTTTGCTATCTTTCCTTTTCTTAGCTCATGACTATAATTGCTTTAGCAAATTTCCAATTGTCTTTGGCTTAGGCGGCCTAATGCCTTACTCTTCCTAGATTGAGTACATAACAAAAAGGTACAATACCACGATATTACTCCTTCAAACACTCTCTCTAGATCTAAGTTGATACGGTGAAATATATCAACAAGAATCTTAATATCCCCACCCCTTCTTGGATTGACTTTCATTTGTCATCACCACAACAAATACAGTTTTTCCCAAGAGGGACTATGGTCGGAAAAAGTGCATGCTTAGTGGAAAATAAGTTTTTCCCACCAATTTGTCACGTGGAAGACTTGTGGCATATAATTGGTAAGGAAAGATCCTTTATCCACTAAAACCATAGTTCATGAGAAAAAGCCATCTTTTTGCCATGACATCATTAGCGAAGAAAGCCTATTCATTTCATGGCAAACAAGATCTCTAATAGTACGTTGTGATGAGAAATAATATTATTCTCCATGGAAGAAGTTTGTGGCAAAAACTCTATCTCCATGAATTTTTTTGTGGCAAAACTGTTGTCTTAATATTTTTACTCACCAAGTAATTCATGACAATAGATTTTTTTGGATAATGAATTTTGGTGAGAAATACTATTTCTACTATATACATTGGTAGGCAAAGAGCATTTCTCAAGAACTTGAGTGATTGGCAATACCGATTGCCTGCGAAGCTTCTTCATGCTAAAAGTGATCTCCACTTTTTTCCACTTTCACTAAATCATGGCAAAAGATTTTTTTTCATGACAACTTTTTGTGAAAATTACTATTTCCCACCAATCATCAGGTTTGTTTGGACCATCGGGAAAAGTTAGTTTCCACCAAAATCATCAATCAAAAAACATAGATTTTCCATAAAAATTAGTCATGGGAAATACTATTGTGCAAAAAACCAATTTATGACCACATCAACTATTCTTAAAACATTTATTGTCACCAAACTCTGCTAGTAGAAAAAAGATTTGTTTCCCACAAACAGGCCTGTATTGACCCTCTTTCAACTCAACAGACCATCAACAAATAAAACAAACACCATATCAAATTAACCCAACTAAAGATTCAGATAACCAACATATTATACATAATTAATATAGTAATTTACAATTATGTCCACTAGGTTAACCAGTCAATTAAGGCCATGAAAATACAATGATGTTTGCAAATAGAACCCAAGTACAGGAGGGAATTACAAATCCTTGTGCCACCAACATGTATGATAATTTTGGGACATATAGACACATTATTGCAACAAACTCATGTTGCAGTAATGTGTTCTCTAGACAATCTCCATTCTTTACATTCTACAATGCCTATTGATCAACAAAGCATGGTGTCTCATAATTTCCTGAAAAAATCATGTACTTAACTATATTAGCCAATAGAAAATATTTATTTAATTCCTAGCTACTAGCTTTGGTGGTTACTATAGCAAATCAATTGGAAGTTGATGCAAATAAGGTTCAATTACATTAACCTACCGGCCTAATTAAAAATAACGTCCAGGTTCTTTTCCCCTTGATTTCATACTCGTATTCCCAAGTCTGCCATTCTAGTTACGAGTTGATGGCAAATGTGATGAGAACTATGACAATCTCAAAAGACTTAATTGGTGGAGAAAGTGACATGGGCTGGGAAACTTATATAGAGATTGCTGTAACATTTTCTACATAGATTTAATTAATTAAGTGCATTAATCACATAATTAATGGTCCCAAAAAAATAACCTAGGTTGATGCATGGAAAATTCCAAATGTCAAGATTTGAATCTGCATGGAATTAATATATATGTACCAATTGCCATGCTATAACATATACCAAAAAACAATTTTGCTATAGGATATACCACGCTATAGCAAATACTGCTCTATATATATAGGAGTTGTATATCGTGTACTTCATATCCAACAAGTGAAAAGTTGCAACCATTGCTTGTAGTTGTAGTTATTTATATTTATTATCACTGGATAAGATCTGTACTACTACTGGGATAATAGAATAAAGTTAGGAAACTATATCTTTTTACATGGCAGTGGACTCATGTAACTTTGGCTCAACAAATGATATATACACATATCTATATATAATATTAACAGTACTACTGGCCAAGAAATAGATCAGACCAGCAACATTGAGTGTTTGTTCCCAATTAATTTCTTCAAGTAAAAGTGTAAAACCATGCATGGAAAATGCCAAATAAAACAAGAGTTGCATCTTCTTAGTCACTAACTCGCCAATATCTACCAATTACCATGCTAAATGTATATTCAAGTACAACCTAAATCTTTCATATCCACATTATATCTACTGAGAGAGAGACCAAAATAGAGTTGTATTCCGATTTTCACATATCCAACTTGTTAGAAGTAGGTCTACATGACTTGAGAACCATAGTGTTATATATGGTTATCAAACAGTAACCAAACTACAAAGCACATTAACACCTTCAGATACGTCATACCAACCAAGGATGTAGTATGATCATTCATAACTATGTATTTCATAAAAAACTTGAATCTCAACAATTCCAAGTTTTATACTTATTGTTGTCCAAGGAATACAGCGCGAACTAATGCCTATTTGCTGAAAGGTCTTCATCTCCACCAACTATTGTTCTACCTTCAGTCAAATTTGGCTGATTATGAGTTTGCTAAAACCTGCATAGAATGAAAGATGTTGAGATTGGCCTACGAAGTCTGGTTTAATAAATACACAGTCGACAAACCATTAATTAAAGGAAAAAGTATAGACAAATTACCCCTTCATAATAACCACAAGTCTATCTAACAAAGCTAGATAAATAAATACAGTAATGTGTATGTATGCAACCAATCAAAAGTCATATCTTATCCTAGAATTCCTAAAACTCTAACACAAAAAGTTATAAAACCCACCTTCATTTTCCTGCCACTGGTTCTAACATACCCAACCTAACACTTCCCACACTGCAACTAGCAAAATAGTTCCCCTTCTACAAACTGCCATGGTCATTGGATTGTTACCATCCACAAAAAAAATCCACATAAAAAGTCAACAAAAAAATTTTGCTACTTCCAGCAAGCATCTTGCTATTTCCCTCCAAGAGACTAACTATTTCCCTCCAACTCAGACATCTGAAAGTTCATTTCTTTCTCATACTCAGAACAATTCCTCCTCATAGCTTCAATATCAAACATCATCTGGTCTAGTTTGCTCTTGTACATTTTCGTATCATTATTTTTCTGTTCATTCTCCTCCTCTAGACACATAAAAACTTTGTTCTTCTTCATTGAAGGAAAGGGGTCGGGAATGACCATGTGCCCCATCCCTTGTGCGTACCCGTATCTGAGCCCTAACACGTCTTTGAAAATAGTTGCAACCACTTCATCAACGTCCTCTTTGGGATCTTTTTCATTTAATTTCTCCCCCATTAGATTCTAAAAATAATATGAAAGAAAATCAGCTATGCTGTTAATTTTAATGCAATATGTAGTCTAACAAAAATTAAATCAAACACAATCTCACGTAATTGTGTTTAGTTGTGACATTGATGAATTTGTCCTTCCGTGCTGACCAGTGTGTTTCTTTATCGAAAGCGACCATATTTGGTGTTGTCTCCCGCTGCCACACATCATTAATAGCTAAGTTAAAATTCAACACAATTTTAGTACTTATATTATACGTCATAAAAGGCACAAAGCTTTTCTTCCAAAATCCTTACAAAGGATTTCCTCCCGCCAGTATGTTTTACCTTTAAATTTTGCCTATTTGTAGTTTTTCTTTGAGACTTCTCCTACATTTGTTTTCAAGAAATCAAGTCCCATTTATTCATTTACTACTCGAATGTAAAAAGGCATCAATATATATAAATAAATATATCACATCTAACACAAATAAACAAAAATGCAACGTAAATAGCCATAATTGAAGCCAAAATGTAATTACGATATACCTTGAATGTTCCCCTGCCCACCTTTGACAAAGCAACTTCCAAGTAGGTTTTTCCACCATGGACGTCCCACCACATAGGTCCTCCTAATGCGATGCATATTTTAAGTAGATTTAGTGTAGTTCATAGTAATATGCATTGTACTTATTGGACAAATGTGTTACAATCATTTCACAATGGTTGTCTTTTATCCAATCCAATACAAAATCTGACTACAAGTTCAAAAATTCTTTTTGTTACATATTGTCATCAAATGCACATTAAGCTAAATGAGTAAACAACTACATTTTGTCATATTGGTTAGTATAAAATAAAGTCCTACCCTAACAAGGTCAATGAGCTCTTGCTTCTCCTCCTCAGGTACAAAATTCCAGTTTGCATGCCTAATGTCAACATATACTTTAACAATCCACGTCACTCAACCAGTGAAGATGGAAGCATTCTCGCACGATGGACCTCGATGACCATCCTTTATAACCAAAGGAATCTTACCACCTTTCGGAGGCATTCAAAAATTGTGCCCCATGCATGCCTTCGGCCCTGTTTCTTAATAGGTGGATCTATATCTTGAAAAATTATTACGTTAAACCAAGAATTAAAATATGATCCAAAAACTAGAATAAATGCTCCAATTTTACTTCTATATGAATTGATCACAAAAGATGCATAGCTTTTATATAAATGGATGGCATACTTGTATTAATATTCCCCGCACCTCCTACTACATGAGTCGATTCATTTGAGTCCGCCTCTTCTGGTAAAATGGTTCTCAGAGTCAATGCTTCTGCATCTGGGTTGCTAGATAAAACAACCCTTGAGTGTTGGTCTCACCCCCTCCTTCCCCCCTTTATAGATTTCCACATCCTTGCCTTTACTGGAATTCAATTGCAGAATGTTGTAACATGCAACCAACAAAACAAGTAAAACCATGAACATATACTATTTCACATACTAAACCCAGCTAAGTGATCATTCAGCCTTTGCATAGTGAGTAAATCATTATAAATAACTACTATTTCACATACTAAACCCATCTAAAGAGATCAAACCAATGTGAATAAAATATACTTGTGCGTTTTTGCATTGTTGTCTTTCTTCCTCTATTTTTCTGGTGAACAAAATGAAGTTCTTTGGGATACTTGTTATTGCACCAGTTCTTTTTCTTCCCAAGATTTTATAGATTTCTTTTTAAAGGTGAGACATCACTACTACACATATATGTATCTAGTAAATTGTTAATATTACAAGTAATATTCACCCACCTTAGATCATAACTTTTTTAACTAAGAAGCTTTAATGGAAATAGTTTTTGTAATAATTCAATTTGTGGGGTTCATATTTAAATCAATTGTTGGAACGTGCTAATGTTGCTTCCTTGTAGGCTTGTCATTTGCCAAATAGGTTAATGTCAAGACAGTAGACTCTGTGTGGAGGGGCTACTTCCATAGTGGTGCTATTTTCTTTCAAGTTTGGAATTAGATAGATATTTTGTATTCCTTGCTCAGGTAAACATATTATGAGGCTCAAGCTCTTAATCTACCAAAAGACAAATGCTGCTCAAGTCCAATTGTAGTAGAGTTTCTAGCTAATAGCTTCGTTTCCTTTGTAGTAGAGATCATTTAAGTTCGATTTTATGAATCCTATTTGCATATGTGGTATAAATTTTCAAATGGTCTTGAACCTTTTCTGTGACGAACCGCTCATTTTCTCTCGGTTGGTCATGAGTCTCTCCTTTGTGTTCTAAACCTCGATGTGGTGTTTTAAATTTAGTAAATGATTTTTAAATGGGACCCAGTGTTTTAAAGTTTTCGAAATATTTTACATGTCCACAATTATTTTTAAAAGGGGTATTTTTTATGTTATTGAACCAAGCCTAATTTTCAAGTAAGCATTTCCATATTGTAAAGCCCCGAAAAATAATATTGTTTTAGCGAATCATTTTATTTAAATGATTTTAGTTCTTTAAGAATATTATTGAGTGTTCATTATTTCATTCTACATTAAAAGCTCTATTTAATTAGATGGTTTTATTCTCTTAAAAATATTTAGCGAACCTCATCATTTTAATTAATGATGAAAGAATAGTATTTTTATACAATAAAGTTGATTTTAATTTATGATATTGTATTTATATTTTATCTTGATATTTTAGTTAGTTTAAGTAAGTGTTTAAATCTCTACCATTGGATCAGATTTAGAACTCCTAGATGAATGGCCTAGATGAAAACCCTAACTCCCTCCTTTTTTTCCTTCACTTCTCCTTTCCTTCTCTCTCCTCCCTCCCCTTCAGCAGCCACGTGCCCCTCTCTCCCTCCCAATCTCTCTCCCTCCAGACCCTCCACCTCCGACCAACTCCCTCTCTATCTCTCTCTCCCACCCCCGCAACTGGGCCAAAGCTCATAGCCCTCTCTCTCTTCTCCCTCGATTTCCCTTCACCGTGCCACTGCAAAAAGCCCACGTGCTCGCCGTCAAGCCTTACCGACCCCTTCCTCCCCCAGCCCCACGTCTCTCCCTTTCTCCTCCTCCCAGAGCCTCATCTGTCTCTCGAATTCCTTTCGATCTACCACCACCTGTAGCTGCCACCACCACTGCACCATGCCGTGACACCACTTTACTAGAGCTTTCCCCTGCTCCTCCATGCCCAACCGAGCCCTCCCTCTCCCTTGCTTTGTTTTGCAACCCACAGCCTTAGCCACCCCCGCGCCGCTCCTCCCAAGCCACCATGAGCCTTCCATGACCACCCCTCTCAGATCCCTTCTTCTCTCTCAGTTTCCCTCCAAATAGCCCCTTTGACCACCGTACACGGCCAAGTCAGCCCCCAACCACCCCGGTAAGACCAAAGCCCACCTCCTGCTACCACCATGATACCTTCCCAACCCTAGCTCTAGCCACGATAATTCCACCCATAGCCACCAAACCCTAGATCTAGCCGAGAAACCCCAGATCCGGTCCGACCACCAAGGAAAGGCCAACGCCAAAGCTAGTGGCTTTCGACGCCATGGGGCCTTTCCGGACAGTGAACAACACAATGGGTCGTCTCGACCCATGGTATAAACCATCTTCCTTTTCCTCGTTAGTTTAATTATTGTAGAGTTGGATATTGTGTTGTGGACTGTCCTGTGTTGTGGAGTTCGTTGTGTTGGGTTATGTGAACGGAGTAGTTGTAGTGGTTTGTGAGGTTGTGTATTGTGAAGTGTGTTGTTTTGTGTTGTTGACTGTGCTGTGTGAAGTGTAGTGTGAAGTGATGGGCTATGATGTAGTGTGAAGTTTGTTGTGAAGTGTCGGGAACTGTGAAGCAATGTCCTAGAGTAGATGTGATGTGACTTTGACGTTGGAAATGACGGGCGTCACTGTGTAGTAGTGCCGTGGCTGGGAGTATGTGTAAAGTGACAGAGTGGTGTAATGGTGATGTAGAGGGAGTATGGTGGGATGTCATGAAGTGATAGGGAATGCATGTGGAGTCATGCATGTGATAAGTGACGAGATGGTGCAAGAGTGAAGTGGCTGGATGCCAGGTGAAGTGATGGATAATGGTGTAGCTTGGAAGTAGTTTCAAGCTACGTGATGTGATGAAAGATGTAGTTGTGAATGTAGTTATGTCGTGTTAAGTGTTGGGACGAACTGTGAAATTGGATGAGTAGTATGAAGGGTCATGCTAGTCAGGTTTAAGTGAAGATTGGTATCGGAGTATGAAGCTTGTTTATACAAGCGGGGGCGTTCAATGGATTATATGTTGCTCTTATGTGATAAAAGGGGTAGGGTACATGTGTAAAATGGTTGGACACACGTGCCAAATAAATTTAACATATATAATAGATAATCTGTCTTAAGTATGAGTACACGATATTTAAGTCTCAAGGTTGGCTTAAAGTTGTGTGTTACGCATGGTTAAGATTACAGTGAAGTGTTGGTTATTGGGTATGGATGAAGGAAGAGAATGTGTGTACTGACAAGGTTGAGAATGTGGTTATTGAGTAGAATTCTATGTTTGGAAAAGGTGACCTCAAGAGAGTCCCAGAAAGAGGAAACACAATAAAGGAAGTATAAAAGATGGACTTGGATGATAGAGTGTGTCTATGTGAAATAAGTCCTAGTTGAGGAGCAGTTTATGTATTTTCTAAGTTTAAGTTATGCACTTGAGGAAAGGGATGATGTAAGGTTATGCATGTATGTAGGTTTTCATCTAACACGCACATGAATGGACTGCATGAAATGAATATGGCATGGAGTCCAGGTAAGTATTATGTTCATACTCTTTTAGGATTTTCTAAATGATATGAAATGAAAAAGAAATTTTTCTCTTTATGATGCTTTATGAAATGAAATAATTGATGTTTTATGAAAAGTATGCTAAGTATAAGTGTTGAAAGGAATATGTATGTAAAGGCCTTCTTTAGTTGCCCCTATTTATGCACCCAAAAGTAATAGTTGTATGTATGTGAATAGATGTTATATGTAGTATCTATTGTCCTTATTTTCATGAAATGGAATTTTGAGATTTATACTTGATGTTTTAAAAGATGTCTAAATGATGTGATGAAAGTGTATTTAAATGATACCACAAAAGTGTGTTTTAAATGAGGCTATGAATTGAGTTTTAAAATGATGCCATGAAAGGATGCTATGAAATGATGTTTTAAATGATGATATTTATACTTATGCTTTTAAATGATGTTTATGAAATGAATGGATTGATGATTGAAATGAATGAAAAGGAAATGATTGAAAGGCCTGAATGAAAGGAAATGAATGAATGTTTTAATTTATGAAAATATGTAACGGCCATGACTGAATGAATGGGTACCAAAGGACTAGGCAGATTGTAATGTTGGGTAAGTAGTACTGGCGGTGCACCCAATGCTACCCCTTGGCTGAGGGATTCCCAACCCACAGCCGCGATCAAAATCAAGTCCAAAAGACTGCTAACCCCAACATATGGGACATAATAGTGTGTACCCACCAAAGGAAAGTGAAAAGAATGAATGAATGCATGTATGCTTTAGTTTCTTTATGAATGAAAGTACAAGGTGTGGAAAATGTTTTAGAAAAGGAAAACTTTTTTAAAGAAAAACTCCACCTTGTAATGTTTCAAATGAAATGAATGCTTATGTTAAGTATGTAGATGAATGTGAATGAATAAATAAAAACCTATGTTAGTATATTTTAACTGTATGAAGTAATGCTTACTAAATATTCGACTCACTTTAGTTTTTATATATGTCCCTCCATCTCTCAAGGACAACATGAGTACGAAGCGTCAAGACAGACATGGCCCAAGGGAAGAGTGACTGAAGTATAAGCATTTTTGCATAACGTATGAAATTACGTTTTGTAAAAGGACTTTTAAATTTAACTTAATGATTTCCGTTGCAAAACCCCCTCTTAGATTTATAAAGTAGATTTTAGTTTTAAACTTAGAACCTTTCATATCTTGGGAAGGAAATGAAAAAGTCTTAAAATGGTTAGTAATTCCCGTTTCCTTTTCTTAAAAACTATTTTCCAAAGTTCCACCACAAGGACAGACGTTACATTTTCCCTCGATTGAGTATATCTAATAGCTTTTAACTTAGTTTCTAGCTTGTTATAAAGTGTATTACTATTAGATGTTTGAAATCTTCAAACCCAAAACTTCTCAAATTCTGGCTTTCTTTAAGAATCATTGTGTATCTTACATCTATGTATTAAATAGCTTAAAAAACAACCAATAACCTAGACTAAAATCTCATCATTTTATAACATATAGATGATCTCAAAAAATGTGTTCTATAACTTTTGATATGCAAATTAAGATAATGCAACCAAATACGGGAATCCATTGGAAGACTTCTATGAGCATGGCTATATTAGACTAGATTATACGAAAAATTTTAGTATGTGAGAGACAAGAAACAAGTTTTAGTGGAGTTGAGTGTGTTCTCTAAGCATTTGGGTGCCTTTTGCATCATTTTATAACATATAGATGATCCCAGGAGTTTGCATTATTTTAATCCTCCTCTTTGCATATGAATCATATCATTAAGTATCTTGGTCCCCATTTTAAACCATGACTTACTATTCCTATAAGCATATAGATTTGTGGTGCTTTCTATACTAAGTACATGATATCCAAGAAGATTTTTTACAAATGCTTTTAGTGCCAGAGAAATTAGCATTTTCTATATGGTGGAGATATGCAAAATAATAAATTAATGCCAACTAAAAAGGGTATGGCAGACTTCTATGAGCATAAAATAACTCCTAGTGTTCTAAGTAATGAAAACCTCAAATAACAAAAAATGGCTAAAAAGGAAAGGTTTATACCTAGGACAAAATGTAAAACCATGAGAAGGAGAAAGACTATCGGCTGGGAAAAGAGATACCTGGTCACCTCTTCGTTGAGTGGCAGAGGTCAAGAAGAGAGATGTGAAAGAGAAGTTTCCCTTGTTGAGGGGATTAACTGGAACTAATGCCTTACCAATCAGGACCAAGCAGAGAAGCAGGGAAGGAGTAGATGTCTTTGCTAACCAAAGTCTTTCGTAGAGCTTCTAATTTTCCTCCAGTAAGGTCACTAATCACTTAACCAAGACGCCAGCTATCCAGCAATCCACTTACCCATCAGTTGTCACATGTGGAAGTGACCCTTTCTAGCGCCATTACAGTCCCCCACCAGATTTTACAATCATACCCTTTAATTTAAGCTCCCTCCTCACTTGTGCTTTTAAAATGTATGTAATAGCACACTAGAACCTCAATGGTGGGATTTCAATATGCTTTAGGAACCTCGTGAAAACACCAAAAGTTTTCATGAATCGACCAATCGCATAGGTTTAGTCTGTTAACATAGTCAGTGTTATCACTCACTGTAGTGCCAGAAGTGTGATTTTAATTATTTGAGGTAGTTAGAAGTGTTAGAATGTGTTATGGTCTGTGCCATTAGACTCAATGGATTATTTTGGATTTTATAGCGTAATAACCCATTTTCATAATTTCAGATGAAACGCCTATTCGAGAATGTGATTTTATTTTTAGGGGCACTTCAGGGTTGAATTTCGGTAAACAAATTTCACTGTAGGTTTATAAGAATATTTAGGATTTTTCAGTACTAATTTTATTATTCACTTTTTCAGAATAAATAGTAACCTCGATAAAAGCACCAAACACAGTGTGAAATGTTCAAATTAGGTTAGAGAAGTTTCATTTGGACACTTAGCAAGATTTTAGCCACACATAGTAAATAGTATTAGACACTTGGCACCATGAGGAATATTTGATGGATTTGAAGGAATCAAGACGTGAGATCATGTAACCTAAGCAAAACCCTATTCCATCTGACCAGTCAAATTGTGCCAAAACAAAGAAATTTACACCATAGTAAACCCTTTAAGGTTGGAATCCAACTGAGAACCCAAAATTATGGTGAAAATCAACATACTAAACGGTTTTATCCAAACCATAAAATTGACCTCCCAAACCTAACTGAATTGGTTTCTAGCATCGTGTTTAATCGCTTAATTAAATTACTTTCACATGCTATTAATCTTTAAAATTTATGTTATAACATCATTATCCAACCTTGTTAACCTTGGATAATTTATTAGGCCAAGAGAAATTGGATTTGGGTTTGATAGCAACCCAAACCCTCTTAAAACACAAAATTGAGGCCCATTCGGGTAAAAGGCACATTAAGCCCACGAATTTGGCCACATTAGAATTGCTTCTTGGCTAAGTTCTGTACCCCCACTTGGCTGAACAGATCTTTCCAAAAGAGGTCCTATAAGGTTCTTGAAGTAAAAAGCTAAAGAGCAACCTCACCCTTTCAATTTCACACTCCACCTAGAGAAAATATCTTGAGCTAATTTTTGTATATTCTATTGGGTAAGAAGGACCAACACTCAAGATTCATTTCAACCTTATCATCTTCCATAACTTTTGCAAGAAGACCTCCAGCCCACTTCCCACAAAAATCATCTATCATCTACACTTTTCTTTGAAAGAACACAAAAGATATTCTCGGGCAGCTTTTCTGAACTCTTTTACACACCTAATTCTAAAGCTTTTTTAAGTATTTTCTCACAAAATTTCATCATGAAAGTTGTACCTTTTTTAGTCTATTTTACGTGGATATCTTATTTGTTCCATTTGAAGATAGTTTAATCTGTTCAAATGTTGTTTAAAATCCAAAAAGGTCATTCTGGGTGATAAACTGGAGAGTGTGTCATATTTTTGAGTTTTTTACCAAGCTAATGGATAGATATTTGTCCGAAATTTTTATCAAGTATTTTTAACATGGGTGTATGATTGTTGGTTGAGGATTTGCTACATGATTTGTTTTTGTGAAATATTTTCTTAGATCTAGAAACTTACAAACTGGACGAGGAAAAAGAGTTTCTGTTTTGAGAAAGTTTAATCTTATTCCAATGGCTTTGAAATTTTTATTTGAGGATCCTAAGCCTCTTATATACATTTTATAATGTTGGTTTGAAGATATTTGATGTTAGTTTCAAATATATGAAATTTTATGCCAGGAGATATTTGGATTGGCCAAAGAACTGATGTTCTTGGCTAAATTCATGTTTTGTTTGATTTTTAACTATGTGATCTTGAGTTTAAAGCTTAGATCTATTTTAGGACATCTTTTTAAACCATGTAATACTTTTTTTTAAGATCACATCTTCTTAAGTCATGAATCAAGAGGTGGATCAAAACAAGTTAGAAACAAAAATCTGTTTTTGAACTTAGAGGGAAGCCGAAAAATTCAAGTGTAGTTTTGGTGATTTTGATGACTTTTGTTTAATGATTTGAAGCATGGTTGTTCTAAAGAATATGTTATGAATATTTTAGAAGTAAGATTTGAATTTTTTAAGTTCTTGGAGATGCTTTGAAATAGATCGAACCATATGATTCAAGGGTTTGCCTTTTTAGTTAAAAAGATTGGATCCTTTTTCTAAAAAGGTGTTTGATGACTAGCATATTTTTAGTGGATGTTTTAAGTATATTTTTAAACTTAGGATAGAAAGATCTTTGTTGTAAAAATTTGGGTTGATCATGAGTTATGAAATTGGAAGAATTGCAACAAAAATTATGGGAAAAAGCCTATGCAACAACTATCAACAAAAATATGGTTGTGTTTTGTTTTAAATTTTTCTGATTTGATATTTGAGTTTTGGACATAATTTACATGTAGAGGGTACAAACTCCTTAAGTTAGAGATAAAATAGTCATTTTCCAACATATAGAGGGTAAAATAATAATTTTGCTCTAAGTTAGTATTTTCTATATTTCTAATTGTTAGTGATTAAGTTCTAACCTTTAGAATCACTATTTTCAGCTTCTCGTGATTGCTCTTAAGTTTTCATAAGAAACGCAGAGATCGAGTTAAGTTAACTTTTAACTTACTCTCAGTTTAATGTGTGTGAGTGATGAGCAAATGAACTACAGTGTATGTATGTATGTTATCATATGTGCCATGCCAAGTCGTTATATATTTATCTGTTGCACAGAACTTACTCTGTCATGAATTATTCATTTATTACACAAAATATTTTGTCATGTATTGCTATAGATTGCAAGTACATCATGTCAAGTATGCCACCTGTTACACATATTTCATGTCATGTAATATCCATTGTTGCAAGTATGTCACGTTAAGTATGTTGTCTGTTACATATTATGTCATGTTATAAAATTTTATTTGTTACATGTTATGTTATGTTATGAAATGTTTGTATCTCCAATAAGTCATATCTTTTGAGTTACGTTCAAGTCATGTAATGTTTAAGTTAAGTTCATATTATCAGTTAAGTTGTACTACTGTCAAGTATGATACGCGCTACTTGGTATTGTTGTCAAGGCTTATGCGCTTGCGAGTAGTACGGTGAAGAAGTATAATCTGCCGTACAATAGAAGGATATATGAGTTAAATTATACTATGGTGCGGGATGATACGCGTTGTCTAGTGTTGTGGTCAAGGCTATGTGATGCCGAGTACTGTAGTGAACGAGTAAAATCTGTCATACTATAATCATCATGTTAAGTCAAGTCTCAGATCAAGATCATGTTAAGTCAAGTTTCAGATCAAATTCATGTTAAGTCAAGTTCAGATCAAATTCATGTTAAGTCAAGTCTCATATCAAGTTCATGTTAAGTCAAGTCTCAGATCAAATTCATATTAAGTCAAGTCTCAGATCAAGTCCATGTCAAGCAAGTCAAGTTTAGTTCATCTTTCAGTTTAAGTTATGTCAGTTATGCTATATTGTACGTCAAGTTATGCAATGCTTACTTATGACTTTGATTATGCATTCATATTTTTATTGCCATACATGCATCATTAACCTGTGTGGAGATTTTCTATTAACTTGCTAAGATTTGTAATCAAATCTCATTGTAGTAGTCCCCACTACCATTCCCCTCGAATTGTAGATCTTATCACAAGATCTGCAGGAGAACTGGGAAACAACCAACTGGACACGATCGACTAAGCGACGCTGCAACGTCGATGATAGTATAGTAGTTAACACAACACAGATGGGTTCATTGGCTAATACAATTCTTGGTTTGAGGAACTGTAAACAAAAATTGCAGAGGTGGAGCAGGAAGTTGCCTAAAGGTCATGAGGAAGCCTTCAAAACCAAGACTAAGCTACTGGACTCTATTAAAGAAGCAAATGAAGGCCATCTTTATGATGATATTAGAATCCTCCAAAAGGAAGTAAATATAATGTTTGAGGAAGAAAACACCAAATGACAACAAATAGCAAAGTAAAAATGGTTACAAGAGAGGGATAGAAATACTGCTTTCTTTCACAAGTGTGCTAGCCAAAGAAAATAGCAACACAATCAATAAGATCAGTAATGAGTTTAATCAAGAGTTCACAAAGTAGGAGGAAATAAGACAGCTTTTTCAACATCTTCCAAAGCCTCTTTACCTCCTCAGAACCCACCGACATTGATGACTGCATGTCATTTCTGCCCAGGAAGATCACACAAGAAATGAACTCTACCCTCTCTCGACCTTTCATA
>QEOT01001956.1:0-62449 GCA_003123785.1 Pterocarya stenoptera
GCAGCGATTGACGACAAGTCGCTTGCTACGGCCATTTTCGTTGGCCCGGCAGTCGAAATGATCACCGTTGGTCACGCCGTTTTGTAACTGGTGAGAAATTATTACCATGAGGATCACTTTATGAAAAAGCTAAAGCAACCGAAAGTTGGTCATGGGTCCTGACAATTTTTTTTTTCTTTTTTTTTTCTTTCTATACGTTTGGAATTTTAGATATTTGGAATTTTAGATATTGTGAGGAGAATTTTTTATTTTAGATAAAAATTTTAAATATTATTTTAAATATTATTAATATTTTAAAATTTAAAAAATTAAATTAAAATTTGAAAAAGTTGAATTATTTATTATATTTTATGTAAAAATTTAAAAAAATTGTAATAATAAGATAAAATGAGATGAAAATTTTATGTTTCATCCCATTTGTCAAACATATCCTTAATTAAGGTTGCGATTGGATGTTAAGTTGAGTAGACTTAATTTTTTTATAAATAATAGTAAGTTGTAATGATTAAGTGAGTTTTGTAGAGCCTACTTAAAATAAGTTTAAGGGGTGGCTTAAGGAGTAGGGGATAAGATAAGAATTTTGTGAATAGTAATAAGATAATTTGTGAATGGTAGTGAGATAACTTGAGTTGAATTTTTTTAAAATTTTAAGAAATGAGAGAGAAAATATTTAATAAAAAATATAATAAAGTTAAAATATTGTAAGAATAAAATTTTATAATATATATATATTTTTTTTTTGTAGATTTGAAAAATATGGAATTATTTTTTATTATTTATTTGAAAGTTTTAAAAAAGTTGTAATGATTAATTTGAAAAAGTTGTAATGATTAATTTGAAAAAGTTGTAATGATTAATTTGAAAATTTTGTATTTAAATGATATTTAGAGATAAGATGAGATAAAATCAAATGAAAATTTTGTGTCTCATCCAAGATTTCAAACAAGTCTTAAGTGTGTTTAAATATTAAGATAAATTTAAATATATTTATAAAAAATTCTAAAATAATTGGTTTCCACAATGAATGTACTGCTCACCTGTGAGTGATGACTCCCTTCCAACGCGCCAAACTTGAAACGCGCCAAACTTGAAAAGAAAAAACGTTTTTCTACAAGCTTGCACTTGCATCCAAGGGCGCGTCAAGCAAAAGAACAAATGGACAAAATTTCTGCTTTGACAAAGTTCCTTTCTATTGAGTTGCCGACGCTATTCACTGGGTTTAGGTGAACGCGTGTCAATTGTGGGCCCAATCAATGGGTTCCAAAGTGAAGTGCACTCACTTGACTCACATATATTTGATGTTCAATGCAGTCTACAGGTGAAGTGCACTAAGCGGTTCTGAATATCCAAACGAGGTCGAAGTATGTTTTAGGAGTTCTATTACGTATAATTATTTTTGCCTATTTTTTATGTATTCTACTAATGTAATTAGTCAAAATAATTATTTTATATCAAAAAAATGGCTCAATCAATCACATTCGTAGAGTGCAAAGGAATACGCAAAAGTGACTATACAAAGAATTTTTGATCTTTTAATGATGTAATTTTTTTTAAATGTCGAAGGCTATAAAAAAAAATTAAAAAAAAAGGCACTCGGCCTCAGGCTACACCCTCGATGGATGTAGCACCACTCACCACTTTATCCATGGGCACTGCCTCTGAATAATGATATCCTTACACCTCATTTCCTACTTATTTATTACCCAATTATTTTTTGTTCTTTTTGCTATTTAAATCAAGATTAAAATCTTAAAATATGACATTCTTGCATAATCTAGAAGAAAATAAATTCAATCAATCAACATAATCATGTAAAATAATTCAAAATAAACTCAATTTTATAAAAATTAACTCAACGAGCAAAAGAAGGTCAAGTTTTATAAAATTAAATTTATTTTTAATTAAATTACATAATTACGTTAGTTGATTGAATTTATTTTTTTCTATATTATGCAATAAGGTCATGTTCTGAGATTTTTAATCTAGATTCAAAGAGTAAAAGAAAAAAAACAGTTGGGTAGTTAAACAGTTGTAAAAGATGTGTAAGTGTATCATTATCCTTGTCTCATTTGAAAAATAAGATGAGAGAAATCTATAAATAGAAATAAAATAATTTATAAATAATAATAAAATAATTTGTAAATAATTGTGAAATAATTTGAGCTAATATATTTAATTAGATTTTAGAAAATGAGAGCGAAAATGTTGAATAAAAATATTATAAAGTTAAATTATTATTAGAATATAATTTTTTAATATAATTCTTGTTTTGAAAATTGAAGAAGTTGATTTATTTTGTGTTTCATTATAAAGTTTGGGAGAACTATAATGATTAGACGAAAAAGTTTAATATTTGAAATTGAAAAGTGCATTTTTTAGTTATATTTAGGAAGGAGATGAGATGAGATGGGTTCCCAAATGAGATTTAATGAATGTTGAAAAGTTGGTTAAACAGATGAGATGTGATAAAAGTTGAATAAAATATTGTTATAATATAATTTTTTAATATAATTTTTGTTTTGATATTTGATAAAGTTGAATTATTTATTGTATTTTATGTAAGAGTTTGAAAAATTATAATGATTGGATAAGATAATATAAGATAAGATGATTTGTATAACCAAATGAGGCCTTGTCTTGATTTGGTGGGCGGGCACCTGCACCCTGCCTAGCCGGCCCATCTAACCGCACCCATAAGCTATCGAACAGGCCACTTGCAGTCAGTAAGTTTAAAACATAAAAGCATACTAGGGATGAGACTAAAAAAAAAAATCCTAATTTTAACCTCATTTTTATTCTCTCTCCCAAGTGTCCGCCGCTCAGCCCTCCTCTTCTTTTTTTGTGTCCTCCGACTCTCTATTTCTTCTTCATCTCCTTTTCACCTTTTTCTAGTTTATTCTGATCCCATGGCCATAACACTAGGTCAGATGGTTAGTGGCTTAGGGCGGGGTGCAAAATGACCACCCGACCCAAGCTGGTGTGGGGGTAGAGGATGGTTCTACCTACATGTAACACCCCAAATTTTAGTGTATTTTTATTAAATGATTATTTTTAATTAATTTAAAAAATTGGTTCTCTTGTTTTAAAATTTTAGGAGTTTTAGAATATTATTTTATAATATTTTAAATTGTGAAAATTATTTTTTAATGTGTTTTCTTATTTTTAATTGCTATTTTGTGTTTAAAGTGCTATTTAATTTAAATTAGTTTGTTTATGGGTTTTAAAATTAGTATTGTTTTATTTAAGTCTTTCACTGCATTTGAATTATTTTATTTAGCTTGGAGTTTTAAAATCTTTTTCGTTGGATCATTTGTGGGACCCTAGTTGTGAGGATTGGATTTCATTTCTTTTTCCCTTTCTTTTTCTTCTTTCCTTTTTCTTTTCTTTCTTTTCTTTCTTCTCTTTCGGCTTATTCCCACTCAACCTCTCTCTCTCTTCCGTTTCTTTTTCTCTCTCCCTGTGCATTCGGCCCTTTCCTCCCAGCCGCTGCCACCCGCCACCGTGTAGCTCATTGCCCGGCCCAAAAGCTCCCTCAGTTGCCGGCGACTCCACACCTCTGATCTCAGCCCCTCCCTCGCCGGCAATAGTCAACACGCACCGCCTAAGCAGCACGGTGTTTTGAGCTCCAGCGCCGCCGTCTGGCCACCATTTCTTCACCACTTCTTTCTCTACTTCCCAGCAACCCAATGGACCCAACCCCAGCCCTGATCCGTTACCAGAGAAGCCCAACCAAACTCATCTTCGTTTTACATTTTTTGACCTTTAAACCGCCCCTTTCACCGCCACCCACGACCAAAGACCAATACCATTAGCTTCACCGACCTTCCTAAACTCTACCCTATCAATTTCAATTCTTGGTTTGACCTCGTTCAAAAATGGGTTTTTGAGACCCACAGCCACAGTGTATTTTACACTGTGGAGTTGCTGTTTTGGCCCTTTTAGCTCTTCCGTGATCCTCCGAAAATTATAATATAGCACTGTAAGTATTTTTCCAAACATCTTTTGAGATTTTAATATATTTTTGTACTAACTTATTTAATATTACTGTGATTGGTTGGTTGTGCCAGACTGAGTCCGATGAGTTATGGGGGTTGGATGGATTGAGGACGGAGTATTTGTGTGATTGGTTTTATTGTGATTGGGTTGGTTGTTTGAAATTGTTGTCAGGTTGATACATTGCCTATTGCATGCATGTTCATGTTTGTAAATTGAAAATTGGGTTTTCGTGTAATTGCATTCATTTTCATATGTTTATTGAAAATGAGATTTTCATATGAGAAAAAGGAAAAGGAACTGTAGGGGTGGTGGTAAACATAAATGGTGGTGTTGTCCCCCCTGCGATTCCCGCCTACGGTGCACACTGTAGGGATGGTGGTAGAGTTCCGCCTGTGATTCCCGCCTACAGTGTCCAATAAATATTTTGTGTAAATCATTTTCTGAGAAAATGACAGATTATGTTTTTTGGGCCAAAAATGAAATTTTGGCGTGTGTTGAAAAATATTCATTTTTTTAGAAAAAAATGATATTTTGGATTTAGTGCATATTTCATCATATGTATGCATGGTTGGTTGCATTAAATGTATTTTGATCTTAGAGATTGTTTGGTATTATTGCTTACCTGCGGTACCATTTTATGATACTGTAGATTTTGATGCAGATGAGGACAACGAGCCTTAGGGATCGGCTTCGTGGAAAAGTTGCATGTGGTTGCTGTTGTTTTGGTTTTGAGATTTGTTTCCCATGTGTATATACTTGGCTTTTATTGTATTTCTTGGATAATTGTTTAGTAATTTTGTATATAAAAATTCTGGTACTTAGTGACTTATTTATTATTAACCGTTGCTTATTTTTTGTGTACTGTTTGTTTGTTGCATACACTTGGCACTTGTCGTTGGGTTGCGTGACCGTGTTATCATCATCCTTACGTCACGATTCCCGATGCTTTTTTGTACATGGGAGTCGGGGCGTCACAGGTGGTATCAGAGCAGTTCGGCTCTGGGTAAAATCACATGTCCCGTAGGTGGAGTACTAGAAAGCTCTAAAGTTGTGATTTGAAATTATTTGATTTGAAGTATGTTATTTTTAATGGTTTTAATTTATTATATATTATTATATTTTGTTGGTTTTATTCTACTTTAATTTTTAAGGTCTATTATTATTTTATTCTATTTTATTTGGGTGTTACTTTTACTCTTATTTGAAATTTTTGTCCGGAGACTTATGTGGGGTTAAGGAATTATGCTATAGCAGAAAGATGATACGACTGAGAATGTCATTGATAGGTATTAATATTTAGGGTGGTAGACTTGAATTTTTATTAAACTAGTTTGCTTGGGTATTGTCGAGACTAATAAAGAAAGTTATGGTCTGAGTGATCTCTTTGAGGAGTAGGATAATTGAGATTTTAGATTTTGTGGAGATATGACCTGAGGCTTTAGAATGGGAGGATGTAAGTTCAACAAACTTTAAGAATGGATTTATAAGAATTTTACCAAAGGTTTAAGGTTTTGCAGAACTTTAGGAAATGACTGGTTATTATTTAATGTCTTAGATTTTGAAGGCTTCGGGAGTCAATTGATTTATTACTAGATTTAGGTTCTTCGATTTTACAGATTTTGGAAAGTGATTCTATTTTAATTTGAGATCTTAGAATTTCAGATTTGAGGACTGATTGGTAATAAGATTTAAGTTTTAATTATGCAAGCTTGGGGTGCTAGCTTGTTTTATTTTGGAGACTGATTAGGCTATAACTATTAAAATAGGGCTGATCAGAGTTGAGTTAGTGATATAGGAAATTTTTTAAGGAGAATATTTCTTTGGGGATTGAAGGTATTGATTTAGTTTGTGTATTTATTTGAGGATTGTAGATTTGGATTGAATCCAGGAAAATAATTATTATTAGTTCGAGGTTATAGTGACAGGTTTCAGGATTGATCGATATTAATTTAAGGATAATAGATAGTGAAGATTCAAGAAGGAATTCTGGATGAGTTTGAGGAAAGTGTATTAATTCATGGTTTTGGGAAATCAAGAATTTTCTATCAATTGTGGTGAGAGTTTTCTGGTTAGTAAGTGTTGAGCTCCCTCGTACTCAATGGTGTTTTGTGATATGATTAAGGATTCAAATCTTGTGTTGATTTTTAAGGAACTATTGGTGATTTGAAAATTTGAGATGATACTTGTAAGTAGAGATAATCTTTTGGTTGTGCAAATTATGCTTATGGATGGTTGACATTGAGAGTGGTCATTAGGTTGCCAAAGGTATAGAATACCAGAAAAGTTTGGAAGTTATAGCATAAGAGTTGTTTGAAGTTAGTAGTTCATTGTGTGAAGAAAATCATTGGAATCTATTAGGTGTTGTGTTTAGGTCCTTGTGGAATGTAAATTTCAAATTTCATAGCCACCCTAGGAGTACTGGGAGACTAATGTGAATATTATGGAAATCGCCTATGGGAGTAGACTTGGGAGAGTATTACTCATGCTTATTGGGAGTTGTTGAAGGTATGGTCTTCTCAAGTGTGTTTAGTGTTGTATCTGGTAACTGCTTTAGTGTCGATGTTTGACCCCGCAATTTCGAGAACGAAATTTTATTTAAGGGGGGAGAATGTAACACTCCAGATTTTAGTGTATTTTTATTAAATGATTATTTTTAATTAATTTAAAAAATTGGTTCTCTTGTTTTAAAATTTTGAGAGTTTTAGAATATTATTTTATAATATTTTAAATCGTGAAAATTATTTTTTAATGTGTTTTCTTATTTTTAATTGCTATTTTACATTTAAAGTGTTTTTTTAATTTAAATTAGTTTGTTTATGGGTTTTAAAGTTAGTATTGTTTTATTTAAGTCTTTCATTGCGTTTGAATTATTTTATTTAGTTTGGAGTTTTAAATGTTTTTTTGTTAGATCATTTTTGGGAACCCAGTTTTGAGGATTGGATCTCATTTCTTTTTCTTCTTCCCTTTTTCTTTTCTTTCGGCTTATTCTCGCTCGACCTTTCTCTTTCTCTTCCGTTTCTCTCTCTTTCCCCCTGCATTCGGCCCTCTCCTCCCAGTCACCGCTATGTAGCTCACCGCCAGGCCCAAAAGCTCCCTCAGCTGTCGGCGACTCCACACCTCTGATCTCAGCCCCTCCCTCGCCGGCAATAGCCCGCACGCACCGCTTAAGCTACACGGCATTTTGAGCCCCAGCGCTGCCGTCCAGCCACCTCCGGTCACCATTTTTTCACCACTTATTCCTCTACTTCTCAGCAACCCAATGGATCCAACCCCAGCCTCGATTCGTTACCGGAGAAGCCCAACCAAACTTATCTCCATTTTACACTTTTCGGCCTTTAAACCACCTCTTTCGCCGCCACCCACGACCAAAGGCCACCACCATTAGCTTCACCAACCTTCCTAGGTCCTACCCTATCAATTTCAAGTCTTGGTTTGACTCCGTTCAAAAGTGAGTTTTTGAGACCCACGGCCACAGTGTATTTTACATAGTGGAGTTACTGTTTTGGTGCTTCCAGCTCTTCTGTGATCCTTTGAAAATTATATTATAGCGTTGTAAGTATTTTTCCAAACATCTTTTGAGATTTTAATATATTTTTGTGCTAACTCATTTAATATTACTGTAATTGGTTGGTTGTGCCGAACTGAGTCCGAGGAGTTATGGGGGTCGGATGGATTGAGGACGGAGTATTTGTGTGATTGGTTTTATTGTGCTTGGGTTGGTTGTTGGAAATTGTTGTCGGGTTGGTACATTGCATATTGCAAGCATATTCATGTTTGTAAATTGAAAACTGAATTTTCGTGTAATTGCATTCATGTTTATATGTTTATTGAAAATTGAATTTTCATGTGAGAAAAAAGAAAATGAACTGTAGGGATGGTGGTAAGCAGGGATGGTAGTAAGCAGGGATGGTGGTAGAATCCCACCTGTGATTCCCGCCTACAGTGTCCAATAAATTTTTTGTGTAAATCATTTTCTGAGAAAATGACGGATTATGTTTTTTGAGCCAAAAATGGAATTTTGGCGTGTGTTGGAAAATATTTATTTTTCGGAGAAAAAAAAATGATATTTTGGATTTGGTGCATATTTCATCATATGCATGCATGGTTGGTTGCATTAAATATATTTTGATTTTTGAGATTGTTTGGATTATTACTTACCTGCGGTACCATTTTATGGTACCTTAGATTTTGATGCAGATGAGAACGACGAGCCTTAGGGATTGGCTCCTTGGAGAAGTGGTATGTGGTTACTGCTGTTTTGATTATGAGATTTGTTTCTCATGTGTATATACTTGGCTTTTATTGTGTTTCTTGGATAATTGTTTAACTATCAGTATACTTGAATTTTGTAATTTTGTATATAAAAATTCTGGTACTTAATGACTTATTTATTATTAATCGCTATGTATTTTTTGTGTACTGTTCGTTTGCTACACACACTTGACACTTATTGTTGGGATGCGTGACCGTGTTATCATCATCTTGACGTCACGATTCCTGAGACTTTTTTGTACGTGAGAGTCGGGGCGTCACACTGCAACACCCTAGGATGTTTCTATGCATTCTTTTTTATTAACATTGGGTGTCCGAGAACAAAGTTTTGATGAATTTCGTGAGTGCATAGGCTCTCGACGAGAAGTTCTCCACAAATGCATCTCAGAATGCTATCATGCTTATGACTAAAAATCATTTCCATGTTTCCTTAATGGAGATCCCTCTCATTCCTTTTATGAATAGTCTTTATTCGAAGGGAGATATAATTTCAACAATTATGTTACTCATCATATTTTCATATTTTGTTAATGTTATCTCTTGGCAAGCTTTAACAAGTTCTATTGCTTAAAAAATCTGTGTTATTTGAGTCAAAATCAACTATAATCCAAACGATCGATTCATCTCAGACGCATTCAACGAGTCAAAATATCTCATTGAGCATCTCAAGACTTATATAAGACCCACTTGATGCTACATGGGATTGAAAATGACTAGTTTGCATGTGGTTTTGAGTCTCTACCTATGAGATTGATAGCATCCTCTTGATAAATTGGACACCATTACAATATTGCTGGCTGAGAAAAGGAAGAGGCATATATGCTGCTAACTCCCTACCTATTGAGCCTTAAGCAAAAGGAGAATGATTCCCTCAAAGATTTTATACTAGGAGGGAACAATTTTGAAAAGTGCTGCATAGACACTGACAAGAGAAGAGTAGCCGAATCACAACTTTTGATGGACAAAGATGCATCTCGGTTCAATATCTCCCACCACTATGCCTAGTCATAAGTGAAGGTGCCAAAAACCAAACATCAACAACTAAAAGAAATATTTATTAAATTTAAATTAATTCCAGAAGTCAATGATTTTTTGGAGGCAGTACCAGACACCATACTACAATGTGTGTATGTACGTATGTATATATATCTGCATTTACTTCTACAATGTTATGATTCTGAGGGTTAAATGAGAAATTTAACCAATGCTTTTTCTTTAACCCATGCCCATTCATCAATCAAAAAATATGCTTGCACAGCTAAACTAACAACCCTCGTGTCCCTTCCAAGGAACTTATACTCCCTGCCAAAAGAGATTCTCTCCTGAGCAAGCAAGAAAAAATAGAAAAAAAAAAAAAAAAAGCATCTTCATGATTTTTCCTAGAGACAAGAAGGCTGAAAACTCATGTCATTTACAGTGCAAGCCTGAAATTTCAGGTCCTCTTCTACTGCCTAAATCACAAGGTTGAAAGTTTGATGATGTCCATTCGTTTTTGGATTTTTCTTTTGAAATCTCTTTTTTTCAAACTTTATTTGTTTACTAATGAGTCCTTCTACACGCTCGTCCCTCCTGCTTGACGTGTTACTCCTCTATCATGCATGGTTTTGTCATGGTTAATACTCATTTTGTCATGGTTTTCTTTCTAAAATATGTTCCAGTTGGTCACATATAAAATGATTCATCAAACATTTATTGTTGTTCATATTAATTATTCAAGTATTTGTTAAATGCTTAATAAATATGATAGATATAACGGTGTCTATATCTTACATTTGAAGATAAATATATTATATATCGTCCTTGATTATACTTGGTGATGTAATATAATGTAAATGTCTTAAATAGTTAACCTACAATTATTTAAAAGGTAAAAAATGTTTTAGTTACAAAAAAAAAAAATGTTAGAAAAATAAATTTACGTTATATCACTGTAATATAATCTACTTTTTGTGTCTGAATTATTTGCGGCGTTGTGTACGTTTGACGCAAAAATCAATTGAAGTCCATTTAATTACAGCGACAACAAACATGACGCTATAAGTTACATTTTGCGACTTTTGTGAGGTCGTCGCATTGAATATTGACCGATTAATATTTTTTCCGTAGTTTCTCTATATTTCACGGCGATCTTGGGCTGACGCAATAAATATGCATTAGGGAAATTTACTTGCAGCGAATTTCGTCGTCGTAAAAGGTAATTAATTAATTACTCCCCTCTTTTTTTTCTCCCCTAACCCGATACCATAATATTAAAGTAGGTATTTAGACAGGAATCAGTCTATACTTTACTTGTTATTGAAATTGTAAACGTAATATTTATTCGTTTTTAATTATTAATGTGGACTAGTATCACAGTCATTATGAATATTAATATCCAATATTAGACTAAAATGCAAAACATAAACCTGGTAATTGCTAGCAAGTGGTGCCTAAAAATGTTTATTACTCAGTGCCGATGGAGATTAATACAGAACAGAAAAAGAGCAGTAAAAAAATTAGTATTTGTTACGCTTTATATAGCATAAAAAAAAGTGTAAACGTTATCATTTGCATTGCTCAACAGTACATTTGCGGTGAAAAGATAATTGCACGAATGAAATATAATCATCATTTGCGGCACCACCAGTCCATGGAAAAAGACTTTTCCTTTCCCAGAGAAAAAAATATTAGCGGCGATAAAATAAAGTGTCTCAATGACCTGTAGTGGCAAGTAAACTTCTTTCGCGACGCAATCCTTGCGCTGCCTAAAGAGAAGTTGTTAAGTTTGCTTGGTTAGTATTACCGGTGATGGTCTGTTGGCTGCAAATGGTAAATTTTCACCAATATTCCAACACATTTTTCGGCGATGCAAGGTAGCTTTAGCGGCGACCTCTCACGCTGTAAATAGACTTGATTTTAGCAACGATTATGCAAATCGCTGCAAAAAAGTTTTTGAGACAAATTAATATCAACCATCTACCTGTGACTACGTAGGACACACACAATTAAAGTTTTGCGAGGTGTTTTCCAGTTTTACCAACCAAAAAAAATCACCGCAAATAATAGATTTTGTTGTAGTAATATATATACGTTAAATTATAAAATTATTTTTATTATAAATTAAACCTAAAATTATATCTATTGACGAATTTATTTTTATAGAATCGGTATATATCACAAAACAGACGAATAAAGACTATTTTGCTGGAATATAGTACTGTAATTTTGAGAGCATGAGTTTATATAATTTGGGTGCTTTTGACAGCATGCCCTCAGACATTTTGGTTGCCATTGTCTGCTCAAGGGTCAGCTGTCTCTGAAACCGACCATTTCTGATGAATGTAGCATTGTCTGTTAGCAGTGAATACAGGGAGGCAGATGTACAAGCTACCCAGCTAGAATCCAAGAAAATGGATTACAGACAATACACTTACAGGAATCTGCCTGCATGCAGAATATTGACGTGAAATGAGGTAAAAAAAATTTCAGAAGTCGCTCGATCGCTAGGTTGCAGGTTAGCTTTATATAAATATATAAATATATATATATATATATATATATATAGATAAAGACGTACCAGATCAGATAGATAAAGAAACAAGCTGCAGTAGTCGTATTGTATTGGTCAATATATCACACAGTAGTTTAGGTCCCACCCAAGTTAGCTTAACAACTAGATAGGGGTTTTCCTTGTCATGTAGCCAAAAGTAAGTTGAATTATTTTCATGGTGGTACCCATAACCATGAATTTTGGGTCATTGCTTTCATCTTTGTGTATCATGGCTTCCAGCAGGGATATTATTTGATGGTCATTCTATTGCAATAATCAATACATTATTTTCAAACTGCTACTGCATGCATGCTTTAAGTCGATCTACAGTCTTTAAATTTTCCCCCTCCCTTTTTTTTTTTTGTTCTTTTCATAGTGTCACTATAAGAAAAATGAATTTTTGTGATCATTTATTTGCGCCGAAAAGATTATTTGTAATCAAAATATAATCATTTTAATTGTAAATAATCATTTTGTTGGAATTAATTGATTACAAATAAACAATTTTCTTGTAGTGTGTAACTCTTACTACTATCACTACAAAAAAGAAAGTTCACATGAGGTGCCAAATTAGTTTATAGTTTTCCATTTTTCAAACCTATAATTAAGCTGCCATTTTATTTTGGGTTTGTCCAATTAAGGTGCTAAGTGATAGTCCAGACGTTGTTTAATTAAAGAATTCGAGTATTTTTTTCAGATTTTTGTTTTGCTGCATTTTTATGATCTGTACATGATGTTGTTCATTCAAGACAAAGCTCACTACAAATAAGTATATAGACGATCATAAGAGGTATTGGGTCAGCTCCATGCATGCATGATGGTTGTTGTATTCGATCGATCTCATTTAACACTTGTTTTGTGTTGCTAACTCCAACATGCATGCGCTTAAGGAGAAAGTCTTTGGAATCGAAGTGAGTCGAGGAGCCAATGTTACTTATAATTAATTGATGAGTGCTTAGTGTGTACCCACAACAATGAATAGTGATGAATCCTTGGACGTCTTATATAAGATGCAAAGTGATGCTAGGTACAACTTTTAAATAAATAAATGATCTCACGTAAGTCTTTTGTAAAAAATTAGATCCTACTAAAAAAATAATTTTTTTTACACTTTTTCAAGGATAGATTATTTAATTTAGAGGTTTGGGGCATGCATGGCCACGGCCTGCCCCCACCCAAGTAATCATGTCAAAGTTATTAGTTGTACCAATTCAAGCTTTTGTCTCATGAATGAATTTTGAATGATGAATTATGAATGTGAGTGCAGGCTTTCTCAACTTTCCCACGTTTTTTCTTCTGCTAGCATCAAAATAGTGCAAAGAAAAGCATTGAAATCCAAATGGCAAAGGCTGGCATCGGCTGAATTATAAACCTACATGTTATTTATAATTTTTAAACCCCACACACACTGATCTGTCACCTCTTTTTTATTTAAAATAATAACACATGTCCCCACCCGGCCGTAGAGTTTGACAAATCTTTTAATTAATGGTAAACATAAAATATCATGTCTTCAATTAAAGATATATATTTTTTTAAATTATATTATTTTTATAAATTATTTTATAAAAATACCTCCACTTAAAATATAATTATATACAGAATTATATGTATATCATTCTTCCTTTTTATTTTTAAAATTGAATATCAATTTAAATGTTGCCCCTCATCTTATATTTTATTATTTTCACTTACGAGTGATATAATATATTTTAAGTAATTTTATAAATCAAATATTGAAAAGATAAGCTATTTAAAATGTAACATATTAGCCAATATAAATAACAAAAATTAAGATTAAAACAATATTGCACTGTTTAGTACACTTTGCCCTTTCACTTGTTTTAATAGAAAATATTTTATCCATAATTTTTAATTATTATTTTTTTGTCATCTTTTTATTTGATTATTGGATAATAAATAATGAGTGATAAATAATTTCATAATTATTTAATGATAATAAAACAAAATGATGATAAAAAAATCGTTGTAAAATTTCTCTTTTAATAAATAGATTGACAGTCCAGTTTCCTCTCTCACAACGTTTCTTTCTTTTGGGGAAAGATGCCGTGGGTCCAAATACTGCTTTATGACTCTATAACAAGCAATTAATTGGTTAACAATGAGAGAGAGATCCAATCATCGATCCGATTTCTCACTAATGGCAATTCTACCTAAAACTGTCTGTTTCTTCGTCACGTTTTGGCTTTCTTCTTTGGCGGTTCTTTCTTGTAGTTTTGCACTAGCTGGATAAGAATCTCGTATGCTACTGCCACTACCTCACCCTGATTCGTTTTTCTAGAACTCATTCATTCCTTATGATATGGGTACGTTTCAATTTCTATGAAAAATGTAAAAAAATCTTCGTGCTTGTAAAAATTGTTGCTGTGGGTTTTTTTATTTTTCTTGAGTCGAATGCTTTTACAGTTTAACGTTTTCCCTTTTCCTTTTAACTTGAGGTTAGGGAGGAAAAACCGAGTCGGTAAAAGTACGTACCTTGAAGTGTGCGTCTTCTTCTATACCTTTTGTTAACTTCAACCTTTCAAGTTTCATGTGGTGTACCAAAAAGCTTATTGGTTTCCGTGACACTTGTCTCTAACCTACTAGTCATTGCAGTGATAATGCAACTTTTGCTGTTTAAAGTTTGTATTTTTTTCGTTGAACTTTGTGGCATCTGATTGATAAAATCTCATGTGGGTTTAAAAGACCAAAAAAATAAAAAAAGAGATCTTTTGTGGGTTTGAGCCAGAGGGTGCGGTGAAGACAGGTGAGGTTTGGAATTTGGTTGGGTGGGCTGAATATGAAGGAGAAGGGTGGTAAGGGAAATGGTTCTTCAGATGTGGGTGGGAAGGTGGTGGTGGTTGCTGTTAAAGCATCAAAGGAAATTCCTAAGACTGCTTTGGTGTGGGCTCTGACTCATGTTGTTCAACCTGGTGATTGCATTAAGCTGCTGGTGGTCATTCCTGTCCACTCCTCAAGTAACTTCCATTGTCTTTCATATTTTTAGAAGAAGTCTCAAATTGATGAAATTATCTTTTGATCCATTTCTTTGTTTGGTTTTTGATCTTAATTATGTTCCTTATTTTGCTCTTGTTTAAATTTATGCTTTATTCTCGATTGGAGGATATCTTTTTTACTCCGTCTTGCTACTCTGCTCGTGCTTCACGGATATACTTTGTGCGAAAATTTCTTCTGTTCGCAATTGCATCTTGTAGAATTGAATGCTCATTTCTAGCTTAGATTTTTTTTCCGCCTCTGATTTCCTCCTGTAACTAAAAAGTCTTTTTTCTTTGTCTTTTTTTTAATGAAACAATTAGTTATATAGCTGGGTATTGGGGATTCTATAATGAGACATGAGAAAGTTGCAGGACATTGTTGTTTTTCATGGACGTTTTCCTTTTACGCTTCATTTGCATTGAATTTCAAGGGTAAGCAGAATTGGTGCCGTGATGGTTACTTCAAAAATCTAAGGAATGAGGCAATGGAAGGAATTTACTCTCACGGACTGGTGGGAGTGCTTGAATTGTTGAGGTGCCCAGTTTTTCTTGATCTATGCGTAAAGTAAAATGAGGGTCTATGTAGGACAGCTTCTTCAACGTTGATCTTGGCCCTTGCGATATCATTGAATTTATAAATCTATTCAGAAAGTAGAGTAAAGAGCTTCTACTTAGCTTGCAAATATGGTCCTGTCTTCCTTGGACTCACCAAGTTTGTATCTCATGGTCATACCCGAGCCAGATTGTGTCCAATATAGGTGCTTCACAAACTCGAAGTGTTGTTTAGGCCTGCAAAATCAAATGATCCTCAGTTTTTTGAGTATTCATATATGGTAGCTATGATATACTGCAACATTCTATTGCAGTCCATGCTACGTTTGTTCATTCTCTCTTTTGGGGTTTTTTTTTTCCTGCCTAGTTATATTGGGATGTATATCTTGATATTGATGAGAAGGCTGTACATTTTTAGGTAAAAGGACATGGGGCTTCTCAAGATTTACCAGTGATTGCACCGCTCGTCATTGGTCTCTTCAAGGAACCAGTTCGGATCAGAAGGATGATATTGCAGATTCATGCTCTCATATGGTGCAACAACTCCATGATGTTTATGACACGGATAAGGTTGGTGACCAGTGCATTGTTTTTCGTGTCTACAATTTATTCTGATGTACTTCATGTCTAGTTTTGATTGTTTCACACCTGATTTTTCTTCACAGATAAAGGTCAGGGTAAAGATTGTATGTGGTGTGCCATGTGGAGTGGTAGCTGCTGAAGCCAAGAGAGCGAGATCAAACTGGGTTATATTGGATAAGTAAGAAATATATAAACCTGATTTCCTTGCATGACACTTTACTATTTGTTACCTTGAGGCATCCATTTAAACCTTGGGGATTGAGCATGTACATAGGCTGCTGATTTCACAAAAGATGTTGACTAATATCTTACGTGCTTTTAAATTTTTTTTCCTATCATATGACTTCCTTCTACTTCTGTTTGTTCATTGCTACATTTTGCAATTTGAATAGACGATTGAAAAATGAAAAGAAATACTGCATGGAAGAGCTTCAATGCAATCTTGTGGTTATGAAGCGATCTCAGCCAAAAATTCTTCGTATAAATTTGGCACATTTACCGAAGATAGAATCTGAAATGACTTTGGATTTATCTTCTGAATTAGAAACATCTCCAGAGCATCTGAAATTTGAGTTTGAGCAATTGAATTTGATTAAAGGACCTGCTGTGACTCCAGCAAGTAGTCCAGACCATGAGTCACCATTGACTACAACTGATGTTGGAGCGTCATCAATATCTAGCTCAGATCCTGGGGCTTCACCATTTTTCCTTTCTGGAATTTCCGGGAGGAAAAAGCTCAAATTTACCACTAAAGAAGATAAAAATCTTGATGATTGTGACTCCGACACAGATAGTGACAGACAGAGTACTTGCTCCACAAGTTCATATTTCCAGCCATGGATGACAAACATTCTCAGTGCTAGTGGTGAATATTCAAAACATATGGTGGAAGGTTTAGAAAGGCATAAGGGGAAGGCTTTGACTTCCACGTATGGAGCCTTACTGCAAAAATTGTCTAAATTAGGTAAGGATCCTTGTATTGGAGTCCTGAATTATAGGCTTGATCTGGACTTAAGCAGAAGTGTGAGAGAAGCAATTTCATTATCCAGAAATCTACCTCTTGGCCCTCCTCCATTGTGTTCCATTTGTCAGCACAAGGCACCCACATTTGGGAATCCTCCAAGATGGTTCACTTTTGCTGAACTGGAATTTGCTACCGGTGGATTTTCACAGGCAAATTTCTTGGCTGAAGGCGGATTTGGTTCTGTACACCGAGGTGTTTTACCCGATGGCCAGGTTGTTGCTGTTAAGCAACACAAATTGGCTAGTTCTCAGGGTGACCTAGAATTTTGCTCAGAAGTTGAAGTCTTAAGCTGTGCACAGCATCGTAATGTTGTAATGCTAATTGGTTTCTGCGTGGAAGATGGAAGAAGATTGCTGGTGTATGAATACATTTGCAATGGGTCTTTGGATTCTCACCTTTATGGTAATTTTCCCTTCCCCCTTTTTATCGATAACTTTGTAACCTTCAATAATGGTAATACTATCGTGGATGTGAATGGCAAGCATCTTTGTCTTATGCAAGATTTCCTCTTTACTTGAAGTTCAAAAATTTATTTCTGGATGTTGGTTTAAGCTGATCAAAATCTTCAGGATCACAACTCTCCTAAGACGACCAAATAATAAATCCTTACCTTCTTCACATAAGTGCGGATTGGGAAGTGAGATGATCTCATCTTATCTCATCTCATCTCAAAACTTCTCATAATTTCTTTCCCAAACATNACTTTTGCAAATTTAAAAAAAAAATATATATTCTAACAAAATTTTAACTTTAGAATATTTTTAACCAAAATATATATTCTAACAAAATTTTAACTTGAGAATATTTTTAACCAACTTTTTTTTCTCTCTCCCAAAATACTATAAAACATCTTAACTCAAACCATTTCACTACTATTCACAAATCATTTCATTATTCACATAATTCTCATCTCATCTTATTACCCATACATGTCCCTTAGTTTCAAAGCTTGAATTTATTTTTTATTTTCACAAACTATTTATGTCATCACTTCTCTAACCAACGAAATATAAGTATTGTGCTCGGATATTGCAGGAAGAAAACGAGATCCACTAGAATGGTCTGCACGACAAAAAATTGCAATTGGAGCAGCTCGTGGGTTGAGATACCTTCATGAAGAATGTAGAGTTGGTTGTATTGTCCACCGCGATATGAGGCCTAACAACGTCCTCGTCACCCATGATTTTGAACCATTAGTATGTCATACCAGTTGTATATTGTCCTTAAGTGTCAAAGTATAAGCTGCATCAACAATGTGCTTTTAATGGCTATATCTGGACTTTAGGTGGGAGATTTCGGACTGGCAAGGTGGCAGCCAGATGGAGACATGGGGGTGGACACAAGAGTAATCGGGACTTTCGGGTAAATCCAGACAACGGTTATTTTCTTCTTGGTCATGCTATTTGAAAACAGTGACAAAAGAAACCATGGCTTGTGTAGGTACTTGGCTCCAGAATATGCTCAAAGTGGCCAAATCACAGAGAAAGCCGATGTGTATTCCTTTGGGGTAGTACTGGTGGAACTTGTTACTGGGAGGAAAGCAATTGACATAAACCGGCCCAAAGGCCAGCAGTGCCTCACCGAATGGGTATCAATTTAAATATTTGAGAAAATACTTAAGACCTTATAGTTAAAATGCAAAATTGTCTTCCAGTTTATCTTATCCCTACTAGATAAGTGTACATATGTTTTCCAAACAGAAGTAAATCTAATTTTAGTTTTTTCTTTTTCTCCTTTGTCATTGCCTATGTTTCAAATTGGAGCAGGCAAGACCATTGTTAGAAAAACAAGCTATTCATGATCTGCTTGACCCATGCTTAAGGAACTGCTGCTCAGAGCATGAGGTTTATCGCATGCTGCGATGTGCCTCATTGTGCATCCGGCGGGACCTTCATTCAAGGCCTCGCATGTCTCAGGTTGGATACTCAGAATTCACATTTGAAAAAATACTTCTCATCATAATTTTTTATGATTCTTCATGCATATATTATTTGTTTTAATATATATCCTGTTATTAAAATTGATGTGATTTCTTGAACTTGTGGATAATGGTTGCTAATATTTTTTAGAATTATCTACAAAGCCATGAATCTCCACCTGTACTAACTTGTGTGAGAGAAGAACATGTAAGAAATTTACATCTGCAAATTATGGGGTAGCAGCAGGTCTCATATATTCAGCTTATGTGAATATACTCATTTGAAGGATGCTTCTAATTAAATAGTATTTCTCACCACCACTCTTAAGGTTGCATTTGGATGCTAAGGTGATCTCAAATGATCTGAGTAGATTTGTGAATGGTAGTGTTTAGTGAGTCCTATTAATATGTGTTTGAATTTTTTAAGTAGGCTGAGATGGATTTAACTTTTTTATGGGAATTTGAAAAATAGTGGGTCCCATCAATGAGTTGAGATCATTTTAACAACCAAACATAGCCTAAAGACTCACAAACAACTGTCCGATATGCATTCGTCGTTTTCTTATTTTCTTTATACATTGTCCTCTTGAAGGTGCTTCGGATACTGGAGGGGTGACATCTTCATTGTAATCAATAAGTGACATTTCAGCCTACTGAACAAAGGAGGGGAAAGATACGATGACCAGAGAAGCAAAGGCATTACATTAGTATAATCTTGAACGAGGCATTGCAATGATTAGTTAGGATGTTTCCTATAATGATTAAAAAGAATGAAGGAAGCAGGAGTTCTTGACTTCTTGTGTAAAGACAAAGACCATTTGTAAACAATGCACACGATGGAAGTACTTCAATTGCCTTTTTGCCTTTCTTGTTGGCTGAAGCCTGAAACGTGACTCAGATAGAGAATATTGGGTGTATAGTTATGAGAATACGAGCAAGTGTACATTGTTTCTCTATTTTTTTTTTTTTGTTCTTTTTGTTGGGGTAGAGGTTTAACAAATTCCCTTGTGGTTATTCATTATTTGGTTGCAAGGAAATGTATCTTGTTCCCAGTCAGCCCCAAGACTCCACTCTCTCTTGCTTTGTTTTTTTTTTATTTTTCTGTTTATGGTTTATCTCGGCTCTATTTCTTTCTAATAAAAGTTTTTTAATATTAGAAGTGCTATAGTCACAAAGAAATTTTATAAAAGTAAATTTATAAATTGACATAATTTCATATAATACGTTAGATCTACTTTACAATAAAGGTAGTTTTATAATTTGACGTATCACATTAAGAGATTTCAATTTGTGGGATTTTTTTGTGGTTAAATAATTTTTCTTTAATATCTCTTCACCTAGAGGTTATGTTATTATTTAATGGCAATCCACTTTAATTCTCTATCCAAATTAGACGGCCTAATTTAGAGAGGTAGATATATCGTGCAAAAATTTTTATTTTATTTTAAATAATGTGAGTTTTGCTAGAATATTTCTATCTCTTTTTTAATTGGACCATTTAATTCAAACAGAAAACTGATGATGATTTCAATCCGTTTTTGATTATTTAAATCCAATTATCTTACAATTATTTCGTTTTTATTAAATAATTTTGGATACGTGATATTATTATTTTATTGTCAATATTTAGTGATATAATATCACCATTTTAGTAATGTAATACTACCTAATAATTAATCGTGAAAAAAATAAAACCAATGTCTTTCATTTTTTTTGATACAAGGGGTGGGAAGTTTTGAATACAGATTTTTCACTTGGAGAATCTGGTCATATGTCATTAGATTATCAGATTTTTGACAAAATTAATATATATATATTTTTTTTGTAAAAAACCAATATCTTTCTTAAATTATATTTCTTCACAATCAATGTTTTTTCAAAATAAAGTAATCATCATAATTTAGAAGTAATTATAAAATGGACCGTCCATTCTCGTAACATAATGAGGCTAACGGTCCAGATGAAGCAAATTATCAAAGAAGCGGACGGTCCACATCGACCGAGTAACCGTACCATACAAATACACTGAACCGTCTATATATAAGGAAGTATGCCCAATTCAAGCAGAGCAGCGTCAAGGTAAAGTCGCGGACCGAGGCCGAAGAGGGAGTTTCGCTGATGTCGGGTAGCGCACAGAATCAAGTATGCACTTGCTCCTGAAACTTCGCAACCCTTTTGGCTCTTCTCTCAGCATCGCCTCACTCTCTTTGCAGCGGTTCTCTTCCACCCTCACCCGTACCTCTCTCTCTCGCTCTCGTTACTTTGAATTCTTAGATCGTTTTTTCTTTGTACGTATTAATTTTGAGTGATTGTATGAAGATGTAGCGGAGGATAAGAAAGCGGAAGCTTCAGAGAGCTTCGTTCACCCTTCTGCAATTATTCACCCCAATGCGGTCATCGGACGGGTACCTTTTACTACATTTTTTCTGTTCATTTTAGTTCCTTTTTTTTTTCTTTTCATCTTCTTTCTCTCTCTCTCCCCCTCAAATGTTCTTAACTTGGGTTTCAATCCTTTGTTATTAGAGAATGTAGTAGTTATAGTCAGAGTAGATTGGAATTAGTTATAGTAAGAGTAGATTTAAAACATTGATGGTTTTATGTTTTTTGTCTTTCAAGCAAAATGCTGCTAAGCTTCACTTGCAATTGTGTGTTTGACAAATACCCTTTTGGCTATTTTCCTAAAGATTTTCAGATTCTCTGTTTGACAAATAGACGACATGAAACCTCACCAAGAGGAGTACACCCCATATAGACGACCCTACTCGGGACGAATTATCATGTGATCCAGTGGAATTCTTAGTCAGGAATCGAACTCAGTATATCTTCGTCTACAGCTCATCCCAAGCTGCCCTTTGATCACTAGGATACAACTCGGCCAGTGACTTGATAATGATGGTCAAAATTTGAACTTTGACCTGGTCATGGGTTTGGGTGGTGGTTTGAAAACGGACGAGTGGGGGTGAGGGATAGATCCTACAGGTTTGAAGGCCTCAAGTGTGACGGCAAAGGGCACTTTGACACCATCACAGATAGGGTCATTGGACACCGACATCACTGTTCATGCCGGTTTGCTGTCTAATTGCGCTTAGTCACCAGTTGCAATTGGTGTTGGTACCTTTTTCCAGGGTTTACTTTCAGTTGAAGATGGGGGTCCTTCCAGGGTTTTGAGTAGTTTGGAAGAAGCAAACGAGCTTCCTTCAGAAGATGAAAATGGGGGGGGGGGGGGGATAACAGAAGGTAGTGCGCCCCCCACCTGTTCTATGCCTCCTGAGGGAGTAGTAGGGTCTGACAAAGTGGCATAGAAAATGTCGTCGGGGGGTGGAGCACCTACAATCAATGTTCTCGTCGATGGAACGATGACACCTATGTCGGAGATGAAGGAGCCGCTATTGGTGACAAAAAATATGGATGGTAACAATATAGCTATTGAGGAGGTTCGGGATTTGAATATAGGATATTGCGGGGAGGAATTACGGGTTTATTGTTGGTGCCTTGTGAGGAGGAACGTCTAGGGTCGGGAGAGCAGTTGGGAATTGTGTCTGGGGATATTGTTGTTCCTTTAGTTTCTCTTCCTCCAACAAACAACGTAGCGGGTTTACCATTAGATTGGGTTTTGTATAAGGTTAACTAGATTTAGCATATTGTGGGGCTTCTTACAGCAGATGTGAAGACCAATTAAAGTACTACTCACTACGATAGAGTCGGGCCACTTGTTTGAAACCAAATCAAGTTTTAAGAAAAGCAGGGAGTTAAGCGTCTTTCTTGGGTAATCAACTACGACGCTAAGGGAGGTAGCTCGAGGGAAGACGAAAAGGAGGGCATTATGAAGACATCCTCGTAGAGGGAGTTTCGGGTGGAGTATTAGTCTTACGGGGGGTTGGGGAGGTGTGTTCTATTCCAATTCAAGCTTGATGTATGTTGGATAGATTTCTAATTTTCTTGGGCTTTTTGGGTCATTTGGGGCTAGCTAGTATGGGTTAGGTGTTTTCTTGTATACGTCATGTATACTTGGTTACTCCTATTGATATATATATATGATATTTTTACTTATAAAATTTTTTTTTTTGAACTTTGACTAAATCAGTTCTTATTTAGGTTTCTGCTTAGTTTCTTAGTTTGAGTGAGTTGATATAAGTGCAAACTCTATGCTCAGAAGCTATGAAATTCTAGCAATCAGATTGGCTAGCTGTTTACTTGCTTATTGATTCATATAGGGTTTAGAAAACTACTGTTTAATGATGCAGGGTGTTTCAATTGGTCCTTTCTGTACCGTTGGATCCTCTGCAAGGCTTGGAAATGGCTGCGAGTTATATCCCGGGAGCCATATATCTGGGAACTCAGAATTGGGAGAGCGTTGCATCTTAATGACGTAAGTTCAGATGATGGTTTTCCGGTTTGGGCTTTTACTGGGGTGATGCATACTTGTTTTTCTGTACTTTAAATTATATTACTTGCTTAAATTTGTCAGGCAGTGGTGCTGTGGTTGGTGATGATTTTCCAGGACGTACAGTCATTGGATGCAATAACATTATAGGGCATCATGCCGTGGTTGGTATTAAGTGCCAAGACTTGAAGTACAAGGTGAGCTTTCACTGGCATTGATGTTAACTTATCTGCTTTGGCTTGTAATGGTAACTAGATGTACACCATCCGGGAAATTTGTATCATCAACTTGATTAATTGATTTCCTTGAATATAACTTATGATTGTTACTAGTTTGTTCGGAATGAAAAACTGTTTGACTGGTTACATTAGAATTAGGTTTTACAAATTAATTGCTAATGTGTGCAACATATTTTGGTAGGTGATTTTTACTATTGCCGTGGGCTTGTCACTAATACAAGTCATGCACTCTGCTTGGTTTTCAAGAAAAGATTGATGAAATTAATAAAAATGCCCTGATATTTATTGCATATTTACTTGATTAATTGGTATTACAGTTGCAACATAAATATACTGTGTGGCTGTTTTGTGTACAGGATTACCACTCTTATTTGTATGTCTATCTTTTAGTCAGGGGATGAGTGTTTCCTTGATATTGGGGACAACAATGACATCAGAGAGCATACCTCAATTCATCGATCTTCAATGTCGAGTGATCGAACGGTATGGGGTGGCTGAGGCTGATATATGCTTTTATTTTTTATATATGAAGTTAGAAACTAGTGTATTAAATTTAGATTACTTTGTATTCTGATCATCATGATATAATCAGGTAATTGGTGATAACAATCTTATTATGGGATCCTGTCATATTGCCCATGATTGCAAGATTGGTAACAACAACATATTTGCAAATAATACTCTCCTTGCAGGCCATGTTGTGGTGGAAGTAAGTCCTTTGCATGCTTTGCACATTTTATCTTTTCATGATGTTATTTTTATTCATTTCATCCGATTATAATCTAATTCAAGAGCTCCAAATATAGGACTATGTTCACACTGCCGGTGCCATCGTTGTTCATCAATTCTGCAGTGTTGGTTCTTTCTCCTTTATTGGTGGGGGTTCTGTGGTAATGATCATCTCCTCATTATAGGCCTTGAGTTGCCCTCATTTCTGTTTAATAACAAGGAATCTTTTTTTTTTTTTTTATATAAGTACTAAGTTATATTATTGATATAAAGATAGGCATAGCCCAGGTACACTGAAAGTATACATGTGAATACACCTATTCAAGAACTAGAAACAGTTACAAGGAAATCAGGGAAGCTGAGACCATTCAAAATAACAAGGAATCTAATATGGGTGTCCGTGTATAACATGGACTTGAGGCATTGGGCATACTTTAAGGCAAACTAAATTGTGACACTGGTGTCACTTCCAGGAAGAGTGTCTAGAATATTACTGTTGATGTGTCTAACACTTTAAGAAAAGCTGAAGTGAGAGTTTTCTTTACTTCTATCGTGTGCCATCCATGAAAGTCTAATGTCTGTATCTTATATGCCTAAAGGTTTCCCAAGATGTCCCGAAGTACGTGATGGTTACTGGTGAAAGAGCTGAGCTTCGTGGCTTAAATCTGGAGGGTCTTCGGCGTCGTGGATTCACAGTTACAGAGGTTCCCTTAAAGTAGCATTATAATTCAGGGTCAATTCAGGGTTTAAAGTTATGAGTAGATATTGCTTATGTGTTTGTTTAAAAAGAGCTGATTTATTCCTTTTGGAAAACGATTTAGATAAATAGCCTGAGAATGGCTTATCGAAAGATATTCATGCCTATCGATGCAAACTCAAATGGTTTTGAAGAGCGTCTTGCTGAAGTGGTATTTGCTCTCGCTCTCTCTCTCTCTCTCTCTCAAAGCTTGCATTTAATACGGAGCAAAATCATTTTGCAGGAGCAGCATGAGGACTTGTCTCGTATTCCCGCTGTTTGTTCCATGGTGCAGTCTATTCGTGACTCTCTTGCAGAAAGTCGACGCGGAATATGCAAGTTCAGACATTGGAGTGGCTCTTGAAAGCATGCTGTAGTGAGTTACGGTTTCTTCTTCCGTGAACCCCTTCCCAATGGTGCAGGAGAACTTTCATAGTCCTAAACCTAGTCTAAGATATTTTATAGTCTAAACAATTCTTTTGGCTGATGTTGTTATAAAGGTTAAATTTGTCGCCACTCAGCTTATCTTTTAGAAGAATGTTTGTATTAGTTGAGGCTATAATATGGAGAGGGAAGTTGGTGATGCAAATATATTAGGTAGAATCGAATTAGAACAGAAGAAAGGCAATGTAATCTATTAAAAAAAACAGAAGAAAGCAATGTATCCATATGAATTATGCCGAAGCATATATATTTCGTGTGACTCTTGTGATTTTGCTTGTTCTGCATATTGGATTAGGATTGTGTTTTTACTTTTAACAATACTACACTGAGCGTTCTTTTTGCGTTCCTTGACTGATCTACTTGACAAGCCATGCTAGATTTTTTGCTTTCCTGAAAGCAAAATCATGGAAGATCTTATACTTAAGTAGCGTATGCACTGTTTATTTGTTTTTGTTGTATTGGCCCTCAGGATTTTTGGGTTGCCTCCTAGGGGTGATTGTTCATTGCCAAAACCCAACTCCAAGGTCCTTAAAAGACATACCAACACAATCCCAAGGGGTTGGCCCACGTGGTGAAGACCTTGGTCTTGGGGTATTACTCCCTTCAAGATTCAACACCTTATGAATGTAAATAATCTTTTGAGGCCACACCTATAAGTGAAAAGTCAGCGATTTAACTAGTTTTGTGTAGAGAAACTTCTGAGAGTACGGTACACGGGATTGAGGTTTATTCTACAGGAGTGGGTCTGAAGGTCCTGTCTTGGAGAGGTTCCCGAAATAAATAAAAAAAAAGAAGAAGAAAAAGACATACCGACACAAGTAAGACACTGCCAATTTTTTTAATTCTTTCAGTGGCTTTGACTGCAAATTGGTGCTTTGGATATTTGAATGGGATTATCTTACGTATTGAGAGAGCAATGGTTGGATGGGAGAACATAAGCTCCCATGGTTATAGCATATTCTGATGCATATACTGCAAATGGGTCCATTCTTCTTTCTTTTCAATTCCCCATACGCTTCAGATAAATTCCTGGAAATAACAAAGCAAAACACCAGCATAATTGTTCCATGTAATATGCTGCTGTGACCATTTCAATACCAGGTCATTTTGAGTTGCACATTACTGATATCAATAACGTGTTAAAAAGTGCTTTTAACTCCCTTCTTATAGTATGTTGTAAAGGTTTTTTTTTTTTTTTTTTNCTTTGATAAATGTTTTATTCTCGAAAGTTACAATATTTCTAGTTCGAAAAATACTACGAATTATCGTCCTTTTAACCATTATATTTTTATCATTTTAAAATGTGACATCAAATTATTGAAAAACTATTTATAATTTTTTACTTGTCTATCGAAAATTGGCGAAAGGATGATAGAAAAATGATGATAAATATCTAATTTTTTCTGGTTATATGTATGATAAAATAGCAGGGGTTTCCTCTACAGAAGATTCTTCTGACTATTAGAAAGTCAGTCCAGATTGTCTAACATAGCAAGTTTTATCATCTTCTTAAGAATTCTTATTTCTTTAAATTTTTCTGTTTTCCTTTTGACCTAAATAAGTGATCATGACTTGGAATGATACCTCTTTTGTCGAGTCAAAAAGTCAGTTCTTTGTGTAATGAAGTATTATTGATGTACTCATTTCACAAATTCAATGTGCCAATATTACTTCACTTGCTATTTAATAATAATAATAATAATAAGATATCCATATCCTCCAAATAATTCCTTGGAATTTAGATGCAACCAAAAAGGTTAAATTACAAAACCGGTCTTCCCCTTCATATTAAGTGGGAACACATGTTCACCAACCATTGAATTACTCCTACGACAAAATTTTTTACTGTTTAATATCTACACTGTATCTAATGTTTTAGGTATTTGTTGGGCCCATTCCTCCTTATGCATTTATTTTCTTTAGTAATGAATTTATCTTGACTATAAAAAACTTTTGGGCAATTAAACATGTTAATATGATGAATAATACTAAGTACAGGTCTAAAATAAACAAGTCGCATAAAAAAATGGATCCCATTAACAAAGAATAGATTTTTTTTTTTTATATTTTTTTTATGTGGGACTCACATTTTTACAAAAAACTTGTTCGGATAGTGGTGCCATTAATGCGGCGTGGTTTTCCAATTTGCTACTCTATCTTTTCCTTTCTGCCTTGTACGAGTCCCCATGAGATGGGTGAGGCCAAGTGGCGTAAGGTTTGATTGTCCCATCAGTCACTACTGTTTACTTCTCCTTGCAAGCGAGTTGCTTCATGGGAAAATTTGGGCCTTGGGGCGGGTATCGGAGCAAAACCCATTACTTTCAGCTAAGCACCTAGTGGGCTTATGAGTGAGGGGGGCAATGCCCTTACAGTCTATTTGAAATTTGTACAAAAGAAAGATAACATGACATTCATTAGGCAAAGACGAATATGACACTTAGAATGGTTGCTCCACAATTCAATTAATTAATATAGGATACGAAAAAAGGAACTAGTTGCATGATATTATCAGAACTAGTTGCATGATATTATGGTGTATATTTTAGTATTTTATATGGCAATTGGACAGAACAAGGAAGCAGATAATTATATAATCAATAAATATCAGCAAAGACTGTAGTTTTCCCATTAAAAACAAATAAATAAACCATATTTTCCTGTGGAAGATCAGTGATAATGATATAATTTTATAAATAATAATAAAAAAAAGCAAAGTGCTGGTACATTGGACATTCCGCAAGATTGTATTCTAATTCTGGATTATGATCTGTGATGTAATCTTTGCTTATAATATCAGTGGCACAGTTGATGTGAATTATGTAACCCATAAATATAATACTCAATAATATGATATAATATGATATGATAATGCAAAAGAGAAAATATGAGGCCAATGAAAGGTTTCTATATTATCAATCAGTGTCAGAGATCCTTAACTTGAATATGACCCATGCAGCAACCTTGCCCGTTCTTTACCTTTTCTTTATCCAAACCTTGAATTCCTTTGCTTTCTTTACGCGTTAACCAAAAGACTTGCAATACGTGGTTCCTAATATTTTATATATAGCTTAGTAGGTTTTGGAAAGTATTCTTTATTTTATGCAACTTGGTGAGAGATCTTCGATAGGGGAGGTTTAATAATTCGAATTGCGTATAAAATGTGGTGAATGAGATTGCATAATATTTGAAAATGAGAAGTTTTGCCTTTTATATTGAATTTAAAGAGGTTTTTTTTTTTTTTTTTGGGGGGGGGGAAAGCTAAAAAGATAGAATAGACTTCAATATCTGGGTGTGACCATAGTAGCACACTACCTACCAGAAACTTGATGGATGAGGTCTAAATTACGATGAGAAGTTATAAACATTCTCTTATGCCGGGTTGAGAGCATAGCTGGTTTGGTTATATAAAATCAAACTATCTCATTTCATCTCATCTTATATAATCATTACAATTTTATCAAACTCTCACACAAAATATAATAAACAATTTAACTTTTTCAAATCTCAAAATAAAAATAATATTATAACAATATTTTATATTTTCAATAAAACATCACATCTCATCTCATCTGAATTGCGTAACCAAATGAGGACCTCAACCTTATAATTAGGGATTTCAATGAATCTTGGAATGACTAATATCAATAGTTTAGAGTGAATTCATATTCAGATTTGAACTTGGGAACTGGCTAGTACATGTCAAACCACAATTACAAGCTATCCTAATTGATATATGGAGTCACATGTGATTTAAACCTTTCTTTAATTCGTTACGCAGTCAACATTAAAAGGAGGTGTGGGGCTGGTTGCAATGGGTTGGAAATGTTTTAATTAACTGCAAAAGCATTAGTGTAGTACTTTGAACTAAAATATATTTGTTAATTGTAGGTAGGAACAGGCTCCAACAAAGTGGTCTGTCTTGTACTTCAAGAGATTGTGGAAATGATCCAGAACTGCTTTTTGAAGCAGTGCTTTTTACTTCAGCTAATTAATGGCACATTTCTGCCCATTAATTTGCTTCTCCTAAAGTTGATGACTTTTAGGCCTGTGTGGAATCAACTGTGAGAAAAAGATATGAGTACAGACGTATAGTCTACGTAAGCGTTACATAATCGTTTTAAAAAAAATATAAAATTTATTATTAAAAAATTAATTCTTTTATATAGATATCATATTTATTTAACTTTTTAAAAGAAATTACACAATATTATATATTCTATGATTATAAATATCATTTCAATTTCTTATCAAATCTTGCACCGATATTTTGTATGAATTAAGTACACAGTACTACTGGTATGGAAACATGATACAGCCTTGCAGATATCAGTCTCATCCAAGTTGCAGAATAAGTCATCTTCAAACCGAAAATATCAAGTAGCCGACAAATTAATATGCCAACTTGAGAATTGAATGCAGAACCGGATTCAGAGTCTGTGGTGCAAATACATAAATTATCTGGATAATAATGGTAAAACCCAGAAAAAGTTTCATAAAAAACACTAAAACAAAGACCTTGACACTGTAAATCTGTTGAAACTTCTCGAAGTTTAATGAATAATTTGGTCATGATTAATATATTCAATTCTCTTGATGATCTCATAGCTTAGGTTGATTTCTTCCAAATGTTCTGATTGGTATGTTTTCTAACTAGATACACAGCATATGGATTAATATACTCAATAAAAGAATAAGCAAGTCATCAACACTCGTGTTTCACAAGGTTTATAAAACGTGTCGTTTGTTTTCACAACTCCTCTCATCTTATCTAATTATTACAATTTTCTGAAATTTTCATTACAAAATAAAATAAATAATTCAATTTTTTCAAATTCTAAAACAAAAATAATATTAAAAAATATATTCTAACAATATTTTATTTAATTTCAATTCATCTCATCTTATCTGCGAAAACAAACGAGAAGAATTTGTTTTTTCTTTTTCTTTTTTTCATTTCTTTTAATGGGTGGAGTTTACTTTCATTTTTTAATGCCAAATGAGCCGGGAATAATTGACCTAATGGGGGTGCTTGCTGGTTCAGACTGTGAAAATGGCTAAAAAAAATCCCTGAACATGGCTTCCAGATGCAATGACATGGGACCCAACATACTCAACAGCCAATCAATATTATAACAAACATATGATTAAGAAAGACAAAAGCTAGTTGGGTGAGGTATCTACAAATATATTGCATCTCAATCCCCCATCTTGTATGAATTATTGAAGTATATATTATTTTCCCACATAGGAAAGAGAAAATCCTGTTCTCACTCTATTATCATCCCCACAGGATACTATTGATGACTATGATCTTTAGCCAAGTACCCTTATAATCAATTTGAATAGTTATAACAGTATGGTACAATACAAATATAGTGTCATATATTACGTGAGAAGTCAAACAATCCAAATCTTGTGTTTCTTGGGAAAATCTCATTAGCTTTTAAAACCAGAAAGAATTATGGGTATTGTGAAAAAGGAAATAAGGAAACAATGATCTATATCTATATATTTAAATACGTGTGTTTAAATAGAAGGATAAAAATGATAAATCACATATTGGTCTGTAACATATATAGGGGTAAATGAAGTAAAACTAGTCGTGCATCCGCTCGATGCAAGGAGAATTATTAATTTTGTTTATAAATTTTTTTCGAAGTTTTCTAAATTTAATAATTATAATATTAAATGTAGAGGAAAAAAGACTCAGAATAAAAAAGATTGTGAAAAAAGTATGGAAAAAAAAGAAAATAAAAGAAAAGCATGGCATTGGCTCATAGCGAGGGTAGAAGGATGCCCTTGGCATGACTTGCAGCCATGCCACCTTTTGAGCCCTGGATGGCTTGCGCGGAGGGGATAGGGAGGGATTGGATGTCTTTGATTTCAATGTTACGATCATAAGGTTAAAAAGATCTAATCAAATTGATATTAAACAAATATAGAGGTTTTGAATCAATGGTTAGACTCCTAATAGTTAGTATAAAAGTATGCATCATGTGAACGGAAGGGTAAACTAAAATATCTGGGCATTACGTATAACCATGGTGTTAAGTTGTTCTCTACTATTAAATGAATCATGATTTTAACCGCTTAAGATTAATTAAGGTTTAATCAAATAAGTATTCAATAATACTAAAATTTTAGATTTTAAAAGTCGAAAAATTGATAACTCTAATTTTAAAATTCAAATTTTCCAAAGAATGGGAAGGTGTTTGTTTTGCTTTTGTTTTTCTTTCTTCGAACTTATATGGAAGGATCATCGTGTGAAATCATACTTGTCCCAAAAGTTAAAGTTGAAGGGAAAAGATAGATTTTATTATTTATTTTATATCTTACCACACTTCCTTACATGTGGACTAGACTCTCCCTAAATGTATAGTCTAACATATGGAATATTTAATTAAATTGATTAGAGTGTAGAGTCAGGATTCGAACTTAGAATCTCTATTCTGACACTATTTAAAATCATCATTTTTTCCAAAAACTTAAATGGATGGAAAGAGATAGGGTTGCTACCCGCATGGTGTCGGAGGTACCCTTCCCTACACCCCGTCCTGCACCATGCGGGGGTGAGATTTTTTCCCTTACACCCCGCCTCTGGGAGGCAGACAGGGGCGGGGTACGGGCCCCACTGCCCATCCCTAAGAAGAGATAGATTGTATTATTTATTTTATATCTTAACACAATATATCTATTTTTTTTGTTCCTCTCTAGCTCTTCTTTCTTCAACCCTTTTGATCAAACGGTGTACATCAGTCTTTGCCTTTGAGAATTTAGCTTTTTGGAGTTGACATGACTTGTTGGACACTTGTCTTCACAAAAACTTGGTGGGTACTCATAATCTTCTATACACGTTTAAAGTATTTTTATTGACTTGCAACAAGAAGATAAATTAAGAATCTGACTTCCCAAGGTCTCTTTTTTTTTTGGTAGAACTAATGTGAAATTCAATTCAAAGCCATTTTCTTTCACATTCATCTTTCCTACTTACAATAAAACCATGGATATAATTGTTGTAAATTTCCCATGAATTGGTGTAGGCTGATCAGAATCACTTTTCAACGTTCTCATTTTCGGTGATGTTTCTTCTTCCCTCTCAAGTCTCAAGTCATGCATCTACCTACCCGGCCCCTAACTCTCTCTCTCTCTCTCTCTCTCTCTCTCTGTGTGTCGATACCATGAAAATTCAAGGCTTATACGAAAGTATTACCTGAAACTGAAAGTACAGATGAGTACCTATATATATAAATTGAATTAATCTTTGCATCATCCTACACACCATACACTATAATTTTTTTTATTTATTTTTATTTGTTTTTCTTATTAAATGTGTATTATATGGATTATGAATAAAAAAATATAAATGTTTAAGAAGACTAAAATAAAAAAAAATTAAAAAAAATAAAAAATAATTTGGTGTGTGGTGTGTAGGTTGATGCATAGCCATTCTCATATAAATTATATGTATAAAATATTATATGAAATTCAAGTTTTGTCCCGCCATCGACAGAGAGTAGCAAAACTCCAGAGGACAAAATATACCCTGTATTACTCAAGAGGACAAAACTAATCCCATTAGGATAAGCTTTTCTAGAGAGAAAAATAGAAGAGAGAGGAGTACTTATAATTGCTTTTGTTTTAGAACCCAAGTTGAAAAAAAAAATATCCTACAATAAACAATGTCCATCCAATCATCTTCTCTTGGTGTGCATCCATTTTCATGAGCCCCACCCATCCCCCATCATGTTATATACTACCAAACAGATTAGTTATTTGTGCTCTCTCTCTCTCTCTCTCTCTCTCTCTCTCTGCGTTTGGTATTGTGGGGTGCTGGTCGTTAAGCTGAGGTCGAGCTTGTCCGGGTGAACATGGGCAGAAAGTGCTCACATTGTGGAAACATAGGCCATAATTCAAGAACCTGCACAACTTACAGAGGGAATTCTTCTGCTGGTCTTAGGCTCTTTGGAGTGCAGCTTGACTTACCTTCATCTTCTGTTGCCATGAAGAAGAGTTTCAGCATGGATTGCTTGTACTCATCTCCCTCCCCATCTTCTTCATTTTCCTCCGGAATTTCCATCGATGAAAACTCTGATAAAACCACCATTGGTTATCTTTCTGATGGTCTCATTGGTCGACCCCAAGAGAGGAAGAAGGGTTAGTAACTTACCTGCAAAATGACATTTTTTTTTTTTTCCTGTTCTTTACAATGGAACTTTTCAACTTCTTAACAAGAATCTTTGAGCACCCTTTTCTTCTTCAGTTTATTATTATTATTATTGTTATTTTTGGCTAAGTAGTTCCTAGCGGAAACAAATTTTTGTCTTGCATCGAGTTAACAAATATAGATATCCCTATGGACGTCCAGGAGTTCCATGGACAGAAGACGAGCACCGAACATTTCTGATTGGGCTTGAGAAGCTAGGAAAGGGTGACTGGAGAGGCATATCTAGAAACTATGTGACAACAAGAACCCCAACCCAAGTTGCAAGCCATGCTCAGAAGTATTTTCTGAGACAAGCAAGCCTTGACAAGAAGAAGCGGCGTTCAAGCCTCTTTGACATGGTACGTGCACTCTGATCTTTAGCTAATATAAATTAGATTTTCCTTTCACCTTTTGATTTCCACACCCTCTAGCTTTGTCAATTGAGTAAATAGTTTCTTTTCTTTTCTTTTTCCCTGGAATGAACATAAAAGGTTGGGAGCAGCAACATGTGTGGTCAGCCTGCTAAAAGTTCTAATTCCAAGCTAAGTGATCCAGTTCGTACTCAATATAACCCTGATCAGCATAAACTTCACAAAGATAGCAATCTTCCTGATCTGCAAGGTCTCAGTTCCTCCGAACATGTCAAATCAGAGAACCAAGAAATTGACAGTCTTCAATTAGCTTCACGCAATCAGGCCGTACCCGTTTGGCTATATGGATTACTTGATTCCCGGCTGAACACTTCAAATGCAGCAAAACCCAGTTCCTCCAATGCAGCACCTAATCTAGAGCTCACCCTTGCCGCCCCAAGGCCTTTGGAACAGAATAAATCGTCCCCAGAATCCCTTGTTCTCGGCCCCATCAGCGTACAAATTCATGGATAAACCATGGATATGATTATCTTGATGATGCATGTCAACCCCTAGCAGAAGAATATCAAATAATATTATGTTACATATTTTAGGTGTTATTATTATTAGTATAATGGTAAATCTTAAATGGGAAATTTTGTTCCTTTTTTCTCTCCTCTTCTCTGAATAAATGATCTATTATGCTTACTCTGAAAAGTAGCCAAAACAGTTGATACTAGAGATTTCTATTGTCCTCTAATGGGCTTGAAGTGGTTTCATTCATTCTAGTTATAACAGGCTCAAACACACAAGCATCTCTTATATTGTTCATATAGATAAGGACATTATAGATATATGTGGTTTGCAGGTAATTGGGTCTATCGATCCCTTGGAATTAGTTCAACTCATTTTGGGATACCTTGGCGTAGCCATTCAAAAAACGAGAAAAAAAGAAATTGCCTTTTCCTCACCTGCACCATCGACTAGCTTCGGAACCCCATGATTATTGACATCAGAACCTAACCACTTTTGTGTCTTTTGGCTAAGTCTATATTAAACTGCTGCATGCCTAAGTAATTTTGTTAAAGCCTTAAACTTTCGATTACTTGAAGTGTCTTAATATTTAACAGCGACAGCTGCGGGGATCGAAGAACCAAAGTGACTTGAGAACAAAGGTTCTTTGGGATGCCCACTTTTAAATATAAAATGATAGTGCTCTTTAAAATATAGGGGGAGAAAGGGGAATGAAAAGTTGGCATCTTAATCAGTAGTACTTGGAGTACTTGGAATGTTTGTTCGTCTCTAATCTCAAACTTTATAAATCATTGCTCCAAAATCTGGAATTCTGGATTTTAGCTCCAGCTAGCATTTTATACTACTCTCTGCTCCTCTTTCTTGATTTTTGGAGCTCTCTTTACTTGTTCATGCCTCAGCTTTTTCACTCCAAATTTAGAATCAAATGTTGATAAAGGTACCACAATGAAAGCCATGCATATTCTCGATCATTAGTTTTTCTTAGCTTGAAACTTAGCCAGAGCAATGAATTAATCTGAATCGAGGCATATTCTACCTAGTGTCTTGTCCTACTTTTTGTAATGACAAAATGATTGTGCAGTCAAACTTGAAGTAAGGCCTGCACTCGCTTCACAAACCTACAGCCAAAATTAAACACGTTGCCTTCCACTGACAGAAACACATTGATATCAAAACCCACTTTTGAGGATAAGATTGATATAATGAGGAAATTGATATCAAAACCCATGCATGCACATCCCACAGAAGAAGAAAAGAAAAGAAAAGACACGCACACTCTTGATATATATCAAGTTGCAGAACTGCATAATATGGATCAATTTTGACCGACAGGAATCCAAATACGATAATAAGAGTACACAAGGTAAACTGTGTGACCAGAAAGCTGACACATCTCTTAGCATTCTCATGGATCACTGCTGGCTATATACACCAAGATAATGAAGATCAGATGAAGCTTGTCCACGAGGTGCAAGGAAATTAACACAAATCACTTCATTCTAGGCCTTTTCCTCATGTCTGGAGAAAGAAGATATTCTGATCTTCTCCAGTTTTGTACTCAAATTCGGATAAGAATTTAAGGGTTGATCAAGTCATGAACAAAAAGATAGATACCAGTTTTATGATATTTATTATTTAATATTAGTCGAAAATTATTATCATGAACAACAAAAAATGCTGGTAGTACTCATGCATGTTTAACTCTAATAATATATATATATATATATTTATATTTATATATATTTATATAGTGTGAGGTGGGCTCGGCCGGGCAAAGAGATTTTTCTCAATAATAGTATACGTCGACAAAAACAGAACTGGTCGGTATTCTACGCTTTTCTAGAATTGCATGGCTTTTGTTACATCTGTGACATGGCACGTACTAGTGTTTGATAGTAGATTTCGTATGGATACGATTTGTCCCATTTATGACCACTTTTAAGATACAGTGACTCTTCAACTGACATTGTACGTCTTTCTTTACTTCCTGTATCTATCTGCTGAGGTGTCATCTTATTTGGATCTTTATTCCTCTCAAGTTACTCGTATATCCACTTTAATGTTCACAGGATTTGTGTGGAGGATGTAGCTTTGTTCCATCTGGGTCATGAAATTCGAATTTATCCTTCTTGATCTTTTTTTTTTACCTTGTCATGATCATCCTTATCATCATCAAACTCGTTTGTTTTCTTTTTTGTTTTCCTTTTCTGTTTAAACACAAAAAAAATTAAGTCATATATATTGGTAAGTGAAACTTTTAAAAGTTAAAAGACTAGTACTTATTGGATCCATATATATCGATAGATTGCTGAGCATATTAATTGGTACATTACATGAATCCAAGTGCTCCACATGACAGGAGGGCAAGCTTAATTAATGGCGTGTTTATAAACTCTAGCTAGCTAGCTAGGATATCATCCCTCTTTGTAAGCATAATTTTGATGATGGAGTTCTACCCCCCAAGAGTTTGGATCATGACATGAATATGTATTATTATAGGTTAAGAATCCATCTAGCCTATATAGTTGTGTAGTTTAATTTGTTTTGGTTCATCACTCCATGTTTTATTCCATTCCCACTAATTAAGTGCATGAAGATAACAAGTACGGCAGTTTTAACACCAGTTCATGAATCAATAATGCTGATATATATTATTGGTGAAATACATAATAATATAATAAAAATTACAATTAAATTAAAATTAAAACGAAGCCAGTTTGAATTGAGGTACAACAATCTCGCTCTCTTTAAGAATATTCAAGCCTTCTACAGTGTACAAAGTCTCAAATTTACCGGTGCATCAAAATTACTTTTGACTAGACTCCTTCAGGATACAACAATTTAACTAATCGTTGTATAGCCTAAACTAACTCTACACAAGTACGTGATTGAACTCAAAACTTTACTAAAAGAATATATTTCTATTATCTGGAGGATCTCTAGAAAATATATATATACCCTTCTTTTGTGTTTTCTTAATCAAACTCTTCTACAGTACATCCCAAATAATGAGCCGCATCCGTAATAACACCTCTAGGTGATCTTTTCTCAACTACAAGAGCTATAGCTGCCATAAAGCTGCTAGCAGTAATGACCAATTAATAAAAGAAACGTATAAGAGGCCATAAAAACGACCTTTACTATTTGGAATAAAAAATGGATACCCAACGTAAAGATTTTTCAGGTACGAGGAATTAACACAAGACCTTAAACGTTCATTTCCAAAAAATAAAAAGACAACGTTATCTACCATGAATGCCTTGTTGAACTCGAACGTTTAAGTTGCAAATAATGCCGCAAAACTATAATTAATGGAAACCAACGGTTAATAAAAAATATTTATTAAAAAATACCAACATATTATATATATATATACACACACACACATACATACAAACATCATGTATATCAGAAATTGTACTGGTAAACGTGTTTAATTAACCCGTTTGGATTCTTCTTTTGCTGCCCCGTTGAAAAATGATATCGTCAATGACGCATCAGGCTAGCTAGCTGGAGACGATGATCTTTCAAGACAAAACTGCAACTTCAATATCAAACCATTGTTACTGTGATAACTACATGATTTCCATCTTTGAGGTCACCAGTACGTACCTGCATTTTCTACAGTAAAAAAACTCAAAACATCTGTTTCATACGTACCTGAAAATGATCATGCATGGGATACAAAAGCTAATTAAGATCGACTTTGATTACTAACTATATAATTAATATTGTCTAAGTTGTTTAATTAATGTTAATGATGAAGTAATATCCGTAGGCTTTGACCATCAAAGTAGCTAGGAACCCTCGGGAGCCTAGAAGATGATGTACGTACGTAGTTTGACGTGCCGAATGATTGAATTTTGCTACTTGCAAGCCTAGTGGGCGTGTAAAAATAAGTTTGTAAATAAAATCTGTGAAGGATGATTAAATATATACACTACTTTCTAAGAATTTATAGGAGGATCAAGTACTGCGCATGTTAGAATGGTTGAAAAGAGAGCTAGGTAGGAAGGTGGACGTACGGTGGGGACCTTAGCTTGAGGCCGGATCAAGTACTACTACTTGCTTTGGTGCCATGCATTCATTTTTACACCATTTGGAGTTTTGTACGTAGAGAACTTTTTGAGCAGAAAGAGGGACCGTTCTTTGAGTGGGGGTGGGCACCACAATATTAACGTGTATGGATGTACCTTTCTGCATAAATCAATTTGTCGTCGAAACAAACAGACAAGATACGCATGTGAAGAAGATCTGCAATTTCAGCAGGCTAATAACCATGCATTCATTCATTCTACTCATCTTCGTCTTTTTCTGCATGCCACTGTCTTGTTTTCTAGATTGCTATATATATATATATATATATATCATAGCTAGGACTTTTGGCCATGTTGAGGTCATCTTAAATGATATGTAAATAGTAATAAAAAAAAATATATGGTGAAAAAATATTGAATAGTAATAAATTTACTTATCAAACACAGTGTAAGTGAAGTAGTCTGAGACTAATTCACTATTATTCACAAACAATTAACTATTATTTATAAACTATTTATTACTTTTTACTATTATTTATTACTTTTTTCATAATTATTTACAAATCATCTAGTTGCCCATGCATTGCACAAGGGAAAATTGTTAATTTTAAATTCTATTTTATTTTTAATTTTGATTGTAAAAATATTGTTTGAATATGACATTTTTGTTATCAACTTTAATGAAATATATATTATAAATGAAAGAAGATTAGATAGGTTTTATAGATAAAAGAAGATGAAACTTTGTTAACTTTAGAATTATTTTAGCTCTTATATGACCCTTTAATTAACACATGGATAATTGATGGATATATAAAAAAAAAAAAAAAATGTCATAGAGGAAAGAAGACAATATTTTAGATCACCTTTAAGATTTCATGTCCTTTCAAAACTCATGTAAGAAATCAAAATTGTTTGAATAATTGTAATATTACATAGTTTGGGTACATGAGTATTCTCAGGTTTTCTCAAAATATTATGAGTATTATTTATTATTTTTTACCTACTTTTTATTAATATTCACTACTTTTCACTTCTATTTAATATTCTATTATTATTTTTTTCACTAATATTCACAACTTTTCTAACACTTCTCACTATCCCGGTATGTTTAGATAGTGAAAGTATTTTTTATGAATAATAGTAAAAAATTAATGAAAAATTAATAATAAAATATTGAATAGTAATAAAAAGTAATAAATAATAATAAAAAAATAGATAAAAAGTAATAATAAAATAAAAAATAATAGTGAGAGTAATTGAGAGTGCTCACTCTCAGTACCCAAACGTATATGGGTAAAAAAAAATGTTTCAAAAATTATAGAAATAATACATTCTTTTACTTCCAAATAATTACATCACTTATTCTATGACTTATTAAAAAAATAATATTTGCAATCATAAAATAAGATGTAAATGCTATATTCTCATTTAAAAAAAATAAATAAATATAGAATTGATATGAAAAAATTAATTTTTTTAATAATAATTTTCACTTTTTTCAAAAACAATATGCAACACTTGTACCATTAATAACTGCATATGGTAATCGCTGAAATGGTTTGCTACCACAAAAGACAATAATAGTGACCTTTGAACTACACCGTACCTGTGCTTTTACTTTTTTTCATTACCTCAACCACCGCCTGTTTTGTTTCATATTCGCATGCTTAATGCATTGGACGCAAAACTTTTTGTACTGCTCTTCCTTTTTTTTTATAGGGTAGATCGCATTAATTTTCATATTCACTCCTTGTTTTGAAAGTTTAAGATAATAAAAAATATATAAATTTTATTAGTTGTACTATATTTTTAACATTCTCCGCATATGTGAATTAGTGTTTTTCTTAATAAATGAGTCTAATATAGAGAATATTCATTAAATGAAATAAAATATAAAGCGAAGATTCAAAACCTCAAAACTTTACTCTTGTATTATATAAAATTATAACTTATTTCAAAATTTTAGATTAATAAAAAAATCTCATTCAAGACACATCTTCAAGACTGAAATTCGGGTCCAAAGCATTTCTCATTATATATTGCAGAATCATCGTCATTATCAAACGTTTATCATATGGACTCTTCTATACACAATGGATAGAATCCTCACCAAAAGCTAAAAGTTTTTGTTTTTTTATTTTGTTTTTGACTTTTTCTCAATATTTTTTAAACACTTTAAATATTTTTTAAAATATAAAAAATCACAAATTTATTTAAAAATATTTTCTTAATTATTAAATAAAAAATAAAAAAATAAAAAAAATGCAAGTCGGTAGAAATTTTCGGTAGGAATAGTAGTTTCCTTATCATATTCCAATTTAAACTGACTTTTTATATGGTCCATCAATCAATCCATCTACTTCACCCAAACCTATCAAAACCTACTTTCAATGAAAAGTCATTCAAAGATACCTAGGTAAGTCACTCAATTGGAAACTGCATATTTCCTGGAAGATTAGTTCCCCCTGCTAATTTGAATTAGCCTTTGTTGTCGTGGATAAAACGTAAGATGAGAAGAAATGAAATAAAAATAATTTATTAAATTTTTAATTTTATTTTAAAATTTAAAAGAGTTAAATTATTTATTTTATTCACTACAAATGCATTGACATCAATCTCTTCAATCAAACAACTCGATTTTTTTTCAAGATCTTCGCAGTATTCATTGTCTCTGACATCATAATCCTTGGTGCAGATTTCATAAAATGGCTATGGTAATGTGATATGTTCATAGAATGGACTTGACCTAAAGCTTACATTTAAAAATAAATAAATAAATTGGGCTGTTAATTAGTTAATTTAATGCATGCTTAACTTGCATCAAACCATATTTAAGTGCATTCATATAAAAGGTGACAAATCCCCATTACCTATTGACTGAAGAAATTAGCAGAATTATTTGAATTGATTAATATATTTGTAATTGCAAGCATAAAAGATAAGATAATTAACTCTACGTTAATCAATTAGGTGCTTATCTTTTCATATTTATATATATATTTATATTGCTGCATGGAATGCATGCGCATTATTAATGTCATATAATATAAATTCAAGCATCACTTTCTATGATCTCCACATCATATCATGTGACTTTCTGTCTGCTATATATGTTTGATCTCTTGTATTTTGTATTGATATGATCCCCAAGTTGCTTTCCTCATAAAAAGGAGAGAAGAAAAAAAAAACATGTACAAATGTATTAAGAGATGAGAGGGAGATCGAATCCCTTTCATCAAGATTTTTAGGATAGATCCTGTCTCTTTTAATTTGATAACAATTATTCCCTCATATATAGATCATGTAATTATATGAACCTTATAATTACCTGATTAATATGGCATATTAATCATAAGTTATATCATCCACTTGACCTCATTTGTGTTATTATTATACAATATGCATATATAATTAAGTTAAACTTACAAAATTAAAAATGATCAATCAAATAAAATCATAAATTTTATTTTAAATTTAGAATTATGAAATGAAAATTAATATGCTTGGTTGAATATTAATTTTATTTAAAATTAAAAGTCCATTAGTTTTCTTAATGTATACTTTTTGTATTCTCTTGACTTGTATCATTTTGTTCTCTCTCTTCACTTGAGTGAATATTGTGAGACTTCTTTACCCGGTTGAAATGAAACATATTTTTTACCCGGTTGAAATCCAATCTTGTATAATGCACCCAAGTCAAGATGGGACATGACTTATAGAAATTGTTTACAACCAAGGATCGGACCCACCCCTGCAGAGTAAATCCAGGTCCAGTGCACCGTATCCTCAGAAATTTCTCTATACGGAACTTGTTAATTTGCTACATTCTCACCAAGGGTGTGGTCCTAAATGATTATTTGTACCCATGAGATGTTGAACCTTGGACCCTGAAAGTAGTGATACTTCAAGACCAAGGCCTTTACCACTTGGGCCAACCCATTGGAGTTATTTATGTAGGGATTTAAAAAAAATACATTAATCAAATTTTGTCAAACCTACTTGCAAACCTCTTGTTTTCCATTCAATACTTCTTACCTCAAAGGAATAAGTTAAAAGAAAAGCAAGACACAGTAATGCAACAATTATCCATTATTGTATCAGATCAAAGTCCCACTTGTTGAAAGTTGAGACACTCACCCCATGAATAGAAGTCTTAGATAATTAATAATAAGGCATAACTAATTATTCTATTATGACATTTAATTACAGAAGCATTAGTGGTTAATGAGCAATGCTCTTGTTCAATATCAATGTCAGCTAGCCATTTCCTTCCTATCTTCACTCCCAATTGTTGCAAGGGTAAAAAGTAAAAACACTTCTATTTATTGTATGGCTAATGGTCAACATCGTGTCATTGGGTAGACATACCTAACTACGTAGCACTTGAAATATACATGCATGATACTCATGGGTGTCACATTTTCTTTGTTGTTTTTTGTCCTGCTAGCAAAAATGTTAATGTTTTCCCATTCTTGTAGAGGGAATATGGAAGATATGATGGCTCATCCCTTCAGCCCATCCCATTTTGTTTAGTCCAGCCCATTTTGTTTCTTATGAATTGTTACCACTATCAAACCAATAATGTTGCACTGGTAAAGCAGCTTTCAACTCTCCTGATAAAGAATTGCATACTCAAAACAATGGAACCTATATAACAGTGCAAAACAATATTACCAAAATGATCATACAGAGTCCCCAAAATGGTCCTAGCTAATACATTTAGATCACAAAAACGAAAAAAAAAAAAAAAAGGTTTTAGAAGAACTTGATCTAATTGTATGCACCGAGAATGGCTGAAGTTCATAGCAACAAGAAGAATCCAGAGATTATCATTCAATATCTACAAATGAGCCAGCTTAGATAATATAGATTTGGTCACTAGCGTAGTAGTCTGCTCAACAGCATCAACCAATGAGAGCTTATGAGACTTCAATAATGGAGAGCATTTGGTGACCAAGCACAACAAAAAGTTCCCAAATTTTAGAGATTTGGAAAAATGTACAGCCAATTGCTGAACCTGGTAAACAATATGATCAGCCGAATCTTGAGTTAAGTGAACATTATGATTTAAGATGATTTGGAACAGGTTAAACAATGATTCTGTCCATACCAATTCATTAGATATTAAATGTTGGTGGCAGGGAAGACAGATAACCCCCCTTTCATCTCTATCTCCACACAATAGCTTTTGACAAAAAGCAGAAACATGAACTGGGTGCAAACATTCCCTAATGATCCTCGCAATCACATCGCAGATGGGGTTGTTGATTCCTTCTCTTCTGAGAACCAATGGAAACAAGAAAGCATACACGGCTGCTTTCTGATGGAGCTTGCAATACTCTGTTATTGCTGCCACAAGCACACGAGAAGCTGGTTCTTCAAGAAATAAGAACTTGGGAAGGATGACTGAGCATAGAACCTGGCTCGGCCAACTAAGTTCTTCTTCGCTTCCATTCGTGAGATGTGAAATTAAAACTGAAGCAGTTTCATCATCTGCCAGCCAAGGTTCAATGAGACCCAAAACCACAAAAGAATCCCTGCCCTTGTCCAAGCAAAGTTGGCGAATTTCATTAGCTAAACCAATAGTTTTTGAAGAAGATTCGAAGTTCAGAGTCCTAGCTTTCAAAGAACTAGCCTTTTCTTGAATTTCAGATCCAACAGGAACATTTGTGGGACGATCAACCTCCATTTCCTCCATGACTGCATTCAACTCTTCTTCTCCATCCTCTCCATCGTGCTTCGAAAAATCCAGACTATCTTCACTGGTGCCAAGAAATGTTTTTGCATTCAGTTTGTCGGGAGAAATAGGAAGCCAAGGGAGTAACACATCATTGGCACCCGCCGCCTCCCTGAGCCAACCTGGTACAGATTCGAACTCTTCATCCACGCCTTCTTCCCCAGAATCCAAACTCAAACCAGAAATCCACTCGTACTTCGCATCAGACAACACCTCAAGCAGATTGTGGGCAGCTCTCCTGACCCAGAAATCGAGTTCCTGATTCAAACTCAAAACGTCCCGGGCCAGCCTTGACAAGTCACGGGCGCAAAACCTCTGACGCTCATAAGCCAGAAACGAGAGAACCCGAGCCTGGACCATACTCGGTAAAGTCTCTATGAACATGACCCTGTTGATCAAACAAAACAAGTCTAACAACACAACATCACGCGAAAAATTAAAACAACAATGGAGATAGATGTGTCGGTGTAAGTTACCGCTTGGTACGAGGAGGCGAGGAAGGCGTAGGAGACGAAGAGCCCTCGCCCACAATGGCGTCGGAGGGTTTTGTAAGCAACGAGAGGAAAGCGCTTGTGGTAACTGGGGTTGAAGTCGATGACGCATTGAAAGCCTGGTGTAACCATTGAGATGCCTCGGTTTCAGGTGCCGGAGATTTCAGGAAGATCTCGAAGAGAGGTACCCATGACTCCATTTTTGCTCTCTTCCTCTCGGCTAAAGGAACTGGGGTTTGGGAAGGAGAAAACGCGGGAAGGGTTATTTGGGAAAATTACAAATGGACTTTTCCATATTTTTTGAGATGATTCTTGCGATTATAAATAAGTTGAATTTTAAATTTTATAATTTAATAAATTATATTCTTTTTATGTAATTTTTTTATGATTAGAATATTTTTTTTCATGAATAAAGCAATCATACGATTTATGCAAAATGTTTTAGGAATATAATTTGAATAACTAGTCTGTAAATCCAGCATATTTATTTTGAAAAAAAAATTAGAAATATCTAAGACCACATAAAAAAACTTATATTTTAATAATAAAATTATTTTTTTCAAAAAGAACGCGTGACTCTTACGTAATAAGATTTTTATCTTACATAAATTTTAAACATTATTTTGGGTAAAATTTTAAAATTTTTATTCTTTGTCTATATTTTATTGCATATTTATTTTGTATTTTAAAGTACTCTTTTATTTCCATTTTCATAAATTCTCGCAACCAATACTTTAAAATACATAAGACATGTCCAACAATTTAAGTCAACTTCATTTTCAGACACAAAGCATCAAAATATATACAAAATCAATTTCATGCTCGTATATTTAGCAACCTATAAATCAAAATATGTAAAAACTATGCTAGCAACCTAAATCGGCTTCATCAATCACAAAATTTCGAAACATCTACTATCTATATCTAGGCAACTACAAAATAATGTCATAAATTATGTCTATGCACTGGTTATTACTATCCTTTTTAATGATGTCAAAAGGGAGAGAAATTTGACTACAAAACATGCTAACAAATAGCATGCAAAGTATTCAAATTCATAAGAAAATAAATGTTGGCAATGCAAGTACAAATTCTTCTACAACATGCTAACAACAGCATGTAGAGTATTCAAATTCTAGGCAAATTCTTAAGAAAAACAAAATGGTGGCAAAAGAATCAGGCACCAACTTTTTAGGTCTTATAATATATTTAAAAAAAAAAATAGAACTTCAAATTTGTCTAGAAACAAATTCTAATAAACAAGCAACTAATTCGAAAATAAACATGAAACAACTGATCTAGTTACCAATCTCCTTTATATAACACTACCAACATGTGTATAAACAAATTCTAATAATTTGTTTAAAAACCACAATAGATTTTAATAATTTCCAATTCAGGTCACGCATTGGAACAAACCAGAAAAATAAACTCGACTCTGAATCCCTAAAATCAAGTCAAGGAGACATTTCTTGAAGAAATCTTAAAATCCCTAAAATAAACCTATTAAAGAAATACTATAATCGCTAGGGCTTATTTGGGAAGTGAGATGAAATGAAGATTTTGTAAATAGTAGTGAGATAGTTTATGAATAGTAGTGAAATAGTTTGAGTTGAGTATTTTTTGAGTTTTGGAAAATGAGAGAGAAAAAATTAAATAAAAAATATTATAAAGTTAAAAGTTAAAAATTAAATAAAAAATTTTATTTAAAAGTTTGAAAAAGTTGTAAAGATTAGTTTGAAAAAGTTGTAATAATTAGTTTAAAAATTTTGTATTTAAATTATGTTTGGCAATAAAATGAAATGAGATCAGCTGAGAATTTTGTGTCTTATCTAAGGCCCAAACTTGCCCTAAGGACCTGTTTGGATAGAGAAATGATCTCATCTCATCATAATAAGGAAAATACAAATTCTCCTCCAGACCTACCACCGTGACACATGCACCTGCTCTCCACGTTGTCTTCTTTCCATACATAGCTTAGTCTTCTTACCTTGTATAATGTAATCTGTTGATGATACTTTCCTTGTACATGTAATTTCAATATATATATACAATGTTCACAAACACTCTGCTTTGGTTGAGATGAGTTTACAATAATATGCTATTACACTTCTTCTCTTTATGGTATTATAGAGCCAAACAAAGACAAACGTCTAGGTCCTTTTTTTTCCTTACCCTCATGGCCTCCACTACACTTGCTATCTCCTTTAATTCCACTTCTTCCTCTGCTACGCATACTATCTCCCTATCCACTCATTTTAGTCAACAAAAGCTTGCTACCATAAAACTCACCAAAGACAACTTTCTCCTATGGCGAGCACAAATCTTGCCATATCTTAGAGGGCAACAACTGATCGAGTATGTGGATGGCTCAATCCCATGCCCTCCTCCGATCCTTCATGTCACCTCCACAGATGATGAAAAGATCCACACCATCCCAAATCCTGCATATTCCTACTGGTACAATCAGGACCAAGTTAGTCTTGGTGCCTTAATGTTATCTCTCTCTGAGACTATTATTACTCACATGGTGGGACTAGAAACCTCCAAAGATATGTGGAATGCACTTGAACGTATGTTTTCCAACCATGCTTGAGCTCATGTGGTTGTGATACGTCTTGAGTTATCGACCCTCAAGAAGGGCAGTATGTCGATTTCTTAATACTATCAGAAAGTTAAGTCCTCAGCCGATACCTTGGTAGCAGTAGATGAACTTCTTCGTGACTTTGAGTTTTTGACGTACTTACTTGCTAGTTTAGACTCCTCCTATAGCTCTATAGTCACCTCTATTGCAACTCGAGTTGATCAGTTTTCTCTTGAGGATGTCTTTGCCCATTTACTCAGTTTTGAACTGCGGCTAGAGCAACAGAGTATTGCTATCGACTTGTCCATTGGATCGGCTAATGCAGCAACTTGTAGTGAGCAACCTCGTGGTCGTGGAGGTAGATTCCATCAATGTTATTCCTCAAACAATCGAGGCATGGGCAGCCGTAGCTGTGGTCGAAGTTTCCAAGACCACAATCTAGAGGCTCACACCTTGTATGTCAAGTATGTGGCAAGCATGGCCACAATGACATGCAATGTTATCATCGACTGGACCTTACATATCAGGGTATGCAACCAAATATGCAAGCCTTTGTGGCTCACTCTCAGGCACCAAATGATCTCAGTTGGTACACTGACATAGATTCCTCAAATCATCTTAACATTGATTTCCAAAACTTGAATCTGAGTGTGGAACCATTCCAAGGAACAGATACCATCCAGGTTGGGGATGGAACAAGTTTGCCTATTCGCCACATTGCTTCATCCAATCTCTCTCTTTGAAATTCAACCTTTAAACTTCATTCAATTTTACATGTTCCTTAGATTAAAAAGAATTTGATTTCAATCAATCAATTTACTGCTGATAATAACGTGTTTATTGAATTTCATGTTGGGTATTTTTCTGTGAAGAACGAGTGCACGCAGAAGCTACTGTTCAGCGGCAAAGCTAAGGGTGGTCTTTATCCTTTCCTACCTATCAAATCAGCTCAAGCTCTTTCATGTCAGTGTGTTCCGTTAGATATTTGGCCTTCTCATCTTGGTCGTGCCTCCTTCAAGACTGTCAAGCATCTAGCTTCTCGGGAGTCTCTTCCGGTCTCATCTAATAAAACTCCAGTCATTTGTGACTCCTACCAACAGGCCTAGAGTCATCGTCTTCCTTTTTTTGAATATAATCATGTTTCTCATGGCCCCTTAGAGTTAATCTTTTATGATGTATGAGGACCATCTTATGTAATGTCGAAAAAAGGAAATAAATATTATGTCTCTATTGTGGATCACTTTAATCTTTTTGCATGGCTTTTTCCAATTCCTACAAAATCGTTAGTGTATCTTGTTTTTATTTCCTTCTAAAAACACGTTGAGCGATTATTAAATCGGAAAAATCAAATGTGTCCAAACTGATTGGGATGGAGAATTTAGGTCCCTCTATACTTTCTTTGACCAACAAGGGATCACCCATCGAGTCACTTGTCCTCATACCTCCCAACAATATGGAACAGTCGAACGTAAACATAGGCACATTGTTGAGAGTGGTCTATCTCTCTTATCAAAACCTTCAGTCCCTCACTCTTATTGGGATGAGGCATTTTCGATGGCCACGTTTGTTATCAAGAGATTGGCTACATCCCCCTTGTATGCCATGTTTCCCTTTGAAAAATTGTTCAAACAGAAACCTGATGGCTCTATCCTTCACATTTTGGGTGTGCATGCTAGCCATACCTTCGTCCTTTCAATAAACACAAGCTTGATTTCCGCTCTAAAAAATGTGTCTTTCTTGGCTTAAACAATAATCATCGTGGTTATCAGTGATTAGATATGGACTTTAGAAAAATCTTCCTCTCCTACCATGTTCTGTTTGATGAGAGACACCTCCCTTTTGCAAGTTTTCCAGCTGTCCATGAGTCGGCCACATCCCATACTTCAACCACATTCCAAAATTCTTCCCCCATGTCATGCCAAAATCCCACCGCTCCATCCGTTCCACTAATTCAGTCACCTGCCATAAGTAGTCCACTTCCCATAATTACTCATCAAAATTCTACACATGGTCACCCACAAAGTTTGGCGTCACTTTAGGTCACCAACTCTTCTCAATTAGCTCCTAACATGTCGCACCTAGCTGTGCATGTCAATTCCAAATTCCTCATCTTCTCCCCAATTTCGAGTATGCCATCCGAGTTTTCCACTCCTTTCGCAACTCCCTCTCTTGTTAATTCCCATCCTATAATTTCTCTCCATCATCATGAAACAAACCCATATTCCATATCCTCTCCTACTTAATTCACTACCAATCCATCTATAAGTCACTCAACCAAAAAATCCTATACTAACTCACCCTCCCGTAACAGCAGCTTCGCTTGCACGTGTTCATCCCATGCATGCCAGAGCACAAAACTAAATTTTTAAGCCAAATTCTTTTTTTCAGATGGCACCATTCCTTATCCTGAACTGCAGGCTCTAATGGCAAATATTAATCCTATCCCTGATGACCTTGGTTGGTACTCATGGGCTATCAAATATGAACCTTGGAAGAAGGCCATGGATGCAAAATTTTCTGCTCTTCTGAGGAATGCGACATGAGAACTAGTCCTCTTTCAAGAAGGCATGAATCTCGTTGGGAATAAATGGGTGTACTGTGTGAAGAGGGACTCCACGAGTAAGCCAGTTCATCACAAAGCTCGCCTCGTTGCCAAGGGGCACCACTAACAACCTGGTATAGACTGTGGTGATACTTTTAGTCCGGTGATTAAACCCACTACTATTCGAGTAGTCTTGACTTATGCCATATCCCGACAATGGCCAATCCGACAGATTGACATCTCCAATGCCTTCTTACATGGTTTTTTGGATGAGGAAGTGTTCATGACTCAACCTACTGGCTATGTGGATAAAGCTCATCCTCACCATGTATGTTGCCATACCAAGACTCTTTATGGATTAAAACAGGCTACCCATGCGTGGTATACTCGCTTGAGTGCCAAACTTCTTGACGTTGGTTTTCATAATTCCAAATCCAACACTCATTATTTATTTTCCACTCCAATGGCATTTGGCTTCTGATCCTTGTGTATGTCAATGACATACTCATCACAGGTTCATCTTCCTCAGCTGTACAGTCACTCATCAAGTCCCTCAGTGTGGAGTTTGCAGTCAAAGTCTATGTGAGCTGCATTTTTTTCTCGGCATTGAAGTTGTCCCCATAGCAGATAGTTTGCTCCTTAGTAAAAAATGGTAAATTCTTGACCTCCTTCAACGCACCAAAATGTCTAATGCCAAAGCCATGCCCTCTCCTATGGCATTAAGTACTCAGCTTTCTTTGTATAATGGTGCTAGTTTCTCATATCCGAGGCTTTATCGTAGTGTGATTGGTGAGCTTCAATACTTATCACTTAATTGTCCTCACATTGTGTTCTCGGTCAACAAGGTGTGCCAATTTATGCACAATCCCACTAACAAGCATTGGGCAGCCGTAAAACGCATCTTGCGTTACCTGCTGGATACCGCAGACTTTGGGCTTCTACTTAATCCAAACAAAAATTTAGTATTATCTATGTATTCAAACGCTGATCGGGCGGGTAGTCCCGATGACAAAAAATCGACGAGTGGGTATTATGTAATTTTGGGTCAGTCCTTAGTCTCATGGAGTTCAAAGAAACAACCCATAGTGGCTCGATCTAGTACCGCGGCGGAGTATAAATCTATCGCCAATGCAACCTTTGAACTATTGTGGGTGAAATCTCTATTGTAAGAACTGGGTATTTTCTCCCTTGTCCGCGTCTTTGGTGTGACAACCTTGGGGCTACGTACTTATCATCAAATCTAGTTCTTCATGCATGTACTAAACATGTGGAGATCGATTATCATTTCATGCGTGAGCAAGTCAAACATCGTGCCTTATCTGTTATATTTTTGCCGAGTGAAGCTCAAGTTGCAGATGTCTTGACTAAGTCCGTGCCTACCACCAAAGTCCAAGCTCTTCATGCCCAGCTGTGCGTCCACTCGCTCCCGCTTAACTTGAGGGGGGATAATAAGGAAAATATAGATTCTCCTCCAGACCTACCACCATGACACATGCACTTGCTCTCTATGTTGTCTTCTTTCCATACATAGCTTAGTCTTCTTACCTTGTATAATGTAATCTGTTGATGATACTTTCCTTGTACATATAATTTCAATATATATATATACATAGAATGTACATGAATACTTTGCCTTGGTTGAGGTGAGTTTACAATAATCTTTTCAAATCATAAAACAATAATAATATTCTAACAATATTTTATTTAACTCATCTAAAATAATCTTATATCATCTCACTACCTAAACGAGCCCTTAAGTCTATCTAAATAATAACTCATAATCGTTACAAACTACATAACAAATCCCAAGGCGCAATAAAAAAAAAACCAGAGCTTGAATTTACCCTTGGTTTGAACTTTACAAGAGTTGCAATGATAAGAGACGAAGGAAACTCACTGGAGATGAAAGATGTGCAGCGTCAATGGAGGATTGGCAACATCAAGGCTATTGCTCAGTGTTTGATTATGGGCCACCTCTTAGAGACGTAGACATGTCACCAGCCATGGTTGCTAAGGTAGAGACTTACGGAAAGCAACTATTTGCCTTGGTGTGGACAACGCCTCTACATGCTTGGTCAGTATTTTATGGTTAAAACTAACTAAGAAAGCTTAAAATACTTGTCGTATCAGAAGATTGGCACTTCCATGCAACATAAATGGATATCCAAGCTACTTGGATACGACTTTGTAGTGGAATACAAGAAGGGAAAGGAAAACCTGGTAGTTGATGCCCTATCCAGAAAATATGTTGATGAAGAAGTGTCCTTATGCTTAATTTCTTCTCCCTTGGTGGATTGGATTAAGGAACTTAAAATGACTTATGCTAAGGACAATTGTGTAACACCTCGTTCAATAGGCTAGAAATGTCACGTGTTTTCATAAAAATAGCCCGGCAAGAGACTTTCATAACAAAATAAATATTAATTATTTAATTCATAAAGATAATTAATGAAAAAAACATATTTTGAAATATATAACCGAAGTATAAATAAAATTAACTAAAAGTTTTGGAATTAAATCAAATTGCTCTTTCTAAGCCCAGCCTGTCCTCTCGTACTTACCATTCTCACCTAGGTGGTTAAAAAAAATAAAAACAAAGTAATGAGTCGATAACTCAGTAAGAAACCTATCATAACGTAAATATACTTAACATAAGATTTTTCATAAAATACTTCATACTGAGAATGAAAATCATGACTGTTCATAAATATGTTGATGACATGCATGAATTGAAAATATTTTTAGTTTATTGGCTGATCTGATTGATCTGACTTATCTGAATTAACTGACTTATCTGATCGGCCAACACCTTTGACCTTGTGTACAAGATTGTGCACCGATCCCACATCCTGTGGCCACAAGGGTAACCGCTAATTTGATCTGATAAAATACTTTGGTGGACTACACTTCAGTCCATGGCTTGCACATCCATCTTGTATGCATTAGTATCATGCATCTTAATGGCCATATGATTAATTTGGTCTTTATCTTACACTTGGTCTTATAAAATCTTACATGTCTTATGCAACATGAGATACATAATAGATACAAAACTATAATATGTGTAATAAAACACAGTAAATGTCATGTTTGTAAATATCATGACATATGTGGTACATAAATATTGGCTTCCAAAGAACCAACTTTAGTAATAATATATATAACTAGCTGACGTATGCTAATCATAATTTATGATCAAACTACTTATCTTGTAGTGACGCTTTTGACTTTTTTACTTCATTGCTCATAACCTATACGAAGTACAGTATGTCACTAAATTTTCTAGAAGAGCGCATCATAGATTTTATTTAATTAAACTCATACTACGGAGAGCAATTTAATAATTATTCCGCCATATACTAAATCTAATAATTACTAATTTATTTAAAACTTATTGTTGAACTCAAGGTTTCAAGTCTCATATAATTACATATCTACATATGAATTTTGATGATAACAAATAAATTCAAGCATAAAGGAATCTCAAACTTAAGTTATCTACACAATAAAGCCAAGCACATCAATGAACCAAGCATGAGCAAGAAAGAGAACAAGCTCGCAAATGAAACTCTTAGAGTAATCTTGTACATCTCTTAATTTGCTTGAAACCTTGGGTTCAACAATTTCTCCCTTTTTGATGATGACAAATATTTAGTGGAACTCTAAAACCTATAGTAATACTTAAGCTCCCCCTGAGAATGTGCGTTAGTTTTTCAAGTAATAGATAAACATAATTCCAAGCATATATAAACAAGCTTAATAATTCAAGAGATGTTAATGTAAAATAAAGTATGGCAAGAACATGTTAATGTTCTAGTCTAAAACTTCTTCCATTTTTGGCATCATTAAAAAGTAACTGTAGTAAGTAATGCCAATGGATTGATGAAAACAGTGCGTTTGTAGAAATTTATGGAGAGTTGAATAATTATCGCTCGGGTCCCAACAAATGCCACAAAACTTGAAGCCACCCAGGTCCTGAAAATTGCTGCCTCGAGACCTGCCTGGGTTTTGACAAATGTTGTAAAGCTCGAGCCGCCTAAGTTCGCGGAAATAGTGTAGCAAAGCCTCGAGTCCCGCGTGGATTAACTCTATCAACTTTTGCAGAAATTTGAATGCTGTGGGTTTCTATTTGAAAATACCATTTTCACAATTCGAATACTCACAGAAAAATTTTTCACATTGCTCATTGACCTAGTTTCTTGTTTATCTAGAACAATAGCATGATCGAGCAACATTCTTGCAATAATGTTCCAGATTTGAATCAGGAACTATTTACGCCTCAACCAATAATTTTCTCTCATGAGGTCGTCAACACCATGATAGGAGTAGAAATACATTTTTCTAGTATGACTGATGCTGAGGTTGTTGTAGGATCAAGAATACTTAGTACTCAATCTGTTGCCTTTATTATGACTATGTCTCAGAGGTTATTGGCAAGGGTGAGTAAAGTTGATCGATTTAACAATCAAATATATTAATTGCATCAAATGTTTGCTAATAAAAGCATATAGAATAAAATATTAAAAAAGGAAAACAAGGAGTTGAAGAAATTTGTAGATTGGTATGCTCATAACCTGCAACCACGAACAGAGAAACTGAAACGCGATAGAGTACAAATACAAAATCAACATCAGCATTTAACAACATAGGTTCAACGTTTACTAGAAAAATAGGAACAGTCTGCAGTTAATCTCTCTGGCTTAACTAAATAAAATATGCATATAGTATATCTTGTAATGTTGACTAGGTAAGTTTTGAAGAATTGATAACTTGTCTTATTCTCATTTCTATCTCTATAAAATTAGTTTTGAGTTCTATTTAATTTGTATCAAATCTTTTTTACTCTCTGTAATTCATCTGCATTCTCACTCTCTAAACTTTTTTTTTTTTTAATAGCTCAGCAATCTTCTTTCAACAATCACTTTGTTCACTATATGGGGTATTCTGCTTCTTAGTCACTACTTATTTTTCCATCTACCATAGGTGCCATGATGCAGCATGAGAATGGTTTGACTAACAAGTCAGATAATGACAAACTTATGAGCTTGGTACTCGATACTCATCGTCCATTGTCATGTTTTCCCAGTGGTTGTAGTCCAGAACTCGTGAGGTTGAAAAGCTTAACGAAAATATTTATGAATTTCAACAACTTGTTCACTAGTCTAACAAAAAAATAGAAGACTTAAAACATGAGAATAATGATTTAAAATGCTTACTTGTCTCTTCATTTCGACTGCCTACTCCTTTAGATAAGGATAACTTGTTGATATATGAAGAACAAGAGCGCTTGAAAAATGAGACTAAAAATCTCAAGTTTTTGTAAGTCGTTTGAGATAATAAAATAAAAATGTTTAGCAGATATTCATGGCATGCATCATTCATATTTTTCTTTTACTCATGCATTATCTATCTTCTGGCAGAGGTCTTGTGAAAATTTCTACCAACAAATTCTGTGTGCTTGTGAATTCTAGTACAACATTGTCCTTTTGCACATGATCTTAAATAAAATGATATCTAATTTACATCTGAGTAGCTGATTAGATTGAAAGAAGTGTTTTTTGGATATCATAACTCTAGATCAATTGTACCAACAAAATATTTAAGAATGCGCTTAACTACAATCAAATGAGATTCTTTTGGAGATGATTGAAAACGTGCACATAAGCATACAGTGAACATAATATCTGGTCTACTTGCTGTCAAATATAATAGACTACCAATCATACCTCGATATACTTTCGAGTCAATTGGCTTACCGCTTTCATCTTTATCAAGTTTGATGGATGAGCTTATTGGTATTCCAATTTCCTTCGTACTTGATTTGCAATCCGAGTAAGAAGTTAAATTCTCCTATCATGCTCATTTCAAATTTTTCACCTCATGAAGGTTCTCCTAGAATTTGTTCAGTTGGATGATCTTTCCTGATGTCTCCATTTTGGACTTCCTTTATTATGCTCTCTTTGTTGAGATTGAGACTATCTGATTTATTTATACCTTATGTTTATTCATCAACAAATTTCTTAGAGAGTAGAGGATTATATTCATCGAATACAATTTTACCTATTCTCATGATCTTCTTTTTCGAGTCGTCTCCAAATGTCACGTGCCCTTTTTCTTTAAATGTAAGATCAACGAACTTAGTCTTGTCTCCTGTCATATGTCTTGAACATCCACTATCTAAAATCCATTTGCTTTTGCTTATAGAGGACTTCATGCATCCCTACAAAAATAATTAAAATAGTTTTTCTTGGTATCAAGTTTTTTGGGTTATTTATTTATTAGTATTAAAAGAAACAAGATTTTTAGGTACTCATATGACCTTAATAGTCATTGTATGTTTTTTTTAATAGGACAAGCATAATAATTATGATAATTTCTATTACAAAAATTGCAGATAGCATGTGATATATACGAAGAACTTGAGTGATTGTAATAGTATATTTCTTTGAAAAATTTTCTTTTATCAAAAAAATTTTGAATATTGGACTTTGATTTAGAAGGATAATCAAAAAAGTTTTTATAAGGTTTATTTTTTTGTTTTGGCATATATCCCAAGCTTGCCTTGTCAAAAACACATATTGACTACCAAGAAATTTTTCAAAATTTCTTTTCCTATTTGGAAGTTTTTAAACAATTTTTTTTAAATCAGCCACTTTTTTTTTCAACTTATGATTTTCATCTTTCGAAATAATGTTTTCTTTTCTTAAAATATCAATTTCGTTTGTTAAAGAATAATTTTTCTTTTTTAAAGTAATATATCTAATACCCAATTTATTAAGTTCCTCATATATTTCTTCTAAGACATCTTGCAATTCCTCATATGAAGGATTTTTAATATTGTTGAGATTTGTTACCTCAATGTCATCTTTAGCCATAAGACAAAGATTTACAGATTCTCCATTGCTTGCTTCGTTGTCTGAGTTTCTTGTATCATCATCCCATATAGCTTTCATTACTTTCTTGCCCTTGCTTCGATCTTTCTTTAGCAGAGGACAATCCGCCTTAATATGTCTTGGCTTGTTGCATTTATAACAAGTTAAAGAGTCATTTTTACTTGTATCTTTCTTGAAAAACGTTTTGGAGGATTTCTTTGAAGGAGCTTTATTTCTCTTTAAGAATTTCTTAATTCTCATTTTTATCATCGTAAGTTCTTCATCTTTGTCATCAGTTTCTTCATCTTCATCACTTTCGCTTTTATGAGGAACAACTTTAAGTACCAAACTCTTCTTTGGCTTTCCTTTTTCTTCTCCTTTTTTCAATGTGTACTTATGGCTGGTAAGTGACCTGATGAGTTCAGTTACTTCAAGCTAGAATAAACCTTATCGAGAGCTGTCAAGCTGTTTATAATGTTAGTAAAATGGGTGTACATAATAGAAATAGATTCATCATCATTCATTTTAAACATTTTATATTCATGAGTAAGAATATAAATTTCTGATTCATTGACTTGCGAAGTTCCTTCATAAGTAACTTCCAAGTTATCCCAAATTTCTTTTGTCGTTTTGTAAGTTATTATTCTATTGAACTCGTTTATATTGAGAGCATTATATAGGAGATTTATAGCCGTTGAATTCAATATTGTAATTCTATCGTCTTCACGATCGAACTCTTGTTCTTCCTTTTTGATCTTTACTCCATTGACAACTTTTGTTAGGATATAAGGTCCATTTACAACGTATCTCCAAATTTATCGACTTTGAAATTGAAGAAAAATTCTCATTCTAGCTTTTCAGAATATGTAATTGTCTCAGCAAAATAGTGGAGGTCGATTGCTAGATTGACCTCCACCAAATATAGCTGCAATATTAGCCATAAGATCTTAACTCAAAAGATAGTTAATCTTATAAAAGAGCCCTTGCTTTGATACCAATTGTTGCCCAAATAACTAATACAAGAGGTGGTGAATTGGGTTGTATTTAAAAATTTGCATTATAAATTAAATATACAATATAAACTATGAACAAAATGCGAAGTAGCTGTAAATAACAAGAATAAGGGTAAAATGAAGCAAATTCAGTATTTTAATGAGGTTTAGCTCCACTACTTACGTCCTCGTGCCAAGCTACCTCTTGAGAATTTTCAAAGTCACTATCCAATCTTCTTCAGGTGGAGATAGAAATCAATTACACTTTTGAGTAATATCTCTACAAAGAATTCATGTAGAACACCCTCTACACTTGCAATCACCTTACACATGGTGATTCAACGTCTATTCCACGTATTGAACACCTTCTATACGTACAAGGGTTATACACACCCTTTTACTAATACAAGATTTGATAGTAGATAGGTTAACAGAAAATACTCCTCAATGAGTGAAATAAAAACAATACAGCACAAACTCTATATCTCTCAAAATGAACAAGGGTTAAGGATCAATGCTTAGAGAAGAGAGATTGGAAATTGATGTATATATGCTTTTGTTGTTGTTCTTAATTTGAAGATCTCAAATGAGCTATTTATAGATATATGAGACATCATTTTCAAATTTAAAAAGATTCACATGTCAAATACAACATCATTCATTTTTCAAAATTTTCAAATCAAAGCTTTACTTTTCACAATTATCAAAGACAACATTATTCATTTTTCAAAATTTTCAAGTCAAAGCATACAATGATACACGCGTGAAAGATGACAATCAATCATCTTTTAAATTTTCAAAATTCAAACTTTTATTCATATCATGCATATGTGAAATATGACAATCAATCATCTTTCAAAAACTCAAATTTTAAATTTTTAATTTTTAAATATGTCATTCACATATAAAAAATACAATTTAATACTTTATGATAAAAGATTAATTTTGAGCCTTAAACCAATTTCGAATTTTATAATATATTAAATCTAATAATTACTAATTTTATTTAAAACTTATAATATACTTTCTCTTGAAAATTACTCGATCCTAAATAAACTTAACAATACTTAAAAATCTTGTAAATTTTTATTATAATCTAATTTTTATTTAATACTTGATAATATAATTTTAGTTTTCATAAAATAGGTGTCATTCCTATAAAAACAGAGTCCAAACTCGAACAAGTTTACTTAAAGTCAAACCCCACCACCTAGTTAAAAAATTTACTTTACTGGAAGAATTAATCTTTGCATCAGCCTACACACCACACACCATAACTTTTTTTATTTTTTTATTTGTTTTTATTATTAAATGTGTATTATATGGATGATGAATAAAAAAATATAAATGTTTCAAGAAGACTAGAATAAAAAAAAAATTGAAAAAAAAAAAAACAATTTGGTATGTGGTGTGTAGGTTGATGCATAGCAATGCTCTTATTGGAAAAGGAAAAGCCATCATCTTTGTACGCTAGTGTACGCGTCTGATAAAGGAACAAACCAATAAATTATTCAGAGAGAGAGAATATCTGAGAGAGAGGAAAATTCCCGGTTCGGATATAAAAATTTTTTCAACTTATTCAATTCATTTTATCTAATAAATATAATTTTTTTAAATTTTTATATAAAATATAATAAAAAATTTAATTTTTTTAAATATTAAAATAATAATAATAGTAAAAATAATATTTTAATAGTATTTTATTTAATTTTTAATTTTTATCTCAACTCATCTTATCTTATCTTATCTTAACTAAAAAAGTCGAGAGAATGAAAAAGTGGCTAGGATTCAAATCGGGACTTCACAAAAAGCAAAAGGAAGCAAGCAGATGGAGTACAAAGGTCGATGCTGCAATTGTGAGATAAAAAAGTTAGAGGAAACAAGAAGAAATCGAGAGAGGGCTCCTCGAGAGGTTAAAACCATGCGACAGAGAGGAGAGGAACGTGCTGCGATGTTGGTGCTTGGACTACGGTGGGGTGTCGACAGAGGAGCACGAATGGAGGCTGAGCTACCGGCGATGTTTCCTATGAATGGGTTTGGCTGGAAGATTTCATGGTTGTCTCAATCTGTGGAAGGGCTACAGTGTTTTGGGGTGGTTTTGGTGTGATAGAATTATGGTTTAGGTGATCAATGCTGGGTGAGTCAGTTGTTGTTTACGTTATGGCAGATAATAAAGATTTTGTCGAGAGTTTGTACAGGATGGAAGATATATTAAGACAGAGGAAAGTGTTGAAAGTGTTCAACTCAAAATCGATCGCTAACTGTGATTTGAAATTGTTGCGTATTTAGGATTGCCAAAGGGTAGGAATTTGAGGATGGAGAAATATTTGGCGTGTTTGATTTAGTTTGAGAGTTTGATGTAATCTATAGAAGGAAGGAATTGACTTGATGAGGTTGTAATTGAATAGGATTGTGTGCGGTCGATTGGCTAATTATTATTATTATTATTTAATAACATTGTCTATCGTTGGACATTTGGGGATGAAATAGATATGTAAATTATATCTGATCAATGACTATGATTTTAAGAAGCAGGAGAGTTTTAAATGAAAGTCGGTGGTAAATTTCAAGAGAAACTGCTCAATGGATTTGGATTCAACTTAATAAAATCTAAACAGATAATTTAGAATCAAGAAAATTTCTAATTAAAGATTTTTCTACGTTTATCTATGAAAAATAAAATAATAGTATTATTAAAAAAATGTCTAATAATAATTAAACTAAGTTAAATTTTTTATTGTCCTAATTTTATTTATTTATTTATTTATTTATTATTATTATTATTATTATTATTATTATCATTATTATTATTATTATTATTATTATTATTATTATTATTATCATCTTCTGATTCGTATGTTACAAACTGAGTGCATCAACTCCATGTCAATCTAACAGAAAATTCTCTTCCCTCCCACTATACCTCTCGAGATGGCCCACTTTTTTGCAAGAGACTCTATATCCCTCGAGATGAGACATTTAAAACTTTTAGAGCTCTTACATAGTATCCTTTTGGGAGGACACTCAAGGTATAATAAAACCTTGTATCGAGCAAGGAGGGACTTCTTTTGGCTAGGTCTTAAGGTGCATGTTAAAATTTTTATTTGCGATGTGATGTATGTTAGAGTCTGAAGGCCGCGTAGAAAACACCCTTCCCAGGGGATTGCTCCAACCCCTACTTATCCCATCTCAACCATGGTCTTATCATACCATGGACTTCATTGAAGGCCTTCCCCATTTGCATGCACACAACCACTTTTGAGTGGTTATAGATCAACTCACAAAATGCAATCACTTCATCCTTTATCCCACCCATTCATAGCCAAAACTATAGCTGAGTTATTTCTCAAACATATCTTCAACTACATGGCTTTCACATCACCATAGTTTCATACGGTGATGCCCTTATTAAAAGCTAGGACTTTAAGGTCCTGTTAGCTTTTATTTAGGCCTGAGTAACTAAGAATTAGTAGACCTTTGAGCCCGTGACAATTAGAGATTTCTTGTTAAAAGCTTTTTAAGAATATTCCTTACACTTTGGAATGGATAGCTACCCAAGCCCTTTAGGACATTTTGATTTTGGTTTTTTTCCAAGAATGACATTTGGCATCCATAAGTGGTAGTCTTTTAAGGTTTTAGGAAGCTTCTATAAGGAAGATGAATGGATACATAGTATTCGGTAGGGCTATGCCATTTGGCACACATGCAACCTATCGCTTAGAGTTCCAATGGACTAATGATAAGGCTGAGTGAAGGAGATCCACGAGTGACCTAGGGAGCCAATTGAAATAGGCTTGGTCAGAGAATTTAATGATGTCTGAAAAGTGGACGCAAGTTTGAGTGGGTAGGAAAGGGTGCACGGAGGGCACACATCACCCACACGGCTGCCACTTTCCATGTTTCCACTTGGGATCTATGCGGACGAGCCTCTTAAGTTTCCGAGATGCCCAATGATGAGGGAGGAGAAAGGGGTACTCGGCCTTAGAAAGAAGCGGCCACTTTGCACTCATGCATGGAGTGTCTCTTGGGGTTCCAAGGTGCCTATAGGATGAAGGAGGGAGAGATGCATCCAACTATGCCACTTGGCACCCATGCATGGTAAGTCTCTTAGACTTCCGAGCAAAACAATGATGAGGAAAGAGAGAGAGGTTTCAGTTGTTGTGAGAAAGGCCATTTGGCACACATGCAAGAGAGATTTTGGCAAGTAGTCCGAGAAGGAAAGAGTGCCACTTAGCATCAATGCATGAGTTAGCTTGTGGACTTCTTATAGTCTGAAGCAAAGTAATAATAAGAGAGAGAAGTGTGGGAAAATGAGGGGGTATTTCTAGGGGTGTTCATCCGGGCCGGGTAAAAACCCGGCCCGGTCCGGAATCCGGAAAACCGGATTCCGGTTCCGGGTTCCGGCCCGGATCATATCCGGGCCGAAACCCGGGTTACAAAACCCGGATCAACCGGGCCGGGTTCTGGATTTATAACCCGGGTTCCGGGTTTTAAACCCGGTACCCGGGTTTTTTTTAAATCCAAACCCAGTATCAAAACGACGCCGTTTTGATACTGGGTTTTAACCCTGCCCGTGCCGATTCTGCCTTCTGTCTCTGTCTCTCTCTCTCTCTCGTGTGCCGATTCTGCCGAAGTCCGAAGGAACCCTAGCCTCCCTCATTGCCGAACTGCCGATCGAAGAAGCCCATCATCGTTGTGACCCC
>QEOT01001957.1:0-48037 GCA_003123785.1 Pterocarya stenoptera
TTAGCTTTTGTACACAGGTCTACAAACAATGCTGCCTGCACAATAGCTAAGATAGATATTAAGGAAGCAAGTGAAAAAGTATGGTTAGAAGATGGTCCTGATGAGATCAAAAACTCTATAATGAAAGATGTATCATGTATGGTCTAAGTTATCAATGAAATTGTTTTCCTTTAAAAAAAAAAAAATATGAAGCACCCGCTAATATTGAGATATGCTATGGTGACACGTGGCATTCTATTATTGGTCCACTTGATATTCGATAATCAAAAATATAATTATTATACTTCAATTTTTAAAAATTCTAACAAATCCAATCATTACAAGAAAATTGCTTATTTGTTGCCAGCTATTTCTTGTAAAAATAATTATTTTCTGTTAAAATGAGTCTGTTTTTGTCCAAAATTATCATTCTCGTCGCAAATAATATGTCCCAAATACCTTTTTTTTTTTTTTTTGCAGTGAATGGTGCAATTCTTTTTGTGTAATTATGATTCGAAGTACCTTAATGATCAAAATCAACAAATTTCCAAATTCCATAATCCATCAAATAAAATATTTGGGGTCGTAGTCTATTCATGAAAATTTCAATAAATATCAGTTGGAATTTTCTCAATTTTAGCCTATTAATAAGATCCAAAATAATCCACTAAATTATAACGGGCCAAAAATTATGATTCTTGGCTTATGAGCCTAACTAAAATTCCAAGCCGACCTCAGTAAATATTAAATCGTAAATATTAAACCTAATTTGAGGCCTAATTAAACTATCGGCCTCAATAATTCCTTAGTATCGGGTGTTACATGAACAGCCACAAGCAACAAGCATATTATAAATATAATATAGACATTAGTTTAGAATGCTGATTATTATTGATGAACTTATATTAATTTTGGGTCACTTTCGAATGGACTGTTACAATTTAAGGCACTAAAGTTTACTAATAGCATTAATTAGGTTTTATTTTCTGAACTACTCCTATTGCCATATTATTTAGGGCAATGCTAATTGTATCCAAATAAAAAAAACTTACATATCCACGCGATATTCTCATCTATACATCACTTTCATTAAAAAAATACAAAAAAAGAAAAAAAAATTATGTAAAAAAGCCACGTAGATCTGTAAACTTTTTGTGATACATTTAACATTTTCCTAGTATTTAACTTGCAAGCCTAGTATTATCTACTACATGCTATGGTTATTTATTACTACCAATTACTAATATGATCACTTCTGAATAATATATTATTGACGCTACCACAGAGATCAAACACGACTTGCTGTACTTACTGGCCTTGTCTAGAGGATTAAACATTACGTATTAATGTAAGAGCACTTCCAATGGTTAATCTATATTTTTTTAATCTGAAAAACTAATTACATCATACTTTTCCTATTTTAAATAACTAGTTTTTAAGAGTAGTACTACCATTCAACAACTTATATTTAATTTAAAAATTAAATAAATGAAAAAAAGTAGAGAGAAAATAATAAAAAGTGATAGATGAAAGAAGTGAGAAAAAGAAATAATAGAGAGAGAGAGAGAGAGAGAGAGAGAAATATGTAAAAAATTTATACATGGATGAGTAGCATCAAACTATATTTAGATTGATACTTGTTTTGAGAGCACTGCATAGTATACTACAACAAGCGTAGAAAAATTATGACCTATAGTTCGGTCCGTACAGAGTCTTCTCTTAAAAAAGAAAAAGAATAGAAAGAGATAGTTCACTTTTAGAAAGATAAATAATAAAAATTAAATAAGACTTTATTCATCTGATTGAATTGACGATGAAGCTTGATTTGAAATTTCTCTATCACCCTTTATCTCTCTCTTTAGTGATGGTTGGAGAGGCTTGAGAGGAACTTGTAAGCATTCAACATCTCCTTCAAGCATTTTGATGACTTTGTTCATTGATGGACGATCGCTAGGCTTCAATTGTATGCACCATAATGCAATTATCATCATCTTCTTACATACTTTCCTTTCATCTTCAGTAGCATCTTGTATTTCTATATTCTTTCCATCATGGAATTGATCATATATCCAAGTGGGGAAGTAAATTTGGCTTAAATGTTCTGTAGATGCATTCAAGTTTTTTCTTTTGCTCACCATTTCCATCAACAACATTCCAAAGCTATAGACATCAGCTTTGTATGAAACACCTCCAATATTTTTGTAAAGCATTTCAGGAGCCATGTATCCAAACGTTCCTCTTGCACGAGTCAAAGGAACAATACTATCTTCCACCGGGTACAATTTTGCTAAGCCAAAATCCGAAACTTTCGGTTTCAAATTCTCATCAAGAAGAATGTTGTGAGGCTTAATGTCGAAATGTAAAATTTGCATGTCACATCCTTGATGTAAGTACTCAATCCCGCGAGCCACTCCTAAAGCAATATCATATGTTTTCTCATAGTTGAGGATATTTGCCTCTGATGAGAAAATGTGTTTGTTTAGAGATCCATTAGGCATGAGCTCATATATAAGAGCACGCTTTGAACCATGAACACAAAAACCGATGAGTTGCACTACATTCACATGATGGATCCTTCCAATAGTTGCCACTTCATTGATAAAATCTTGCCCATTTGCTTTGGACTGGCTTAACATCTTTACTGCTACAAGACGTCCACTTCGAAGTGTTCCTTTAAATACGGTGGCAAATCCCCCTTCACCCAATCTTTCCCTAAAACCTTTGGTCATTTTCTTAGTTTCTGATAAAGAGTACCTTATTGGCATGAGGTTATTTTGGCTTTGCAGAAATTCCTCAACATTGTCGTACATGGATAAGTGCCTCCTTCGCCATTTATATATCAAAAATGCAATCACAAATGGAGCACCTAATACACTGATTGCCACATGCCATTCTGGAAAGGAAAACACAAAAGTGATAATTATACGAAAGCGATCCTATTGTTGCACTATCAGTCTAGTATTCACAACAAATTACTCCATTTCAAAATTCTTGTGGTTTGGCTAACTATTTATTTTTAATGTCAATGATGTCTAACTATTTCTTGTTTTGTAGTTTAAGGAATGATTAATTTACTAAAACAATTAAAAGAGATAAAAAGAGCAAGATACATGAAATTCTTACCGAGCAGTAATCCAATTAATAAAGCTGCCACACCTATCAAATTAGCATCAAGAACTCCTATTTTTGGTATGGATTGGACACAATATCCTGTCAGGTTAATTTGACAAAAAGGAAAGTTTCACTCAGCATCTGAATTCAATAATTAATAAACTAAGATCGATAAATGTGGTCCTGATATATATCACTGTAAGAATGATAATTCGTGATGAGAATAAATTTATTTTAATAAAAAATAGTTATTTTTATAAGAAATAAATAAGAACAAATAAACAATTTAATGTGATATTCACGTGTCGGGTATTCAGTAAGAATTGAGTTTCGTGATATTGTTCAAGATAAATTTGTTTGTTGAACGTTAATCCTCAGAATTAAGCATATCAATAATGGTACTAGGTAATCAGAATCGGGCAATACAGTACAATCGTCTTAAACTTGTTTGTTGAACCCAAATTATGCATGACTCGTATCGACTAAAAGGATAAATTTAAGTCTGTAGAGTACTTTCGAGTCATTCTTTGAGTCTCTGGCTTGGAGAAGCATCCGGGAAATATTTGCTCACTGATGATGTCGAAGGTCCATAAATATTAGAGATGGACGGTACTAGCACGTCCAAACCCGTGGACATCAATAAGTTTATTAATATATCTTGGATTTGTAACTAACATGATGATTACCGTTAATACTTGTATCTCTAATTATATATTGGTTTATAACATCAAGAGTTGTGTCTTTTGATTGCCCATATTAAATGAACAACCCAACCCAAGTGTTATTGTTAATTTGTGACCGCCGCTTGTCCCAAAAGGTTAAAGTGTTAGGAGAAGGTAAATTTAATTATTTGTATTTATCTTAACACTCTCATCACTTGTGGGCCAGACAATCCTTTAATAAATGAGTTGGTCTAACACATGAAATATTTAATTAATTGGGTAAACTATAGAGTCAAGATTTGAACATAGGATCTCTACTATGATATTATGTGAAACCACTACTTATTTCAAAAGGTTAAATTAATGGGAAGAGGTAGATTAATTACTTGCTAAAATATTTAGTTTGAAATTTGAGTGTAGTCTTCGTATTAATTGATTAATTGTCATTAGGTAATGAAAGTGACATTAGTGATGAAGTGACTGACAGCTAAAATATCAAATCTAGAGGTTTGGTCAACAATGGGTTGATAATAAACCACAATCAACAAAGGCTAACAATAAGCTAAAAAATTGAAGTGACGTTTGGATAATGAGTTTAGATGAGATGAGTTAAGGTGAAAGTTGAATAAAATATTGTTAAAATTTTATTTTTTAATATTATTATTGTTTTGGGATTTTTAATTTTTAATTGTTCATTATATTTTATGTGAAAATTTAAAAATAATTGTAATGATTAAATAAGATGAGATAAATTGAGATTAACTTTGAATCCAAACGGGGCCTAAGCCAACAATGGGCTACATACGGGCTTGATCAACTATATTACTAAAATTAAAAGACTAAAAATAGGACTGATACTTCAACAATACTCAAAACAAACAAGAATCTAAAAAAAAAAAAAACTTAGAGCTAAAAAAGATATTCCAAATACAATGATAAACATTTTGTGAGAGGTAAAGATGACAGAAGAATTTTGAATTCTTTCTTCTACAATAGTTCTTTCCTTTTATTTATTTAGTTTTTGAGAATTAATTGAGTTCTTTCAATAATGGAGCTAAGAGTCATCAGTACTAGTGGTAGAACACTTTTTTTTTTGAATAAATAGGGTAGAAAACTTTTAAAGCGGTGATAAGTTATGTTCGAATTAAATATGTGATGAATATATACTCGAAAACTTAGGTGATTTTAAAAATATTATTTCAAATTTCTTTCTCCTGAAACGAGTGCTAAAAGGAAAAAATTGAACACTTATAAGGGCATATTTGTGTATAAGAATATGAGATGAGAATTATGTTAATATTAGTGAAACAATTTGTGAAAAGTAGTAAAATGATTTGAATTAAGATGTTTTATTGGATTTTGGAAAATGAAATAGAAAAAATTGAATAAAAATATTATAAAGTTTAAAAAAATTTTAAATATTATTTTTTAATATTATTTTTATTTTGAAATTTGAAAAAGTTGTATTGTTTTTCATGTTTTGTTTGAAAGTTTGGAAAAGTTGTAATAATTAGATAATGATTAGATGAAAAAGTTGAAGATTTAAAATTGAAAAATGTTTTGTATTTGAGTGATAGTTGAAAAGAAAATTATAAAACATTTTGAGATGAGATGAGATAGTCCCAACTAATTTCACTTCCCAAACATGGACTAATACAAATCGAAGAACAAATATATATTAAGAATTATTAAATAATTTTCAATAATTTTAAAGTATAGACAACTATTGCCCCAATTTATTATAAGATATTATGTCAACAAGTTTTAACATGAATGCGTGTCAGTGTAAGGATGAGAGTACTTAATAATTTGTCCATTAGTTTTTTTCATTAATGGTATCTTTCCTCAGTATCCAAACAAGGCCTTAGTATATATATGGACCGTTACATTTCAAGGCACTAGATAATTTATTCTTACTTGGATATGTGTGCGGTTTACATTTCAGAGTCTGACTTGTTAGAATATGAAGAGCAGTGGATAAAATAGTATGGGGATGCTCAAATGATGGTAAATTTTCTGCACCTGGAGCATAAAAGGTTGAGAAGAAAGATAGGGAATCCTCAAAAGGTGTTTGTGAAGAGAAAGAATGGAATCTCATATGGAGGCGTAATGTACAAGGAGCTGTCAAACACTTCTTGTGGAAGGCTTGTCTCGACCAGCTACCTACAAAGGAGATCTTGGCTAAGAAACATATTTTAAATTCTAGTTTGTGCCCGATTTGTGAGCTGGAATCTAAAACAACTATGCGTGCCCTTTGGAGTTGTCCTATAGCCTCGAATGTCTGGGCTGAATTCGAAAGTCTTGTCCATAAGTGGAGTAGCTATGAGTCGAACTTCTTGGAGTTTTGGAAAAAACTTAATGTGCAGCTAGGAATGGAGGAGCTGGAGATGGTAGCTTGTACTTTGAGGAAGATATGGCTAAGAAGGAATTCATGGATGTTTGATAAAAAAATTTGCAGAACTAAGTGTCCTAAAATCTACCAAAGAGGGACTAAATGAATTCATCATAGCACAAGACTATCATCAGAAGACACAGATGTCGGGGGGCACAGACAGAAGGGAGGTTAAATGGGAAAAGCCATTTGATTTGTGTGTAAAAGTGAATTGGGATGTAGTAGTGGATGTGTGTCTCAAAAAAGTGGGTCTTGGTGTTGTTATTAGAGACTCCGATGGTGAGGTACAGGTTTTTCTGAACTCTATTGCGGATCATGCGCAGAAACTTATAATTGCAAAAGCTTTGTCTTGCTGTTGTTAGTTGATAGATTGGATTGAAATGTTAGATTTGTGTATAGAGAAGCTAATAACCTAGCTCATCTAGCAAAATTAGCACTTATATATTCTAAGGAGAGGGTATGGATTGAGGATAGTCCCATAGAGAGTGTTAGTGATATACAAAAGGAAAAATACAGTAATAACTGATTTTCTTTAAAACAACAATAAAGGAGGTATATTCGACTTTAAAAAAAAAAAAAGATACCCTTTTAACTTGTTTATCATGGCATCAAAGCCACCCAATTCCTAGTGCTTAGAAAGTCTCAAAGCAATGTGTTATTTGGTATTATTTTCCATTCACCATAAGTCCTCCAGAGACTTTCTAAGCACTTAATAGATTGATGTCCTCTCTCTCTCTCATCATCAATCACATACATCGGTTTGCTCTCATGCACTGTACGACTTGTATACTCATCGTATTTGCACAAACCGCCACCACAAATTGATTCCATGAAATATGGTTAATTTTTTGGTGTAAAAAGCACTCTGTTCTGCTCAAACATGCACCCCCACTCACTGTCACAAGTTCGAACGACCACTCCGAATGCCTCCTCTCTCCCAACCCCAACATCTATCTCTCTCGGTTCGGTTCCCTCTCAATCTTTGTTCTCTCTTTCTCTCTCTCTCAGTCTCTCCACCCATTTCCTCACTTCGCTCTCTCTCTTCCCCCTTGTGTCGTAGCCTGTCGTGCACTGCCGCTGCCAAAGCCTTACTCCATAGGTCGCACCGCTGCAATCCTTTGTTGTTGCCAGTTGCTGCTCGTCATGTTGGTAAGTTTCTATTCGTCTTAGTATATCTCTCTTCTCTCTCTCCATCAGCAGCTCTCACTCACTCTCTTAATCTTGCTTTCTAGCCGTCTCCCATCTCTCTCTTTGTTGCATTGCAATGGCCACCCCCACCACATACCACGACAGTCAAGTTGCTTACACCTCAAACACCACTCTTTGCCTCACACCTCAGTCCCATGCTATTTCGCTCACTGTCCTTGCTACCACCAGTGTTCCTCCCCGACCACGAGCAAGCTGCTAGTATTGCCATTGTGACCAGTGGAGGCCTCTGCACCACATGCTCAACTACTCCCCACCACTCCATTCTTGTTGCACTTCCCCGTCACCAAATCCAGTCAACTACTATTGCAAGGTCAGTAAGATACTCTTTTTCTTTATATGTTAAGAGTGTGGCTAACTTGTTTTGTGGAGTGACGAGACAATTTTAGGAAATTTTTGAAGTTTGAATCGCATTGCTCAGTGGATTAATGGTTTGGTTGTTGTAATGTTTCAACGAGGCTTGGTCGAATCTGGTTGTTGACTTGGAGATGGAAGTAAGCAGGTTGGGATGAAGTATTACATGAGCAATTTTGGAGTACTTGTGAGTCGATTGGTATAAAAACATGGTTTTGAAACCTGGTTGGTTGGGTGTGTAACTGCCAAATTGTGAAAAATGGATTTTCTTTAAGGAGGTTTGACCTGCTATGAGACCAGTGTGGAAGTTCGGTCATTTGGTCATTGGATAGAAAGTTCGGATTTTGGAATTAGCACATTATGTCTTATTGTAATGTGCTAGTTAAATTCTATTAACTTATAGATTTTACTAATTTTGATTAGGTATCGATTGGTTTTAGCTCTACTATGTTGTGAGACAAGTCAGTTATACTAAAAAATCCAGGTAAGCGGTGCTCTTATACTAGATGTTGCCTAAAACTTATTGATGTTGGTTTTTTGAAAAACTTGCATATTTTGTCATTAAAGCAGCCTTGGTTATTATCTACACTAGTCCCTATATTTGAACATTTAAACTTGACATTTTATAATGAATGGTGTTGACATGAGCAATTTTTGTACTCTATTTCTCTACTGCATAAATTCTGAATATGAAATCTGAAATTTTGATCCAATTATATGATATTATCTTATCAATATAATATTTTTGTTATTGCATTATATTTGTAGACCCTGAGGCATGAGATTTTGTTCTGCTCTAATTTCTGGCTCTACCAAAGTATAAAATAGTGGTCTATGTTTTGAGTGCACTCACTTTGGTAACAAAATAGTGATTTATGTTCTACTTGGCTAACAACAGATATGCACAACTCTGCCATGGGGTAAAGATGGCCTCTGTTTCTATTTCGGATGTTGTTTGAGTAGGCCTGATCCTAAGGTCTTTTGGATATATTATTATTATAATGAAATGCTTTTGAAATTACAATTGATATATTTTTTAGAATTGTCTGTTTATAAATTTTTTAAGAGAAACTTTGCTAGTGTTTAGTATAGTTTACTTGGAAGAATTTTGAGATATTTGATTTTGGAGGGCTTTTATTATTGCGGGTTTCAGGTTAAAAGGTTCCCCTTAGGTATGGGGCTTGACAATCGATCTTTTAAAGCTTTTCATGTTAGTATTTATTTAATTTTTAGAAATTACACTTCTCATATTGTATCTTATTATCCTTAAATCACATTATCTGTTGAAACTTATTTTTAGTGATTTCATAGAATTTTATTAAAGTGAAATTTTTAGTGATATGTTAGCTAGATCGGAGATATATAACACGTCACTTATATATATAAATAAATATTACAAATATATATAATATTTATTTATATATAAGTAATGCTAGCTATAAGTTTAGGAAGGGCAAGTCTTGGGGACAGTCCATTTAAAAAGAATCTGTACATGATGCCATGAGAAAGTCACTTTTTAGAGGTGGGGCCAACTTGTTTTTCTAAAAATAGTGTGGGGATTGCACATCCTATGTCAGTAGAAATAATTTAATGTATGTCATATATATATAATATATATATATATATACACATATGCGTGTGTATGTAATTGATATATTTTACCTTATCTGCAAGTTTAAACTATTTTCATGTTTCATATATAATGATGGGTTAAAAGATGAAAGAAGAGAAATAGATCAATTAAAGAGATATAAATTCTTACGGATGGCCTTGAATAATCCAGTGTACTTAGCTGCGGCACATGCAGAAAAGAAATAAAGGGAAGTGATCAGTTAATTTATATAGAAAGTGATTTAAACAAAACTGTATAAACAAATCTATCCATTTATGTTACCAATAAATATAATAACTAGTTCATGTAGAGTCGCATCAATATTTCTAAGTCTGGGCTCTAGTGATCTGTACGTAGGGGCTTGGAAAGAACAATTTTCAGAGAATTACTACGTCTATATAATTTTTTTATGAAAGATCAGTCGTTACACAATGATCGATTAATGTAAAACTTAATTTTCAAGTTTCATTGTTAATACAATGTCTATACAATCAGTGGAATTTTCAAGTTTAATTGAAGAAATATTTTCCTATGATGAATTGCTGCTAAGAATACCTACCTATTAGTCTTTCAAATTGCCTCGATAAGATAATATGGAGGTGTTCATCAACAAGTGGTAATTTTACTGTAAAAAGTGCATATTACTTACAAAAAGATCAGATATTGGATCGAATTCAAATTCAAATTCAAATTCAAATTGCAAGGAAGCTGTTTGGAAAAGAAGAAATTAACAATTCCAAATGCTGCAAAAGTTTTCCTATGGAGAGGTTGCTTAGAGGCCTTACCCACTAATTTAAATCTCTTTAAAAGGAAGAGTCACCAAACTGTGTTTAGAAGAAGAAGAAAGTACAATACATGTTCTTTGGGAGTGTATAGCAGCAAAGGATGTGTGGTGTCTTCATTCAAAGAAAATTCAAGAAAGTTCTTTATTAGTTGCTATGTATAGTATTTATTGCTGATCATGAAGAACAGAGAGGGAAGAAATAGTTGTGACAGCAAGTAGACTAGTCTGGCATAGAAGGAGTGACTTTATTTTCAACAACAATTTTTGGTAGTGAGTTGAGATTAAAAGGCATTATCTTGAAAGATTAAAAAGCATCAAGCAATATGATTATCATTGTAATAGTGTAGATCTGAAAAATATGATTCTCATTGTAGTAGTGTAGATCTTATTGTTGGCCATTACAGATGTGAAAAATACGCTTTTACAATTTGATCAATGATTTAGAAGAGAAGCCAATGTTGAGATGGAGGATTGTCCATCTTATGGGGATTGAAAACTCACCTGCAGTTACGGCCTGTTTTAGTAAGAAAATAACGAAAGGATTTCCTGCATGTTTTGACAAAAAAATAAAAAAGGGAAAAAATGGGATCACATTAGCGTCTGGAATCTTCAATTAGATCGATCAGCATATAATAAATATCTCATTAGAATTCTGATCTCAAATGTATTAATTACTCACCAATTTGGTCGCAATAAACTTAATTACCGTACTCATGTATGTAGCAATTATCGTATCCGCAGCTTCCACAATAAATCCGGTACCATGAAAGCTCAAAACCATATGAGAATACATTGTTGATGTCTGTACATGAGGAAATATTAGGATCTGCATCAAGTTGTCCTGGCCACGATGTCAGAGACATTTGCTCTGTCGTGCACGACTCCTCCATATCCATCACATTCGCTCCATAGACAACATGAATAAGATATAAGTACCGTTTGGAATCTTGAGAAAAAGAGTTGGACGAATACCCATATCCCTTATTAATATTAGAACAATTCGTAGAAATAGTCGTTTCCCAACGAATCAAAGAGGAAGTCCAACTCACTGGCTTTTCACAGTTCACAATAGCCACAACTTTAGTAAACTGCAGTACTAAAATATCCCAGTCCGGCAGCCTCGAAATACTGAAATTACCATAGTTTAGAAAATAACGAGGGATGGAGGAGTAATTATCCTCCTGAATACCTGAGTCTACAATTCGGATTGTGTAGTTGTTGTAATTGATTTGGCTTACGTAGAATTTACTACCATCATGTAAATATAACAACGTGTGGTTGTTGTCATCACATGAGAGCTCAAACCTTGGGTCTCCGCAGTTTGGTGGATCGCCTTTTAGTCGAAACGGATAGCTGATGTTGGGGATATTGCCACAGGAAGAAGGAGGACAGTAGTGATCAGTATTATTAAGACTAGAATCAATTGGAGGAACAAGGATTAGAACCAGAACGGTACTTATAAGGACCCTGAGTCCAGCAGGGAAGGCCGCCATTCCTCTTCACATCAACAGGGAGAGCCAGAGATCAGAGAAAGATAGGGCTAGGATTAGGAGAGAGTGGTTTCCACAGCTGTATGTAGACAAACATACATATATATATATATATTTATGTAATAATGCCCGCGTTCAATAATTGTTCACAAAGAAATAGAATTATTGGTGGTGCTTTGTCCGCTCCTTGTTTTCTACGAATTAATTATACACACCTACTACTTATTTGTTCAGGAAATTGGATGCGAAATACGCGATCACATTTTTTCAACCCAGATTACACGCCATCGTATAGATTAAACGATTGTGGAGTACTACTTTTGAGTCTTTCTTTAGACTTTTTTGGCATGGTGAAGCATCCAAGAAAATGTTGGAGATTATATCGATTAGCCCCACTTCGCACTGTGTAATTAAGCATAGATGATACTGTAAGAATTTGAAGATGAAGGAATAATCTCAATTCTCATTAATTGTAATCGCTGTATACATTTTGTATATATATAAGCAAACGGGAATCCTAATTGATTCTGACATTTGTACAAGCATGTGGTGTGCTCTGCAGTGCAATACCATTTGCAGCAGAGTCTGTTACAACAGCTGCCAGAGTATTACAAACAAACCAAGATAATTTCAAGGCTATTCTAAGTTATTACAGATGATTCCAAGGTAGTGGCAGTCGTGCTGTCCTTTGCAGATGTTGTGGTGATGCCGTATGATGAGGAAAACGTGTTGATGTCACCTGGTGGAGTAGCTGGAATATTCCTCAATTTGGGAAGCAGAGTGGCTGGCTCAATAGATACTATGAGAAAGCCTTTCTTTCCTCGTGTCTCTCGTCTCGATACAACTTTCTTAATAATCATTTTCTTAATAATTAAATTAAAAAAATTAAAAAAAAATTAAAAAATAGTAAAATTAGGACTACTCTTGAGTCTTTCTCTTGACTTGTTGGCATGGCGAAGCATCCAAGGAAATGTTTGCACATGTATAAAGATGACGTCGATTAGCCCACTTCGCATTGTGTAATTAAGAATAGATAATACTATATATCAGAGAGCCTTTCTTTTCTTGTACGTGTCTCTCATATCGTTCTCTCAACAGCCTTTCACACTACAATAGAAAGCATCTTTTTCGGCGGAATATCATGTCGCAATAACCATTTAATTCGCTGTCAATGATTATTACCATCCAATCAATTTTGCCGCTATATGGCCGATACAAATCTGTCTTAAAAAGTTTTAAACGGCGCACACACTCAGAATTGCAAAAACAGTTCTTTTTGTGTCTGTTTAGGTCACCGCAAATAATAAAAATCGCCGCTAAAAGTTTTTCACTTCTGGCGCAATCCTTTCTCCGCAAATAACAAAGAAATCACGGCTAAAAAGTTTTCTCTTTTGGCGCAATTCTTTCACCACAAATAAGTCTAAATCGCAGCTAAAAGTTTATCTCTTCTAGCACAATTCGTTCACAGCAATTAGTCTAAATCGCGGCAATTAGTAATTCTCTTCTGGCACAATTCTTTCATCACAAAAAATTAAATGACCTCGCAAATAGAATACTTTTGTGATGGTCTAGTGTGTCGCAAAAAAGTTGGATTAAATGCAGGAAAAAATTTTCACAATTGCCTCGCAATAGTATTAACGGCAATAATGTTTCATCGGCGCAAATGTTTTAGTTGATGCATGAAAATTGTTTTTAGTCGACGCAAATCAAGTAATCGTGTTGGAATGTGGTTGCAAATGGATAAAAAAATGTCACAAAAACTTAAACCAGTTGTTGTTAGCTACAGAATTGAGCAGGTCACAAAAAATGGTCGCAAATTGTTTATATTACCAACAAGTGGTAATTTTTTCTCACTCTAGTTGATTGCACTCAAAGGTTTCAGCACTCATCATGTCCCATAACTAACGTCTAATATTGTTTCATGAAATATTTGATCATGATCATGATCAATATTAATTTTGCACATTACAAATTTGTCAAATGTTAATATTTTTCTCTTGGAAGAAAAGTTAAAACGCTACTGCATGTTTGAGCTCAACAAGATATTTAGTAAGACAATATAACAAATTTAATGATTGAACCTTGTGTACTTTGTTGGTATATAAAATAGTTACAGGTTTGAAAAGTACCGCAAACATGACGATTCTGATCTCGATCGCAGTTCACAATAACGATGCCTTTTGATATATGTATTATTAAGGCAAATACAGCTGCTGCCTCAAGAGAAGGACGTGCACCTACAGCTGCAGCCTCAGAAGAAAACTTATCCAATATTAAGGCAGGTACATCTGTTGCCTCACAATGACAATGCGCTCCTACAACTGCAGCAGAAAGGTTACCCTCTGGACGATGTGCATATGCTCTGCACAAAGATGAGAAGAATTCCAACAACACCTAGCAGGCTCTAGAATGAAAATATTCTAGGAATAGAATCTGACGTGTACCAATCATTTTCATTTGGTTGTTATGAGAAAGTCTATAAATATAGACTCTGTTTTTGTACCAAGGATATATGAAAAAGTGAACGGATTCTAAATGGGAAAAACCTACTCTGTGTCATTCTATCAAGTAGCTGCCGTGCCTTGCTCATTTACTTAACATGGTATCTAGAGCTCGGTAAGGCTCACGCCTACACCTTCTTTTTCTTTTTCTTTTTTCTTTTTTTTTTTAACCTTCATGGCGTCCTCTAGTGATTCTTCAACCAACGCAGGGACCATTAACCCGCCTCCCCATCACCCTTCCATTGTCACCTCTGCCACTCATTCCGTCACTATCAAGCTCTCCATAGACAACTTTTTGCTATGGAAAGCTTAGATAGTCCCTTTCCTCAGGGGACATCAGCTCTTTGGCTATGTCGACGGAACGATCTCTGCTCCTCCTCCCACTCTCAATAATGCTTCCAACCCTGAATATGAGCGCTGGGTTCTTCAAGATCAATTTTTCGGTCCTAAACTCCTCCTTAACAGACACTGTCTTAGCTCAGGTCCTTCAGTGTACCACCTTGTCTTAAATCCGGTATGCTCTTCATAATCAATATGCAACACGCTCTTCTGCTCATTTAATCCAAACACAACTTCAGTTGGCTACTTTGAAAAGGGCTCAGAATCAATAACCGAATACTTCAACAAAGCAAAAAATCTTTCAGCTTCTTTGAGTGCCGCTGGTCATCCCCTTTCTCCAACCCAGTTCTCTGCCTTTTTGCTTGCTGGTTTAGGCTCTGAATATGAGTTGGTGGTTACCTCTATAGCCATTCGACCAGATTCTCTGTCCTCTCATCAAATATATAGCTATATGTTAAACCATGAGTCCTGGTTGACTCATCAGTCTCACTCTCTTCTCTCTGGTTCCTCCTTTTCGGGCCATTCCCTTGCTGCGCATGCCACCAGTAGACCACCCACACCCTCTAACTTCTATAGAGGCAGAAACACTTCTAGACGTGGGGGTCATCGAATGTGTGGCTCTGGTCGAGGTCCTCAGAATTTTTTCTCCACCTGTCTTGACTCTCGTCCCACATGTCAAGTTTGTCATAAATCTAGACATTCGGCCATTTCTTGTTACCACAGATTCGACCACTGCTACCAAACTTCACCTCCTTTATCCTTCATTGCAAATTATTCTTCTCTCCCTAACTCGGTTTTTCCCTCGGCTCATTGGTTTCCAAACATTGTGGCTACCAATCACTTTACTTCAGACTTTGCTAATCTCAACATAGACATTACGCCATAGCATAGCCCTGAACAAGTCACTATTAAAGATGGCTCTACGCTTCCAATCCAAAATATTGGCACTGCTCAACTTCAATCTTCTTCTGGCAATTATCTTCTTACTAAATTATTGCATGTTCCATCAATTACAAAAAAAAATTACTTTATGTACGTCAATTTTGTCTTGATAATTATGTTTTCTTTGAGTTTCACTCTTCATGTTTCTTTGTGAAGGATTTACAAACCCAGGAGGCACTTCTTCAGGGACCTGTTAAAGATGGCCTTTATGTACTTCCACTGGATCCTGCAACTTCATCTGCACCATCCACTTCCTCCCCTCAAGCTTTTCTTGGTGAGCATACCTTTATTCCTCTATGGCACGCTCGTCTTGGTCATCTATCACCCCAGGTTACATCCTTCACACTTAAGCAGTTTCAACTTCCAGTTCACACTAAAGTTGGCTCTCACACCTGTGATGCGTGTTATCTACTAATAGTTGTCGCTTTTATTTTTCTATTGTAGACGATTACTCAAAATATGTTTGGCTTTTTCCACTTTAGACTAAATCAAATGTGTCAACTATCTTTTTAGCTTTTTTACAATATGTCAGCAGTACCTTTTCTACAAATGTCATCTCTGTTCAATCAGACTAGGGGGAGAATTTCGACCTCTTTAGTCTTTGCTTAAATCATGTGGAATTTCGCTTCGTCTCACGTGTCCTTACTCTCATAAACAAAATGAGTCTGTTGAGAGAAGACATCATCATATTGTAGAAACAGAACTCACTCTTCTTGCACATACCTCCGTCCCAAACAAATATTGGTCAGAGGCTTTTCAGACAGCAGTCTTTCTAATTAATAGAATGCCCACTACTGTCCTCAATCACAAATCTCTTTTTCAAACTCTCTTTAATCAAAGCCCTGATTATAATTTTTTAAGAGTGTTTCGTGTTGCTTGTTGGCCTAAACTTAGGTCATTTAATCGACATAAAATGGATCAACGATCCCAACTTTGTGTTTTCATGGGATATAGCCTACATCACAAAGGCTATTTTTGCCTTCATCTCCCTACGGGCCGTACTTACATCTCAAGAGATGTTAAGTTTGATGAACAAAATTACCCATTTACGGCTCCAACCAGTCCTGCTACGTCTAACACTCAATCTGGGCCCATTCTCACTTCTTTTCCACCACTGAATCCTCTCATCTCTCAGCCCACCAACATAAACTCTAACTCACCACTCACGGACCCAAGCCCATCACTCGTCTCTCTCAGCCCCACCAACTCAAGCCATTCCCAGACACTTCATCCACCCCTCGATTCAAACCCTAGCTCTCCTGATTCCTCCTCACAGCCGTCTTCACCTTCATCAGGTTCAACTCCGAATCCCCCTCATCTCTCCATTTCTCTTCATCCAATGATTACCCGTGCCAGAAATAATGTTTACTGCCCTAAAACTCGTTCGAAGGCACCCTCCCATGGCCGAACCAACCATCTTTGTCCAACACAACTGCGTCTCCTCTCATACCCGAAGAACCAACCTCCTTTTCGGAGGCTTCAAAATTTCAAGAATGGAGAAAATCCATGGCTCCCAAATTTCAGGCCTTGTTGCAAAATAAAACGTGGGACTTGGTTCCTGCGTCTCGGTCCTACAATGTACTCGGTGCTAAATGGGTCCTTAAGTCAAAACGCAAGGCAGATGGTTCCCTTGAACGCCGCAAGGCTCGTCTTGTGGCCATTAGGTTCCATCAACAGCCCGGTCTCGACTACACAGATACATTTAGCCCCGTTGTTAAACCAGTGACCATTCGTTTGCTTTTGTCTTTTGTTGTGTCTTACAGATGGCCTTTGCACCAGTTCGATATTCAAAATGCCTTCTTGCATGGGAAACTTGAGGAAGATGTCTACATGAAACATCCTCCAGTTTTTGTCAATCCCGATCTCCCTCTTCATGTTTGTAAATTGCGAAAATCAATTTATGATTTGAAGCAAGCCCCTAGGGCTTGGTTCTCTAAATTGTCTGATTGTTTGGTTTCTCTTGGTTTTCAAGGTTCAGTCTTTAATTCCTCTCTGTTTATACTTCAGCAAAAATCTAGATGTATCTATGTTTTGATATATGTCGATGACTTCATAGTCACAGGTTCAAGCTTTGAATTTATCTCTAAGTTTATTTCTGCATTGAGCTCTTTTTTTCCTATCAAAGATTTGGGTCATTTGCATTATTTTTTGGGCATTGAAGTCACTAGAAATTTTTCTGGACTCTACTTGTCTCAATGTAAATATATATCTGATTTATTGCTTCGCACAAACATGCACAACTCGAAATTAGTTTCCACTCCATTATCTGCCATTGTAAAACTCACGGCTCTTGATGGCTAAACCTTTGAAGATCCTCAACTTTACCGCAATATCATTGGGAGTCTTCAATATCTCTCATTCACTCAACCAGATATTTCGTACGCTATTAATAAAGTTTGTCAATACATGCATTATCCCGGACAACCCCACTGGCAAACCGTTAAAAGAATTCTTCACTACCTTAATTTTACAAAACACTTTGGTCTTCATTTTGCTGCCTCTTCACCTTGCAAGCTTGCAGCCTTCTCCGATGCTGATTGGGCAGGTTGCCCGGATGATCGTAAGTCTACGAGCGGATTTTGCATTTATTTTGGGTCACATTTAATTTCTTGGGGTTCAAAAAAATTACCCACCCTAGCTCGATCTTCCACTGAAGCCGAGTACAAGGTAGTAGTCAATGCTACATGTGAGGTTCTTTGGTTACAATCCCTTTTAAAAGAGCTTGGTATTTTTCTCTCTACTCCACCAACACTGTGGTGTGATAACTTAGGTGCTACTTTTCTCTCACTTAATCCTGTTTTACACTCATGTACTAAACATGTTGAGTTAGATTATCACTTTGTTCATGAGCGGGTAGCGGCCAAAACCCTTCAAGTTTCATTCATCTTAACCAAGGATCAGTTAGATGATATTTTCACCAAACCCTTGTCCTCTGCACGCTTCTCACAGCTACGATCAAGCCTCACAGTTGGACCAATGCCGCTTGACTTGTAGGGGAATATTAAGGCAAATACAGTTGTTGCCTCAAGAGAAGGACGTGCACCTACAGCTGCAGCCTCAAAAGAAAACTTATCCAATATTAAGGCAGGTACATCTGCTGCCTCACAAGGACAACGCGCACCTACAACTGTAGTAGAAAGGTTACCCTCTGGATGACTTGCATATGCTCTGCACAAAGATGAGATGAATTCCAACAACACCTAGTAGGCTCTAGAATAAAAATATTCTAGGAATAGAATCTGGCGTGTACCATTCATTTTCATTTGGTTGTTATGAGAAAGTCTATAAATATGGACTCTGTTTTGTACCAAGGATATATGAAAAAGTGAATGGATTCTAAATGGGAAAAACCTTCTCTATGTCATTCTATCAAGCAACTGTCGTGCCTTGCTCATTTACTTAACATGTATGAATTGGGTCATTCATGATGCGTTCCACTTTTTCTCATATGTGGTGTTATGAGTACCTAATGTTATGATCAGTTCATAGTGTGAAGTGGGAAGTCGATGTGAAGATGGAAGGAAGACATAAGCAAGTCGTCTGTTAGTTAATTGTTAGTTAGTCATATGATACTCACGTGTCTGTTTAAGGGCTCAATGTACTTTTATATCCTCATTTACTTATTGAGGATTACTATAATGCCCTTACATGTAACGGTCACTAACAGTCGTAGTCTTCTATAAATACTGAAGCCTTTTCCTTTGTATGGCACTGAAAAAGTTTAATAAAGAATTCTTGGAGGTTTCTAATCCCTCGAAAATCAGTGGTTTATTTTTTGTGTTTGTTCTCTAGTTTGTTGCTACAGTTGGCATCAGAGCCCTTCGCAATTTGGGCAAGATTTTTTTTCGCAATACCAGAAGGCACATGGTTTAAAGACTTAGAGAAGATGGTTCTTGGGTTAAAGCAACATCAAGAACTGCAAGAGAAGAGAGTTGCAGATCATCAAAGTGCTTGGAGGGTCTGAATTCAAAGATGGATCTTTTGTTGGAAGCTGTGAATGGAGGAAAAAATGCTCAAAATGGGAATGACAAGAATGGTGATGGGGTTCTACTGAAAACTCAACTATGACTTCTGGAATGCAATTTCGAAGTATTAAGTTGGATTTTTCAAGATTTGATGGTCACAACCCAACTGGATGGCTCTAAAAGACAAATATTATTTTGCCTTATATCCCATTTCGGATGGATAGAAGATATTGATGGCCTCATTCTATTTGGATGGGAATGCATTAGTCTGGTTTCAAGATGCTAAGGAAACTGGTTCTTTCACCACTTGGAATTCTTTTGTTGAATCAGTTCAGTTAAGGTTTGGAAGCTCTTCTTACGATGACCCTATGGAGGCAATTACAAGCTCAGTTTGAAGTCCTTTCAAATAGATTGAAAGGTTTGTCTGATAATTATAAGCTCTCTTGTTTCTTAAGTGGCCTTAGAGACAAGATACGATTGCCTATGAGAATGTTGCACCCTAAAACTTTGAATATTGCCTTTGGATTAGCCAAGATCCAAGAGGAGTACATTACTAGTACTAGGGGAAACAACAGATTCCAGTCTTCTTTTGTTTCTGTTCCAGGGGAGGGCAACAATTCAGTTCTTGGTAATTCTGTGAGAAAAGAGGGTTTCTCTGGACCAAGGAATAATGGCTCCAAACCCTCAATTCTATTTCAGAGATTGACACCAATAGAGATGAAAGAAAGAAGAGACAGATGGGTGTATTAATTTTGTGAGGATAAATGGTAGCCTGGTCACAAGTGTACTAAGACCAAGCTGTTTGAAATGGAAGGTTTGGAATGGTTACAAGAAGTTGAGAGGGAAGGGGTGATCAACAAGATTCTCATGGAAATAATGAAGTTGTTGGGATTGGGATAGAAATTGAGGTGCCTAAGATTTCACTACATGCAATTGCAAGATGCTTGAGCCCCGAGAACTATGAGAGTTAGTGGCAAGGTTAAAGACTACTCAATGATAGTTCTTGTTGACACTGGCAGTACACATAACTTCCTTGACCTTATGATAGCAAGGAAAGTGGGATTAGATGTCAAGCAAAGTGGAAAGATTGAAATGAGGGTTGCCAATGGTGAAAGGATTGATGGTGCAGGTCTAGTCCAGAATATACAGTTTTAGATGCAAGGCCACCATTTTAGCACTGATCTTTTCTTGCTACCTTTAAGAGGATGTGATGTGGTGGTTTGTATGCAATGGTTACGAACTTTAGGTCCTATTTTGTGGGATTTTACTAATCTTACAATGACTTTTAACCATGCTAAGAGTTCTGTGACACTTAGAGGCTTGAGTTCCAGCAAGTCTGAAATTGTTGAAGATGTTCAGATTTGCCAATTAACTATTGTGGAGAGGAAAGGAATGCTCCTTCAGATTGTTGCCAAGGAGACAACCCAAGAGGTGGGCACATATGCTGCTAATGTTGAGGCAGTACTGGCTAGATTTGACATTGTCTTTGCCGAGCCAAAGGGGTTGCCTCCAATAAGAGCTAAAGATCATCAGATTACTCTTAAAGAGGGGACCATGCCAATATCTGTTCGACCTTACAAGTATCCCTTCTTCCAAAAATCTAAAATAGAAAAAATAGTTAAGGAATTATTGGATGTAGGAGTGATAAGGAGTAGTCAATCCCCATTTTCTTCACCTGTTCTTTTGGTGAGAAAATCTGATTGTTTAGGGCGGATTAAATAGGGAAACAATTAAACATAAATTCTCTATCCCTGTAATTGATGAACTTTTGGATTAATTACATGGAGCCCCAATTGTTTCCAAGCTTCATCTTAGATCTGGGTACCACCAGATTCGTGCGAGGGAGGGGGATATTGAAAAAGCTACATTTAGCAATCATCAAGGGCAGTAGGAATTTCTTGTTATGCCTTTTGGCTTAACCAATGCCCCAGCCACTTTCCAGTCCTTAATGAATGAGTTGTTCCAACCCTTTTTGAGCAAGTTTGTTATTGTTTTTTTTTTTATATATATATAATATACTGATATATAGTAAATCTAAAGAAGAATATTTAGAACATCTTTCTTTGGTATTGGATACTTTAGCAAAGAATACTCTTTTTGCCAAAAAGAGTAACTGTAAATTTGCTTGTGGGGAGATTGAATATCTAGGACATTTGGTCTCTAAAAAGGGTGTAAAAGCAGATCCAGCAAAGATCAAGGCAATGCTCAATTGGCCCTTACCAAAATCCCTTAAGTCATTAAGAGGATTTCTTGGTTTGATGGGTTATTATAGAAAGTTTGTAAAAGGGTATGGCTCAATTGCTGCACCATTGACTAATTTATTGAAGAAAGATGCATTTGTTTGGAGGGATGAAGCTATTAAAGCCTTTGAAGAACTAAAGAAGGATGTGACAAACCCACCTGTCCTGGCTTTGCCAGATTTTTCAAAGCCATTCTAGTTGGAATGTGATGCTTCTGGTAGAGGGATTGGTGTTGTCTTAAGTCTGGAAGGGAGGCCCTTGGTATTCTTGAATCATGTTTTGAAGGGAAAAGCATTGGACCTCTCTACATATGAAAAAGAGTTCCTTGCAATTGTGTTGGCTGTGAAGAAATGGAGGCCATACCTGTTGGGAGCTGTGTTTGTAATAAAAACAGATCAACAAAGTCTGAAGTTTCTATTAGAACAGAAAATAGGAACACCATCTCAACAAAAATGGATTACCAAGTTGCTTGGTTATGATTTTACGATTGAATATAAGCATGGAAAGGACAATGTGGTAGCAGATAGCCTTTCTAGAAGAGAAGAAGCGGAGGAAGGAGCTATTCAGCTGTTGGCTATCACAGTTCTTGATCCACTATGGATAGAGCAGTTGCGACAATCTTATCTGAAAGATGAAGAAATTTGTAAAAAGTTACAAGAGGGCAAACTTTCTGATATGAAGTTTGAAGTGAAAAATGGTTTGTTATTCAAAAAATGGAGGTTGTTTTTGTCATTTTCATCACCTATGAAGGGGCAAGTGCTGTAGTTTATACACAGTAGTGCCTTTGGGGGACATTTTGGTTATTAGAAATCACTGCATAGAGCAAGGGCATATTTTATATGGAGTGGTATGAGAAGAGACATAAAGAAATTTATAAGGGAATTTCAAGTTTGTCAGAGATGCAAGACAGAAAACTTACAACCTGCTGGGTTATTGTAGCTTTTGCCTATCCCTAGCAAATCTTGGACTGACATCTCCATGGATTTTATTGATTCCTTACCATGTTCAAAAGGTTTTTCAGTTATTTTAGTGGTAGTAGATAGACTCACAAAATATGTACATTTCTTACCTCTGTCTCATCCTTATACAGCTGTATCTATGGCTGCTATATTCATATCTCAAGTATTCGAGTTACATGGTATGCCATGCACCATTGTAATTGATAGGGATGTAGTTTTCACAAGTAGTTTCTAGAAAGAGATATTTAAATTACAAGGAACTAGATTTTTACATCTGCCTATCATCCACAATCAGATGGGTAGACTAAAGTGTTAATAAATGAGTGCAACAATATCTAAGATGTTTTGTCAGTGAGAGACCAAAACAGTGGGTGCATTGGCTTCCTTCGGCTGAAGGGTGGTACAATACCTTAGTCCACTCATCAACTAAAATGACACCATTTGAGGCATTATATGGTGTCCCTCCTCCAACCTTAATTCAATATGTTGATGGTACTACTCAGAATGAAGCTGTGGGCAAAGAATTATAGTCAAGAGATAAGATACTATGTTTGTTGAAAAAGAACTTAATGGCTGCACAGGTTGCTATGAAACAGCAATATGATTAGCATCACACTCAAAGGAAGTTTCAAGTGGGTGATTTAGTTTATTTGAAGAAGCATAAGTATAAGCAACAGACAGTTAGTCAAGCCAGTAGATCCAAGCGAGCTGCCAGATACTATGGTCCTTTCAAGATTTTGGAATGCATTAGAGAGGTAGCTTACAGGCTTGAGTTGCCACCAAGTTCATCAATTCATCCAATATTTCATGTCCCGAGGTTGAGGAAATATATTGGACCTAATTCTCAGATTTCTCCTGTGTTACCATTGGTTGATTCTCATGGGAATTTCAAGGGGGAACTAGAAGCTATACTTGACAAATGAATGACTCCTGTGGATAACATACCTTTTATCGAGTTATTGGTGAAATGGCATGGGCTAGCTGAGGAAAATTCAACTTGGGAACCTGTAAAACAGTTGAGGGCCGTTATCCTGACCTTGTAGGCAAGGTCTTTTGAAGAGGAGGGCAGTTGTTATGATCAGCTCATAGCATGAAGTGGGAAGTCGATGTGAAGATGGAAGGAAGATATAAGCAAGGCGTCTGTTAGTTAATTGGTAGTTACTCATATGATACTCACGTGTCTGTTTAAGGGCTCAATGTACTTTTATATCCTTATTTACTTATTGAGGATTACAATAATGCCCTTACATGTAACTATCACTAACAGTCGTAGTCTTCTATAAATACAAAAGTCTTTTCCTTTGTATGGCATTGAAAAAGTTTAATAAAGAATTCTTGGAGGTTTCTAATCCCTCGAAGATTAGTGATTTATTTTTTGTGTTTGTTCTATAGTCTATTGCTACATGGTACTGAAATTACCGAAATTCATAAAATAGGCATGGATGAAGGAGTAATTATCCTCCTGAATTAACAAGTCTACAATACCAATTGTGTGGTTATGGTAATTGATTTGGCTTATGTACATAGTATATTCGACCAAAGAATGATAATGACGTATGTTTCTTCTCATCACATGAGGGCTCGTGCCTTTGGTGGATGGCCTACAAGTCGAAATGGATAGCTTATCTTGAGGATATTGCCACAGGAAGATGGAGCATGATGCATTTTTTGGTACAAGCCATACAGGGAGAAGGAGCTAGCAATCATCAACCCAGATAGTGGCTTGAGCGTAGATACGGGGGCCTTACGTTCATCCATAGCATTAAATAATAAATTAAATGTAAATCAAAGATAGACATGACTATAAAGGCCCATACCTGGAGGTCTAGGGAGTTAGTTTTTTTTTTTAGGAAATACCCTTCTGTCATTCCATTATAAAAGTGATAAGATACAAGGAGGAGCTTCCTCCAAGGTTACAATTAAATCCGAAATGGTAAGAGCATCTTTTGCAAGTAAGTGGGCTATATGGTTGCCATTTCTCCTAACATGAAAAACCTCCCATATGCAATCCAAGGCCCAATCCTAGTTTAACAGCCTGTAGAGATCCATATGCTTCAGCTAATAAGGGGTCAAGAAAAAACTGTTTCCACTGCCTCATTGTGGCAATGATCTGACTAGCATAGTCCCTAATGACAACTCCTATACTAATCAATCCATTGGCCTTATCCACTGCACCATCCCAGTTAATTTTAAACCAAGTAGATTTTGGGGGGGGGCTTCCACACAGCCTCTGAGGACCAGACCTGGATGGCTCTGTTGTTGTTTTTAGGATCAGTGTCCACCTTTGCCATCAAGTCTAACAGAATTCTAGCCTCTCTAACAATGGAATTAGGGTGAGTAAAGTCCTTATTAAAAATGAAAGCATTCCTTCTCCACCACAGTTTTCTTGCCACCACCACAAACTCTTGCAATTCTTCGGCATTTAAGGCCATAACTAGTGACTCGAAAATAGCATAGGGGCTGAGGTAGAGCACATTTATGAAGCCTTTTAGAGCATTGTCCCCATGCATCCATTGCTGCCTCATAGCTCCATAAGGCATGAAAGACACTCTCTTCTTCTTTGCAACAAATGGGGCATAGTGGATCATTCACCACTTTCTTTTTGAACAAATTGGATTGAGTGGGGAGACTTTATCACTAGTTGTTACATGAAGTTGCCATATTTTGTTCCAAACATCTTTAAACTTGTTGCTTGCAGAAACTTGGCCTTGAGTTGTCACCTCCCTTGATTTCTCCATGTGGTATGCACTCCTTACTGAGAAGGAGTCATCTTTGGTGCCATGCCATATGATTCTGTCCACAGTGTTCATAGTGCTAATAGGGGATTTCAAGATCGATTTAGCTTCCCCTTCCTAAAAAATGTCTTGTACCATGACTGTCTTCCACAACTTAGTCTTAGGGTCAATCAGTTTTACAACAATTGCATTCCCATCTAGAGTCTTGACTGGACTTATGACCTTGCTGGGATTAGAGTAGACTAGCCACTTGTCTTTCCAGATAAGAATATTAGAACCAGTTCCCACCCTCTAGAAAGAGCCAGCCCCTACAACATGTCTGGCTCCAAGAAGACTTCTCCACACAAATGAGGGTTTAGAACCCACTCTAGCTGACTGAAATGTTGAGTTAGGGAAGTATTTGGTCTTTAAAATTCTAGCAGCAAGAGAGTTAGGGTCTTGAATCAACCTCCAGCACTGCTTGGACAACATTGCCTTATTGAAACATTCAAGATCCCTAAGACCCAAACCCCCAGCTGACTTGGCTTGGCCCATTCTTTTCCAGGATATCCAGTGGATCTTGTGCTCCTTCTCTTGTTGACCCCACCAAAAGTTCTAAATGGTTCTGTTTATGGACTGTAATAGAGTGGTAAACAGCTTAAAGCACTCATTATATAGGTTGGGAGGGCTTGGATCATTGCTTTGAGGTAGATTTCCTTCCTTACCGGAGATAGAGTTTTAACTCTATGATTACTAAGCCTCATTCTGATGTTATCCAAGATACCTTTGAAAGATTTGAGCCTATTTCAACCCACCACAAATGGCAATCCTGAGTACTTTTCATAGGGCATGGCTGTCCTCATACCATCAATAGACAAGATGTATTCTTGAGTAGGTTCAGCTGTGTTCTTGCTAAAAATAATTGAGGTCTTCTTGAGGTTGAGTCTTTGGACTGATGCCATCTCATAGGTTCTTAATAGGCTTATCAACCTACTCCACTCCACTGTTGTTACCTTACAAAACAAAAGGCTATCATCTACCAAAAGAGATGAGAGACCCTTAACTGACCTCTTGCAACTGGAATCCCATGCAATAATCAGCCTTCCTCAGCTTTGCATTGCAAATTGCTCAGAGTTTTAGCACACAATATGAAGAGGTAAGGTGACAAAGGGTCACCTTGTCTTACGCCTCGAGTAGGGAGAAATTCTGTTTGAGGTTCACCATTCACAAGGAGGGCATATGAAACAGTTTCAATGCATTTCATCACTAGTTCCACCCATTGACTTCAAAACCCCAATTTGTAAAGGACATCTCTTAGAAAACTCCACTCCACTCTGTCATAGGTCTTGCTCATGTCTAACTTTAATGCCATGTAACCTTCTCTTCTTGCCAATTTACATTTCATTGTATGCAAAGCCGCAAATGCCATAATTATTAGATATTAGCCTATTGGGGACAAAAGCAGATTGAGAGGGTGAGATAATGCAAGGGAGCACCTTCTTTAATCTATTAGCTATTACTTTAGAGATGAGTTTATAAAGTACATTACAGATAGGCCTGAATTCTATCACTTTTGTAGGGGATTTCTTCTTTGAGATGAGTGCAATGAATGTGCTATTAATTTCTCCAAAGCTGCCATTTGAGTTAAGAACATTCAACACAGTTTCACACACCTAGGATCCCACGATTGGCCAGTGCTTTTGATAAAAGATTGCAGGGAAACCATCTGGTCTTGGTGAGCTTAGGCCATTCATGTGAAAAGAGCTTCTTCAACCTTCTGTTGGGAATAAGGTTTAGTCAGCATTTCATTATTTGTTACAGTCACTTGAGCCTCCAAGGATGCAATGCATTCTGTAGGATTGTGGGGATTTGGGGAAGTGAACAATTCTGCAAAGTGAACTTGGAATAAATTACTAATTCCCTGTCTTGAGCTTATTTATTGACCATGACTATCAACCAGTTTTTTAATGATGTTTGTTTTCCTTCTGTATGATGCACACTGGTGAAAGTATTTCATGTTTCTATCTCCTTCACTGAGCCATCTTTGCTTGTCTTGGCCCTTTACTTCGACTTGGTATTTTCAGCCTCAAGAATTCTATCCAACCTTCTTTGCACCTGCTTTATTTCCTCAGTTAAATTGGCCTGTGTTCTTTTCCTGTAGTCTACAGAGATGGACCATTTTTTACTGATTTCTTGCTTTGAATTGCCAAAGGTCTGCTTGCTCTATTGTGACAGCTTCTGTTTATAGTTTTTAAGGCCCTCAAAAGTGAGTTGCATTTTGTTTCCAGCCAACCTAGGTATCCTCCAAGCTTCCTCCACTGTTTTAAAACATCCATATCTTAAAGACCAGCTAGCCTCAAATCGGAATGGCTTTAGGTGTCTGTTTGCAAGTGGTTGCTGTTGTTCCATAGTAATCCATATAGGATTGTTGTTTGAGTTAAGGGCAGGGAGAGTAAAAACTCTCGAGTCATTGTACAGGTCTGACCAGGCAGTATTACAAAAGGCCCTATATATCAAGCCTTTCTTTGGTGAAGGCTCCCCTTTGCCTACCATTGGACTAGGTGAATTTGCTTCCAGAGTAACCCATGTCACTGAGTCCACATCTATTCACAGCTCCTCTAAAACCCTTCGTTTGATTATAAGTCTTAGAGGTCCTCCTTATTTCTCCCCATAACTCAATATCTCATTAAAATCACCAACACACAACCATCCTGTTGAGGTTGTAGGTGTTAAGGCTTGTAGCAGTTGCCAACTTTCATGCATCTGTGCTATGTTTGGATTGCCCTAGAACCCAGTTAGGTGCCAGGGGACACCCTCCTTCATACCCTTAACTAACAGTGAGATATGACCTTGAGTATAGGACAACACTTCTACCTCTACTCCTTCTTTACATAGGAATTCAAGGCCTCTACTAGAGCCTTTCGAATTAACCACAAAATTGTGCTCAAAGTTTAATCTCCTTTTAACATATTCCACCTTTAATCACTTGCACTTTGTTTCCATTAAGAAAACAAAGGTTGGGGTCTTATTTTGCACCATGAGATGCAAATTATTCACTATTTGAGGGTTCCCAATCGGCAGTTCCAACTTAAACAACTCATTGCCTAGGGATTTAGTTTTTGTTACTTCATCTCCCAACATTAATACAATATATATACTCTATGGATCATAAAGACAACAACTCTACAACTCGCCAAAGCTCCTTTAATAAACATATCATACTTCCACAAAATTAACATCAATGAACTCCTTTTAACACATTAAAACTTTAACCAACTTCGCAAAGTCTAACAACATCGGCAAAGTTCCAAAATACTAGAGACTTTACGGGATCTAATAAATCGACAAGGTTCCAACGAAATAAATCAACAAATCCACAAAGTTTCAATAAAATACCAACATCCCAATAAACCAATCTATAAAATAAGATCAAATCTACTGAATAAAATCCTCCAATAATCATATTACCCTTAGTTACTAAATCTACTATTCTCAACTAATCCTGTCCATGCTTCCTACTTCCGATTTTCGGTTAAATTGTCAAAACTATCTAAAAATATTGAATGTAATTGGATGAGTTATCGATAACTTAATAAGAACATTCCCAATGGGTTACGTAAAATCCATATTTCTATAAAATTTCCAATGGCCTTTGTATTTTATCTATAATTTCCAGTTTACTACAGTGTTACCACTACATGTAGCGTGTACTGTTCCCAATTGTATATCATTTTTAATTCATTTCTCTTTCTGATTACTTTCTTCTCCAATGTCGAATTTCATTTTATTTCATTTCTGCCTCTTCCAGCATCTGTTTATTTCGCGCGTCTTCCCTTCCTCACAATTGGGTTCTACTCGTCTTCCATCAACCATAGTTTGCTGTTTCAAATCTCTACATTTCCAGTTCAAGCATCCCCTCGTCCGCCTGAGGTAAAGCTTCTGAAAAAAAATTTCCTCATCGCTCCTCCTTTTTCGAGTGGGTGACCAATAATTCCACAAAGTTGAGGAAGTATTACGCTAACAAATTCCAATCTTTGGGAATTTCAGTCGCTAAGGTTATTTCTTTAAATCCGATTCTAATTTTTTTAACATTTTCAGAAATTGATTCTTTCTTTTTAAAGCTGATTCTCTCTTTCTTTTTTCTCGTGGGATTTTTTTTTTTTGGCTTTAGGATGAGATATTCAGCTCATCCTTTGCAGCTGCTGTCATGTTCTTGAAGGTCGGTAGTTTTTCTAGAGGAAAAAAGGATTTTTGCTGCTTCTTTTCACTTATTTATTTTCCTTTCTGAATACCCATTTATGTACCACAAAATAGAGAGAGAGAGAGAGAGAGAGAGAGAGAGAGAGAGAGAGAGAGAGAGAGAGAGAGTTGTTTAATTGACTGGAGAATCAGTAGCCTACAATGCCACTTAAACTATTTAGAATGACATACTACCCATCCAAAGAAACATATCCTAGTACCATTGTCTAGTAAAACTGCATGGGTTGTGGTGGTCTAAAGGAACTAGTATTTCTCAATCTCCTATCAAAAAAAAAAAAAAAGGTATTTCTCATTCCATACCTTATTGTTACAAAATATTGGAAGGGACTGTATGTGGAACCATTAGTTCCTTTTGCAGGTTTATGCGATAGGTGGGGAGGCTATCTTGGAAGAGCTAGCTTGTTGGGTATAAAGGTCTTGGTGGCACGGTAATATAAAGGTCTTGGTGAACTTATAGATAAGATACATAACCAAAAAATCTAATTGCACTCGAGTCTTTATTCAAAAAATGAGGTAATTTTAAGGCCAGTCCATAGTTTTGGCAATTGGCATTCCAGTTGGCTGGTCTGCTCTGGTTACTAAAAGAACGGGTTTTCCTTCGTGCCATTGTGGAGGAAACACTTGATTTGAAGCTTTTCTCAAAAATAGGAATGTTGATGAAATCAAGATATTGCAGGAAGATGGCAAAAAGACAGCACAATGGAAAACTAATTGCCTCTTTGAACACGATAAGACAGTAATGTAACATATTGCCCATCATGTTCCGTCGGAAAAACTCCTATCCTAGTTTGGAGCTGTTGTGTTTGGTATAGACCTCTATAAACTTTGTTGACTCTTTGAAATAAGTAATGAAAGCATTCTGCAGAAATATAAATATTTTCCCGACAAGATTGTCTTTCTGTAACATTTTGAAGCTCAAACGTCGGTCATTTTCTGCAGTTATTTAATCCTAATGATATGTGTGTATTTCCATTTGGCTTCTAAGCCATTTTCATCTCGAATACTGGTGCAAGTCATCCTTCATCAACAAAGGGGCCAGGGCTTTCTGATGCTCTGTTGGATGAACTAAAAACCAATGGCCTTTCGATTTTTGGAAATGTCATAACCAACTTTACATTCAATATCTCAGGCTCTCAATGGAATTCTCATGGTCATTATTTCCACCACAAATTTGTTTACCTATAAAAAAATTATTTCTACTACAAAATTTTGAACTTAAGATTTTGATTAGATATGTAAGATTTCATGTAACAGGTTGCTTACTGCTCTGTTTAAAAGATTCATGTTTTCAACTGGCAGGTATGGAACCCTTTGCATACGTGAGAATCCTGGATGCCTTTTTATTGCAAGAATGGCCTGGTATATTTTTTTTTTCTCACTTTCAATTTTTATTTTATTTGGCCAAGTTTGCAAGTGGACGGTTTTCTTCATTATTATTAAACTTGCAGGTGCAGGGTGTAGTTGCTATGTGTGTTGCTGCTATGTTTGCATCAACCGAGAAGCAGCCTACTGTAGTTGGAAAACCATCAACCTTCGGCAAGCTCTCTAAAATGAATATTCTTTCACAATTATCTTGAGAATATACTTTTAAAATTATCGAAAATGAATATTCTTGTAATTATTTTGAGAATATTCTCATAATATAATCTCTCTTTTTTTTTTATATTTTGAATCAATTTAAATTTTGGTTTGGCTTATAAATTGGATTAATTTAGAATATGACATAATTATATAGGTAGATATTGCAAATATAAAAAGATATGAAGATATTTTTTTTATAAGTATAAAAGATATAAGGATATCATTGATAGTTATAGAAAATATTTGAAATGAATAAAAAATATTAAAAATATAATATTTAAATGATATAGCGAAAATTATATAAGTAAGTTGTTGTATGATATATTGTAAAAGTTAGTATATAAAATAGAAAAAATAGATTTTGGTGATGTATTTTATAGGATAGGATAAAGAAACTATTAGGAATGCTCTAAGTAATGAACATATACTAGCATGCAAACATGAGCCAGTACATAATACAAAACAAAGCAGATTGTCAAATTTTCATGGCAAACTTCAGAAAACATTTATTTACAACAATAAAACATAAAAAAGCATAACAACATCATTTGGCATAAACATAACTGAACAACATCATAACAAATTCCATATTTAACACCCGTGGTAAAATTATGCAAACACCAGTGGCTAGCCAAGCAGAAACAAAATGTGCATCTTCTCCTTATTATTCTTGGAACCCCAAGTGAGCATATAGGAAAGACCACATAGAAAATCACTTTGTTTCCAAAGTGGGTGCACCAGAAACAGAGATGTTGGTACAATCATTATAGCAGAAATCACAGTTTTACACCCGTGGTAAGGTCGATCGGTACAGAAGTAGAAACACAGACTCATGCCAGAGGTTTTAATATGCAACATTTCATATCAAAACAAAGTGCTGAACAAATACAGATCACATAATTGTATACAAAATTTTAGATTTTAGATTCGCTCTTTTTATACAGTTAAGAACAAAGTGACAAAAATGCTCATGTCTACACCAGTCATGGTAGAAAATCTTTCAGTACATGTCCAGATAACAAGAAATGCAGAAAAATATGCAAGTTTTCACAAAAATCAAACTCAGTCAAGGTTTAGGCAAAGTCTAACATAGGAGCACCTCATACCAAACTCTCCTGGTGTATTGTCTAAATCTTGAGCCTTAACTCTAGTAATATCAACACCTAAGCTAGAAAATATTCATTGACATATTAACAACATACACAAACACAAAATCAATCCAACTAATAGCAATTACACGATCCTAACGATAGATTAATGCAAGCCCATAATTAGTAATTACTTCATCATGTACCCGTCAAACAAAACAATCGCATTTTCAAACTAACCAACTTACTCCCAACATGTCAAATAAGCACAAACAGCCTACAATATCAACTCAAACAACCACACTATCGCGTCATCTCCGCCCACCAACTACCGACATGTCAAGCAACAAACATCTCACAGACCAACAGTAACTCCCCACGTCATAGACAATCCAAATGGCAACCTAAACCAGCACAATTTGTGTTCATCCCTTCCTACTCCCCAACATTACAGTCACAAAGATTTTCCAAACAGTAACCCCCAACAATTCACACAGCCTTCAAGTTCAATCATTTAAACATAATTCATAAAAAAAAAAAAAAAAAAATCCAACAACAACCAATCATTCATATCACACATGTAACAGTACAAAATGGGCCTAATAATCTAATTTCATACCTAATCTCGAGTGATGGCCTATGGAATTCGAGAGCGAAGTAGTCCAAGGACGTAACTACTACCATGTGAACTAGCACAATGACATCAAAACCTGAGTTCACACAGTGGGCTATTACATGGCAGTGGGGCTAAAATTGGACAAAGGCATTACCTCGGCAGCACTTCGAATAAAGGCTGTGCAATACCATTGCTTCCACTGGTCACAATGGCAGCACTAAAAGAGGGGACAATCTTGGACGTTGAGAGTGTAAGAGCAAATGAGATGTAATAGCCTCCTAGAAATTCAATAGTGGAATTTTTATAGACTTTAGGAATCTCGTGAAAACCCCGTAAGTTTTCACGAATCAACCAATCACATAGGTTTTAGTCTGTCAGCGTAGTTAGTGTTATCACTCACTATAGTACCAGAAGCGCGATTTTTATTCTTTGTGATAGTTAGAAGTGTCAGAATGCGTTATAATCTATACCATTAGACTCAGTTGATTATTTAAGAATTTATAATACAATAATCCTATTTTGATATTTTTGTACGAAACACTTGTTTGAAACTGTGTTTTTATTTTTAGGGGCACTTCGGGGTTGAATTTCGATAAACTAATTTTACTGTTAGGTTTGTGTGAATATTTAGGATATTACAATGCAAATTTTATTGTTCACTTTTTTGGAGTGGATAGTAACCTAGATAAGTGCAACAAGTGTAGTGTTTTCAAAAGCACAGTGTGGAATGTCCAAATTAGGTTAGAGATGTTTTATTTGGACACTTGGAAAAATCTTAGCCACACATGGTGAATAGTATTAGACACTTGGCACCAAGAGGAACTATTAGATAGATTGTGAATGAATCAATGTGTGAGATCATGCCACTTAAGCAAAACCCTATTCCACCCGACCAACCAAATTGTGCCAAACCAAAGAGGGTTTCCACCCTTGTAAAACCCTATACGGTTGGAATCCAACTGAAACCCCAAAAGTATGGTTGAAATCAAAACCCTAAACAGTTTTCTCCAAACCCTAACTGAATCGGTTTCTAGCATTGTGTTTAATCACTAGATTAACTCACTTCCACATGCTATTAATCCTTCAAGTTCATGTTATGACATCAGTATCCAACCTTTTAAATCTTGAAAATTTAATTGGGCCAAGAAAAATTGGATTTAAACTTGATAGCATCCCAAACCCTCTTTAAATCCCAAATTGATGCTCATTCGGTTAAGGCCCATTAAGGCCCACGAATTTGGCTACCTTGGCATTACTTCTTAGCTAAGTATTCCACCCCCACATGGCTGACCAGCTCTGCACAAGAAATCCCTAGCTTGTACTTGAAGTAATGGCTAGAAGCCACCTCACTCTTCTCCTTTTACAAGGCACCTTGGAGAGAAATAGCTTGGGATATTTTTGTTGACTGATTTGTGCTGTCAAGACCAACGCTCAAGCTCACTATCCACCCTATCATCATCCCTCACTTGTGTAAGAAATCTTGCAGCCCATTTCACACTCATTACATCCCTTTGTCCCACTTTTCTTAGAAAGAAAACAAAAGACTCTTTCAGACAGCTTTTCTGAGTCCCTTTGTACACCTATTTTGAAGCTCTTAAGTGTTTTCTCACAAAATTCCCTTCATAAAAGTTGTTCCTTTGTTAGTATAATTTACTTGGTTATCTTGTTTGTTCCATTTTAAGGTCATTTGTTTAGCCAAAAGTTGTTTTAACCCCACAAAGTTTACTCTGAGCGATAAACTGGAGAGTGTGTTATATTTTAGAATTTTTGACCAAGCTAATGGACAAATTTTGTTCCAAAATTTTTATGAAGTATTTTTAACATGTGTAAATGATTATTGGTTGATGATTTGTTGCATGATTAAAGTGTTTGATGAAAAATTTTCTTGAATATAAAAACATAGAAACTGGAAGAAGAAAGACAATTTTTGTTGTAAGAAAGTTTAGATCTTTTGTGGTTTAATCTGATTCCAATGGCTTTGATATTTTTATTTGAGAATCCTAAGTCTCTTATATATATATATATATATATTATGATGTTATTTTGAAAATATTTGATGTTAGTTTCAAATATATGCATTTTTATGCAAGAGGATATTCGGTTAGGCCAAAGGATTGATGGTTTTGGCTAGATCCATATTTTAGGACACCTTTTTAAACCATGTGATATTTTGGTTTGAAACTCTAGTCTTTTCAAGCTATGGATCAAGTGGTTGATCAAAACTAGTAAGAAACAATTTCTGTTTTGGACTTAGTGGGAAGCTGAAAACTTCAAATGTTGTTTTGGTGATTTTGGTGACTTTTTTTTTATAATTCAAAACATGGTTGTTCTTAGGATTATGTTATGAAGATATTAGAAGAAAATTTTGATTTGCTCATGAGTTTTGAAATTGAAAGAATTGCAACAAAAATCATGAGGAATAACCTATGATGTTTCGACCCTATGAGATTTATCATAGTTTTTTTTTTTTTTTTCAAAGTGGATATTTGAGTTTAGTACAAAATTTATATGAGCTATATAAATTTTGGTAATTTTTTGAGTTAGAATGTAAAATCCTTAAGTTAGGAGTAAAATGGTCATTTTTCCACATGTAGAGGATAAAATGGTAATTTTACTCTAAGTTAGTATTTTTTTTTCCCATGTTTCTACTTGTTAGTGGTAAAGTTTCTAACTTTTAGAATCACTAACTACAGTTCCTCGTGTTCGCACTTGAATTCTCATATAACGTGAATATCGAAGTAAGTTAGCTTTTAACTTACTATCAGTTTACTGTGTATGTGTGATGGATAAATGAACTATAATTCATGTATGTATGCTATCATATATGATATGCCATGCCATGTCATTATATAATCATCTGTTACATATGATTTATTCTGTCATGAAATACTTATATGTTACACAATATATTCTATCGCATATTGCTATATGTTGCAAGTATGTCATGTTACGTTATGACATATGTTACACGTATGCCATGTCACGAAATATTCATTGTTACACCATGCCATATTATGAAATGTTGTTTATTACATGTTATGTCATGTTACAAAATATTGTCTATTACATGTTCTGTCATGCTACAAAATATTTTCTGTCAAGTACATAATATCTTTCGACTTATGTTCATGTCATGTTACGCTACGTCAGGACTTCTGTCTTTTCATATTCATGTTACATTTCATCTTGAGTACAGTTTATGTATCTCGGAAACAAACTTTCAAGTCAGTCATGCCTAGGATACTCGTGATGTATCCATTATGTTTTGTGATTTATATAGTTTCTAGTATGAGCACCCTTCTGCGTAGATGAAGAAGACGATATCTCTAGAGTCTCCAAGATGATGGTAAAGGAACCACCCCCTGTTGAGAAGTCCCACATGGTTTAGGGACAAACTCATCCTAGGCTTTATAAGGAGTTACCCAACTCCTCCTATTAGGCCTTTTATGGGAAGAAATTAGCGTCTCTATATGATATCAGAGCCAGGTTAATCTATGACCAATGATGGGCTCTTACGACCTACCCACTATGATGGTACCGGAAATACCGGCCCATACGTGACAAGGCATATTGAGAATTCCCACATGGCTTAGGAACAAACTCATCCTGGTCTTTATAAGGAGTTACCCCACTCCTCCTGTTAGGCCTTTTATGGGGAGAAATAGGTGTCTCTATATGGTATCAGAGCAGGTTAACCTATGACCGATGATAGACTTCTACGATCTACCCACGATGATGGTACTGAAAATACCGGCCCACACGTTAGGGGGCGTATTGAGAAGTCTCACAAGGCTTATGGACAAACTCATCCTGGGCTTTATAAGGAATTACTCCACTCCTCCTATTAAGCCTTTTATGGGGAGAAATAAGTGTTTCTAATCCCCCCTTAAGAAGTCTTCTAGAAGTCATCTAGGAGTCGATGGTGTCTGTAGGGAGGTTTGTTTTTATTGAGGCCTTGGGAATGGTTGATCTCTTGCCAACTTTATATAATTTTCACCTTTATGTGTCTAACTTAACTTCTTGTGCTTTATCACTTCCTTAAGCTTTTATCTTATCTTTTCTTGTCTTCCTTTAGCTTTAAATGATCCTTTCCTAGTGGGCTGAGTCTGGCCAATTTTGTTATCAACAGATTCCCACAATTTTTAAGATTGACTTGTCCAATAAGAGAGCTAGCCTTCGAAATCTTCCAATTAATCAAAATTTAGATTATCCATGGAAACTACATGCAAATGAACACTAGGAACTTGTCCTTGGTTTTTCCTCGATACACGAGGCAACAAAGATCTTTGAAGGTGGACCTTGAGGAGATATGTAAATCCAGGTAGGGCCAATGAGGATTGCCCTCTAGGATGCTTGCTTTTCTGAACTTATGTAGGATAACTAAGCGTGTTTGTAGTTGTGTGTAGGGCTGTAAACAAGCCAAGCTCGAGTGAGCATGGGGTGCTCGAGCTCAGCTCGTTCACTACTCGAGTTGAGCTTGGGCTCAACTCATTTGTCAGCCGAGCCTATGAGAACGTCTGAGCTTGGCCAGTGTACATGTACTGCACTCAGTTCTGTTAACGAGCCGAGCCCAAGCTCGACCTGAGCTCGGCTCTTTAATGCAAAATTTTAAAACTACAATTAATAATATAAAATTAAAATAAATGCATCAGTAAAATAACACATTAAATACAAATTTGCATCTTGAAGCCTTCAAGAGTATTATGGCTATGGTATATTAAATGACATTTTACATCCTAATGGAACAAGGAAATCAAAAAATACTTTACAACAAGAAATAAAGAAATAAGATACATTAAACTTCAAAACAAAAAATGGGCTGTAAAATCAGAGAAGTTCTCAGTCTTCATGAATGGAGTCAGAAATCTTGACATTGTTGCCCTGCATACACTAATACACTAAAAACTTTAAGCTTATTTTTAATCCCTTGCTCAAGTACTGTTAACTTAGTAATATTGTCAAGGGATGTTTGACAAGAAATGCAAAACTTAATTTGCCTAAAAAATCAATGTCATATATCTAAAATAGTTACAAATTACAATTATACACGCAATCTTAGAAATAAATATGTGCATCAGGGATTCAAACAAGTTGCAATCTGAAATCACCATGACAGAAGTCAGCAAGTTCCCAAAATTAAATAGAAATATGTGTATCAGGGATTCAGACAAGTTACCAACTACAGTTACCAAATAAAGTTACCAAATGTAGTTACCAAAACAGTGAGTATACAATAGGCAATAGGTATGACTCATATCAGCCAGACAACAAACTGTGAAGCAGACAACTGCAATAGGCATAGACTAATACAACATGCAGTTACCAGCCAAAAAAACAATCGAATATGCCAACCAGCAGGCAACAGTATACAATACTCAATAGGCTTACACTAATACCACAGGCAGTTACCAAAGAAGTTACAAGTTTATTAACAAATTCACAACAAGTTACCAAAGTTCAACAAAATCAGCCAGACAAAATTAGTCAGACAACTATAATTATCAAAACAAGTTCACAACAAGTTACCAAAATTCAACAAAATTAGCCAGACAACTCCAGTTACCAAACTTCAACAAAATCACAATAACAGAAAGTTACCAAACTTTTACAACATCTGAAATCACCATGATAGAAATCAGCAAGTTCCCAAAGTTAAACAAAATCACCATGACAACCTGCACATACTGATACAGTAAAAAAAAATTAACATAATTTTTTTCCCTTGCATCATTACTCAAGTACTTTTAACTTAGTAATATTGTCAAGGAATTTGGGAAGGAGTGAGTCGAAGTGTGAGTCTAGGGTTTCTCGAGAAAGTTTAAAGGAGTGAATCGAAGTGTGAGTCTGAGAGTCGAGACTTGAGAGTTGAGAATGAAATGGGTCAAAAGTGATAGTAAAGAGTCTAAAGACTTCAGTTTGTAACCTTAGGGTAATGGAATCAACGGCTTCTATAATATATTTAGGTTGATCCAACGGCCTCAGGCCCTCACAGGACCAATATAGCTCAAGTATAAAATTAAATACTATAAATCTATACTAATTTAAATATTATTCTATTTTAAAAAAATACTATAGTCTATAAATTATAATACACGTTAATTGCTATATACTATAATTTTTAAAATTAGAAAGTAGTGTCGTAAAAAAAAAAACTATATTTATTTATAGTATTTAATTATATAAAATTGTCTAACCTTATAATTTAGTACTCATAATATAATATTATAGTTATATTAATTAGTATAATATAATAATACTATTATACTAATACCGTATATTAACTACAATATGAGTATATTGATACTTAAATATTGATATCCTACGGTCTTATATTTGCATAAAATAAAAATATTATTTATGCTTGCAGTTATAACTTATAATAAATACGTATTATGTAACAATTAATACTAAACTACTACTACTAGTCACTAGAGTCACTCACTACACAATACTCAATAGAAACTAGTCTAGTATTCTAGTAGTACGAGCTTATTAATTAACAATAATAGATGTCAACACTCAACATGTATGTTACTATAGTTTATATAATCTTATGAATACAATATTACTAAAGTTTAGTGATTATTGATTAACCATATATAAAGTAATAAGATTAATAACTAGTGATAAGTTATTATTAGTACTTTATAGAATGATAGAATCATAAGTACGATGTAACTTCATAGAATATATAACGATAGAATCTAAGAATCATAAGTGATAAGTCTTTAATAATGATATTATGATAGATTAATAACATTATTGTAAAATCTTCAATAGTACTTCAAAGAATGATAGAATCATAAGTGATAAGTGATAAGTTATAAGTTAATAAGTTATGACTATAGCCTATAGCCTATAGCCTATAGCCTATAGCTTGTAAGCATAACTTTTTATATGACAATTCAATATTTGATAAGAATAAGATAAATATATCATTATGATATATTAATATTATAAATTAAATTTATAGTATATGTAGAAGAAAGGCTATAACTATAAGTCACTATAATTCTATATACATAATTAATAATACATATATAACGTTTGGTTATTATATTATATATATTGTATTAAAAATGTATAAATATATACGAGTCGGCTCAGGCACACCCCACACAGGTCCTCCACTTCTTCGGCTCGGCAAATACCCCCACGAGGTCCTCCACCTCCTCGACTTGGCGAACAACCCCACGGGGTCGTCCCCCCTCGACTAGGCAGACACCCCCACGAGGTCCTCCCCCTCAACTCGGTACAGCCCGCACGGGCCCCTTCTCTTGCTCATGGTTCTCCACGGCATCCCCTCGACTCGAGAAGAAGTATCTGCATGACAGCCCACCAGCTCGGGACAAAACCACCTTCACAGGGATCACCGGCGTGAAAATCATTTGCTCGGGAGTTGTCAAACTCAGGAGCCACCAGCCCTTCACGTTGCACCCTTCAGCTTGGGAACCTCACTTGCACGGTGCTCGGTCACACAGTTCGAACCCGCCCTTTGCATGGGTTCAGACCCGACCACTCGCCACAAACTAGTAAACTTGCAAACTCCCCACTTCCACGGGACTCGGACAATGCTGCACAAGGCGCAGGCAGTGCACCATTCGCATCGCTCGGGCGGGACTCTTTTGCACGGTTCGGACCGTATCGCACTTGCTCAGACGCAATTCCTCGGTAGCATGAGACTTGTTGGAACCCATGTTGAGTCAAGCTTGCATGTCCCATGAAATGATGTCCACAGACTCTAAAACAAAATAATAAAAAAAGAAAGAGAAAAATAGGGGCAAAGCGACAGACAGCTGCGGATAATTTTCGGCCAAGTAAAGACTGACTACAGCAACTAGAACCTTCCCGGTATTGTCTCACAAAATTAAGAAAGAGAAAAAGAAGGGCAAAGCGACAAACAGTTACGGATAATTTTTGGCCAAGCAAAGACTGACTATAGCAACTAGACACTTCCCGGTATTGTCTCACAAAATTTGTGTGAATTTATTTCTACTAATGAAATTATTTCTTATAGTGCGAAAACGTCGGTCATGTGGCCCCGCGCTCCTACGAGCTCCCCCATCCAACAAAGTCAAGTCCCTACACTCGTAAGAGGACTGGTCCCTTGACTCGCTGCGGGGTAAGACCAAGTCTCAAGACTTGCCACCGACCCCCCGTCCAACAAAGCCGAGTCCCTACACTCGCAAGAAGACGGGTCCCTTGACTTGCTGTGGCGTAAGACCAAGTCCTAGGACTTGCCACCGACCCTCGGTCCAACAAAGCCGAGTCTCTACACTCACAAGAAGACGGGTCCCTTAACTTGCTACAGGGTAAGGCCAAGTCTAAGGACTTGCCGCCAACCCCCTGTCCAATAAAGTCGAGTCCCTACACTTGCAAGTGATGGGTCCCTTGACTTCCTGTGGGGTAAGGCCCCTAAGTCTCTAGACTCACCGCCGACCCCCCCGGTCCAACAAAGTCGAATCCTTACACTAGCAAGAAGATGGGTCCCTTGACTCGATAAAATTTGAGTACACTCACAAGAAGACAGGTCCCCTGACTCGATAAACCGAGTCCTTACACTCATAAGAAGACAAGTCCCTTCACTCACTGAGGGTTAGGCCAAGCCCCCAGACTTGCCGTCGACCCCCGTCCAACAAAGCTGAGTCCTTACACTCGCAAGAAGACAGGTCCCTTAACTCGATAAAAGTTGAGTACACTGGTAAGAAGACGGGTCCCTTGATTCAATAAGACGAGTCCTTACACTCGCAAGAAGATGTGTCCCTTGACTCGTTGTAAGGTAAGGTCCCAACTCCCTGGACTTGGCACCAAGCCCCCATCCAACAAAGCCGAGTCCTTACACTCGCAAGAAGACAGGTCCCTTAACTCGATAAAAGTTGAGTACACTGGTAAGAAGACGGGTCCCTTGATTCAATAAGACGAGTCCTTACACTCGCAAGAAGATGTGTCCCTTGACTCGTTGTAAGGTAAGGTCCCAACTCCCTGGACTTGGCACCATGCCCCCATCCAACAAAGCCGAGTCCTTACACTCACAATAAGATGGGTCCCTTGACTCAATAAAAGTCGAGTACACTCACAAAAAAATGGGTCCCTTGACTCGCTGCATGGTAAGGTCCCAAATCTCCATACTTGGCACCAACCCCCCGTCCAACAAAGTCGAGTCCTTACACTCGCAAGAAGACAAGTCCCTTAACTCAAGCCACAACCGCCTTGCACAGGTAACCTTCGAGAACAAGCCGATGGGCTCGGCAACCGACTAAGGTGGACCCAGGAGGTCAACAGGCCCTCTGACCACTTTGCATGGGTTAACTCACACAAACTCCAATACTAACAACAAAATAAAGGCCTCAAATGAACATACACTATATGAATAAACGACAAACATTCGAGCTCCGCGCTCACACTCTACACGGTTGAACCCATCTCCTGTCTTATCCGAGATCCGTGGTCACACCATACATGGTCAAGCCCATCTCTCGCCCTAGACCCGCAAAAGCTGCCTACCTACACTTAATCGAGCTCATATCTTAAACCTAAATTCAAAACTATTTACTGTTTGCGCCAGAGGAACAAATGAACAGGGACCGGCCTTTGGAATTTACTTCCCTAAGTATCCGTGCAAATCAAGTCGACAACATTTTTACCTCTAAGGATTCTCAAGGTCCTTACTTACCCTTAAGAATCGCGGGATACTGTGAGGGGGAAAAACAAAGAAGCCTATACGGGCCCAGCCACCAGGCCTAGCCCACTTGGATTAGAAACTAGGGGACAAGAGGGGGACAAGGGGGATCAAGAGGTAATGGGGGTGTGGGGCTATCTAGAGGTAACGTGGGTGCGAGGGGGGACCAGGAGGTAACGTGGGTGCAAGGGTTGTCAGGGGGCACGGTTAGACACGCAAAACGAGCTTGGAAGCGCACGCGGGAAAAGGCAGTCAGATAAATAGAGGGGGTTGGGACAACTTCCAGAGGATCTTCTTCTTCCGCTTCAATTCGGCTTCTTCCTCAACAGTCGGCTCCTTCAACCTTAGAATAGAGGAGCTCCAGCGAAGGCCTCTTCACCAGTAAATTTATATACAGCCTCACCCTTGTACAGTGAGATATGAGAGACCATGAGAGACTATAAACAAGAATATTGTAGTGGATTTTTCCTCCCTAAACCCTATGGATGTAGACCTGGTGTTTAACCACGTAAATCTTGGTGTCATCTCTCTTCACTTTCTCTGCACTTATTTTTTATTTGCCGCCGCCGTACAGCCTCACCGAAACACTGTCGGGGGCTCTAAACAGCACCAAAAATGACTCTTTCTCCCCTCCCGGCCTGTTGAGTGATTTTTACCATATCAACATGGGATTTGTCCAGATTTTTAATTATAATTCCTTGCTTGTTTGTTTGGTACCTTGTATTGGAAGATTTGATGAAAGGGTGGTTTGTCTTCATCTTTATCATGTGCTTAACATATATAACCAAAAAGAAGATCATTGGTTTTAACATTAATTTTATTATCCAAGTACTCTAAGGAACATATATTTATTTAAAAATTATTTATAGGATCGAATGCTAGCTAGCTAGATCAAGTATGTAGCACGAGGTTTGACTAGAAACATTAAAAATAGCTCCCTACTAACAGAGATCAATAGAAAATACATAAATAGAATGTTTCAAACCTATGATCACATGAATTAATGAATTAATTGCTCTTTGAAAATTAGGGTACTGGAAAAGGAAGCATGTTGAAGTCACAACAATTTAAATTCAAAGACAACATCATGCGTTTCCCATATTATGTGGCGAGTGGCTTTGAGGGTGGTGGAACATTAATTTATTTTTTCTTGTGCAAAATGATGCTCTCGTGTATATTTTGGTTGGAGATTAGACTTTTAAGTCTAAGAAAGAAAGAGATAGCTTAAACCATGGTTTTGAACTTTGGGGAAGTTTGTAAACATCTTTTTTTAAACCTTTGATCATTTCATCTTCCTTAGCCATTCTATCAGTTTTATATAAAGAAATATCTGAATTGACTTCAACACATCATGATACAAATTGGTAATTGTTTTATAGCAGAGTTTCTCAAAGCTTCAAGAGAATAGAACATGGTCATCACAAAGTTGACACTTTTTAAGAGCATAAAATCAGTTCCACCTTGAGAAAAACATTGATTCCAAACCTATAAATGAAAACTAAGAGAAAGAAGGAGCTTTGAATGCCAAGCATTGCAAATGCATCCCAAGCTGCGCTGTCAAGGCATAATTCAAGTTTGTTATTGACAAATTACCTAGTTTTTCTTCCCCAATTGAGGCCATGGGCCTGAACCAAACAACTAATAGTAATAGTAGGATAATTAAATAAAAGCCACCACTGTTCTAAATGCAATCTAGCTTTGAATTCCCCCATGCTTTCAGTTCCAAAATCATAACATGTATGTTTATTAGTCAGTAGCCACATAGGATTGTTTGTATTGATTTTAAAATACATTATAAGAATTCCACAGTTACATTATACATACACAAACACATATGCAATTTATGCATAAATTGAAAGAGCAAACCACCCATGTTTCCACGACACAGTCAACAAATTACTTGCTATCAACAACTTGAGTAAAGTGTACAAAATAGATATTAATTTTGTGTTAGAATAAATGGTTTCATTAAGAACATAAACACCAAAAAAGAAAGTATCTTACCAATAGTAAAGGACTCCAACGGAGTAGAGGAGAGGACGGAGAGGAGGCGAGTTGGATAACCCTTTGCCACCAGGAAAAGGGTGTTGCTTGATGTCGAACGGCAGCTTAGGAAATGTCAAAAATTATGTTTTGAACTGGAACTGGCAGAAGGACTATGGAATGCACGATGATTTGGTGTTTACAGTGCGGCAGAAAATGTGGCACAATAGCTTCTGCAGTCGCCAAATCGGTGGAGTCTCCGCTGTTAGTGGTGGTTTTGGTTGGAAGAGACAATCGTGTAGCAACATTTTTTAAGTGGGTTTTGCTTAATGTGCAGGTAGAGAGATCAAAAATGGAAAAGAAGAAGTTACTGGGTGGAGAATGGTTGAGAAAATGGGACAGTGAAAATGGGCCAAACGCTATAAGACGAAGGAGGTCACGCCATGCACAAACACTGGGAATGGTGGATTTGCAGGTGGAGGAAAATCGAGTGTGATGGCCAGTTTGTCGAATTGAAAAAGGGTGTTGGGGGGAAAATAAAAGGATTTGGTGATTTTGGCGCCCCACTAATCCATACCGACATAAATCATAGCGTCACAACCACTACATAAAGCGTCGCAACTAAGTAAATAATGGACCCCCAGCGTACGAGTATGGAAAGTGATGTTAGACGCCGCGGCGATTTGGAAATTGACGAAAAAAAACATCCTTTTGCAACGATTTAATAATTGCCGAAAAGACCCTCATTTCTTGTAGTGGTATCTCACGTACAACAACCAAGAAAATAGAAAAAAAAAACAAGGAAAATAAAATAGAAGAATAAAAAAATATGAGAAGAATAAACAATTAGGGAAACCTAACTATTTTGGACGTGTTTCGCACTCCTGCGTGCTCCAGCTACGAACTTGCAACAAGTTAATCATGAAAGGTTGGTATTAAAATGCCTCTAATTTCTAAGTCAAATGACTTGTTTTAATTAAATAAAGAACAGAAGTTATGTTCACTTGCTTGGCTAGTTCATCCATTCTCATATACATAGAGGTCGGGAGGGGTCTGCTCTCATCTCCATAATAACCTTAACTCTTATTTGAATTAGGTTATTGATTTGAATCTCCCTCTTTATTTTATCTTGTTCGATCCCCAAGAATGCATTTAAATTTACCCTACTGATGTGGAATCTATTAGGTCCCTTTCCTGCGGGTGACGTGTGGATTTACCCTACTGATGTGGAATCTATTGGGTCCCTTTCCTGCGGGTGACGTGTGGATCCTGAGTGGATGGCCCACACAACACTCAGGGCTTGTCACAGGTTCTTTCTTTTGGGCTCAGAGTTTTTAAGCCACATAGGTAGGCCTTGAGGTCTAGGGGAGATTTTGGCCCCCTCCAACAACTTTTTTTTTTTTAATGGAAAAAGACTTCATTTCATTCAATAAAACCAAAGTTACAACTATGATTGATCAATATAGGAAAAACTCAGACTACAAGCCAAACTACACATATGCTCTAGGGCACTCTCGCACACAAATTTCTTTGTGAGATGCATTATCTTAACTTTTACAAAACTCTCTCCTAATAAACCTTTCGGTTTGTGAGAGAAGAGCGCTCTGTAAAAACAAAACTAAATATCGCAACCTCGGCCTCCTGAAAGAGGAACAGGACTCTATTGCTATGGACACCCAATAGCCTATTTCTTTTTATTATTAACTAAAAATAAACAAAAATTGAAATACATAAAAACAAAAAGGAACACATAAAAAAATACATAAACACATAAAAATCTGCAAGTGAGAGCTTAGGGCTTCATCACTTTTTTGCTTGCCAGCCCCCTACTTCTTTCTTTTATTCTTTTTTCTTTATTCTTTTTCTTTCTTCTTCCACTGCTTTCCTTCTTCATCTTCGTTATCCAAGTCAGCTTGTGGACTCTCAGTGGAATTCTTGTGTGGCTCTAGCAGCCCTCTTACGGAATGGTTGAAAAGATGTTTTTTAAGGAAGATGGATGGTACTCAAGATTTTATTGATTGCTTTTATTTTTTGCAGAGGACTACCATATAAAAAAGAAAGGTTGGGAGTTGTAAAATCCCAAAACCAAACTCTTATGAGAACATTGTATTAAATTAAACTATCATGATCTACACAAGTATTCAATCAAACCTAAGCAAAATTTAGACCATACAACATTATAAAACACAAAAACAAGTCATCTCATTCTAAAGAGTTATGCTACTTATCATCCCCATACATCACACCTTTTTTTTTTATTCTTCCTAAACTAATTGGGTTTTTCTACTCATCATCCATACACCACACATTTGCTAAGAGAAAAAAAAAATAAAAAATCATGTGTGATGTGTGGTATGAGGATGATGAGTAGAATTTTTCTATTCTAAAATATAGCAAACCATGATTTATCAAGCAAGCACAAGATATTAAAGAGATGCTTTGGAATTAGTAGAGAAAATATAGAAAAGGATACATAATATCCGGAATAAGTTAATAACCTAAGTTTGGAAATCTATATCCGCAATACTATTGCCCTCTCTAAAAACGTGACATACAGCATGAAAGGATTAAATTGTGGAACGAGATAATATCATACCATGGCTCAAAAAAACTGCCATATATATAGTGGCTACCAGCTTCCTTGTTGTAAGCGATTGACCACAAGCAAGGAATTAGTTCCAACGTCTATTAGACCATGGATACCAATTAAGCTGCTAGCATGGTAACAAGCCATGTCTCTTAAAACTGAAATTTCCAAGATGATCTTTAATAAAACCATTAGCCAGTAAGCCCCGGCTAGAGGGGGGAACTTAGGCTCCTTCCCCCTCACTTCCTCCCTCCGTCTTCTTGGTTTCTGTTGTCCAGTGTTTGGTTTTCATTTGTTTTTTTAGGCCAAAGAAGGGGAGATTCGCCGTTCGAGACTCGCCGACACCAAACACGAGGCACGCGCCCCACCTGGAGGTTGCCCAACCGCCGATCAGCAAAACCCCTGAATGCGGTATCAACCAGAGTGGCGCGTTGCCCTCACGCGCGGGTCGGAGATTTCGGAAGTCGACTGCGCGTGGCTCCCACGCGCTGCCAAGGAACCCTCTGCCGGCGCCACGCATGGCTGATCCCGTTCCGACTCCTCTGGATCTCCCAAACTTGACCGTCGATTCACCCTCCAGCAGCCTTTTTGTGCACTGTTTTTTCCTTTTTACTGTGTTTTCTTACGTATTTTAATTACCCTCTGTCTTTATTTTTCAAGAAAACAAAAACCAAAAAATGTAATGCCTTCGGACCTTAGTCCGAAGGTAGTTCTGCCCCCTCCGCTTTGGCGATGATGTCTGGGGTTTGGTTCTCCATACTCCGATTAGTCAGATATGGAGTTTGGTTTAATGTGACCTTTGTCTTAGATAGAGATGAGCTATATCTTAGACTTAGGTCTCTAGAGATTTGTCGTCTGGACTAGATTTTGTCAATCACGCAAATATACTGAGATACTACCAACGTTTGTAATTATCTTATTTTTAAATTAATTTTATATGTCCTCTTTAAATTAATAGAAAGTGTTCTATTATTAAAAAAAAAGAGCCAAAGG